>LNAC01000130.1:1937954-2159781 GCA_002007465.1 Ailurus styani | reverse complement strand
GCGGCGGCGGCGGCGGCTCGGCTCAGCCCGGGAGGGAGCCCGCGGCCAGGGCCGGACTCCCGCCCGCCACCTCCAGCGACGCTCGCTCCTCAGCCTCCGCGCCCGGCGACCGCAGGCAGGTACGTGGCGCTTCCACGCGCGGCTTCCCCCCGCGCACACCCCGCGCGCAGGTTTGGCTGCCCGGCTTCTTCCCTGTCCAGCAGTGGTCATCCGGTGTCAAACTTTACCTCCACGGCGCACTTGGCCGTGGCGGCGGCGGCCGCCCGAGCCGGCAACGTGGGCGCCGCGGGCTGGAGGGAACCGAGCGGGGGGTGGGCGGGGGTGTGTGTGGTAGGATCCGCCGCCAGCGGTGTTCCCCATCTGGCTTAAATCCGCCTTTGCGAACGAGTCGCAGGTCTTACCTTGCGGGGGTGCCCTTTACGGTGATGTTCCCTGTGATGCCGGTAAGGGTGTTCCTTGGCCCTTCTGCACGAAGGACGGACAAGTTTGCAGGAAAAGGTAGCTGGGCAGCGAGGGAAGTTTGCAGGCACTCGACTCCAGGAGAGGAGTAACCCTTTCTTTGCAGTAGCAGCCACGGTGTGGAAGAGCGGCGGCGGCGGCGGCAGGGACAGCGGCCTGGCCGGGGGCGGCCGCTGCGTAGTGTCCCGTCTGGGACTAGGAGCAGCCGGGAAAGTGCGGCTGCCTGGTCCGGGAGCGCGACACGGGAGCTGCCCGCAAAGATGCTGCGGGGGAAAAAGCTAAGGGCTCCTAATCGCTTGGTAAATCATGTCTGGAGAGGCGTTCTTTTCTTCTGTGGAATTTAGATGCTTCGCTGGCAGACGTGCTTTAAAAATCTCCTTAGAACTTCTGTGCGTACAATGTTCGGATGTAGTTTGGGTGAAGGACTATGGTACCTCTAGGATTAGTGTCAAAATCTGTGTGTGTTTGGAGCAGTGCACAGACCTGCCGCGGAGAGCCTGGCTCCTTCTTGTTTGTGTTCCGTCTACTACTGTGAAGCGTATCTTCGCTGCCTTCGTCTTTTAGGGACGATTGTGCGTTCTTATTCATTTATTATTATAATGTCCGTCATTATTATTTTCCAGTGAAGTGAGAACTCTAAGGGAAACCAGAATGAAAAAGTCACAGTAAGTTTCTCAAGCAGTGTGCTGGAGCCTTTTGAAGCCACCTGCTGAATTAGTTCATATTACTTTTCAGAGGTTACCACTTGGTGCAGGAGATGTAGGCATATCCAGCAGATGGAGCAGTGGAAAACTGTACTAGAACGCATCTAGCACTCATTTATCCCGATTCAATCACGATGATATAAAAAAAAAGGATATGGAGCTCATTTTAGGAGAGATACTGGATTTTCTGTCCTATTTAAAAAAAAAGAATCATGCCAACTGAAATACAGTGGGAGTCTATTTGTAGAAACCTCAACTCTTGAAGCTTTTTTTTCTTCCATAAAGCATTTTTTAAAAATAGTTTCTTGTACAGATGAGAGTATAAGATGATAAATTTATGTCAGAAATGTCAATCGGTGCTGTGGAAACAATGCATTCTGCCATAATGAAAGCCTGAGTATTGTGTTTATAATTCAAAAGATGACATAAACTTGTATTTAAAAGTGAGTAAACATTATCCATTTGAGTACTTTTTAGTAATTTGAATGAAGCTGGGTTTGTGTTTTACAAAGGAGGTAGGGAGATACAGTTATTTCTTGGAGGAGTTTACTGTAGCTGAAATTGAATGGGAAAAGTTGATAAAACTTTTTAGTAATTCTGAGGAATTGCTCATCGTCCTTCCCAATAATGAATGGGGTGAATTTTGGAACTGCTGCTACCTGAGCACATTAGGCGTATATTCAGGTAGAAAGGCAAAAATCTTCAGAAGCTACCTGTATCTGTACATTGGAAATTATGGCAACAATAGTAATGTGGAGAGGTAATATGCCTTTTCATATAAAGTTACAAACTTAGCAGTCATGGATCTGACAATGTAACTTTCAAGCAAACATAGAAAAATAGGCTGCCCATTTTATAGACAGAGCAACAAAGGCTTAACTGAAATTCAGTTTTCAGTTGCACTGTTTCAGAAAAGAGCTGGTTCTTGAATTTATTGTGCCCATCTTCAGTCTCTGCTTTTTCACTGTGATTTGCTGTAGATTTTATTGTGGTGTAGAACTATGCTTAACTAGTCTGGAAGAATCCAATTAGGTCTTATTTTAATATCATTATGTCGCAATTTAGAATTATAACTCTGTATCAGACATTCTAAGGAACTTTGAGACAGGATGCTTTTGGAAAGGGTAGTTAACAGGAGTCATTCTAACAAAACATGCTTTCTGTTGAGTATGCATGTTTATAACATACATATTATGATTGTCTCAATTATCAGGTCATGTCTTTAGGAAAATATTTAATTGTGTGTTCTAAAACTCCATTTCCTTTACATTCACGTAATATTAAGGAAGGCTTGGAACTCTCCATGTTGTAAAATAATATAATTACCTTTGAGAAGGAACTGATTTTTATCCTGCCTGTTGCCACACAGATTAAATTATTGTGGGTTTTAAAAATGTCACATTCCATACCCCTTCACACATGCAAAACCAAAAGGATTTCATAGTAAAATGCTGAAAGTTTTAGGTCATGCTTTAATGTTCAAAAATATAAGAACCAGATATTAACTAACTCCTTCTTATTGTTAAACTCATTAAACTCCTCTTGCCTGATAACTCTTATTGATAATTTAAAGTCAGCTTGGAACAGCAATGTTCATTTAGTAAAATAGGTTAGAAGTGAGTATAGTATGGGCATTGCTTCCGTGATATATACATTTCCAAAGAAAACCAAGTGTATTTGTTTTTTCCTGTCTCTGTATTCATATCTATAAAGTCCTATGTAGGCAGTTCTTTATATTCACATATAGATAAATTGTATTTTGGAACTTTAAAAAAGTACTCAAGACTCTGTACATACATTAGGGAGCTTGTTCAGTTAAGTTCACTGGCCAACAGGGTTATGTAACCCACTCCTGAAGTTGAGTTCAAGGCGGGGAAGCATTGGCTAGGTGGATAGCGTTCCGACTCTTGGTAATGACAGTGGTAGAGTGCTCTGTTGCTGAGTTTGGGGAAATACTTCAATCATTAACTTTTTAATTCTTACTTTAAAAGCTACAGGATCAAAATTCTGTTCTTTAAAAGAATCTCCTAAATAGAATGTCTGTTTTTAACCTAAGTTTTAGGGTAATAGTTGAAGGTTGGCAATCACCAAGTGTTTGTACTGGTGGTTACAGTATTTTCATCCACGTTTTGTATTATTCAGACCTTCATTCCGTTTCTTCAGGACTTGATTTTGTTGTAGCCGTACGAGGTAGTGTTCTTCCAACATGATAAAATATAGCAGTTAGGTTTCGCCTGAAATGTAGTTTAACTAAATTAAGCTTTCAAGAACTTGTAGAGAGATTGAGGGTTTATGAAGAAGCTGTGGGTATTGGTTTTTTTCCTCCATTAAATTATCTTCTAAGAAATAGAATAGGTTTATCAGTCGGTGAAGATCAAACGCAAGATGAAACCTTTTTATCCTTTAATTTCTATCTTGTCACTAGGCTGTTTGACTTCACCTGTAACGTAAGGTATGATCAAATATGGCTTTCACTTATAATTTCTAGAAAATGCATATATATTTGAAGCTGGGTTTTATGAGGGGCACCATTAGTTCAAATGAGAAGAGTTTTAAGCAAGACTGTCTAAGAAAATAATTCTAATATAAGAAAAAAGAATGACTGAATAAGTACAGAAGTTACAAATTTATCTTGAAATACAAGTCTGAGCAGAAATGATGAGGATCTCAAAATATATTTCGAATGATATTTCCAACTTTGACTATTACTCTAATTTAATGGTGTTCATGATGTATTGGGTGCATATACCTCTATTTAAGGAGCTCTTTATTTCAACCAACACTTGTTTTTCTACCATGAAATACATAATATAATACATATATTATAATATTGATATTTGGGGATAGATTTTGTTTCATTGGTTATCCAAAGTCTTTTTTACTTTAGGTGGTTTCCTCTATCTGACTGCATAGGGCATTACTAGTTCTTCCATATGGCTGTAGAGATATTTGCTCATAGAAATATGTTTAGGTAAGCCACCCTACTCTTCACTCAACTATCATAATACTTAAGATTAATCTTTTAAGTATAGCATATAATATAGATTATTTATAATGTTATTTAAAGGTTAAAACTGTTGGATAGGACAAATGCAGGTATTTCTTTGTAATGGTGAAAAGTATCTCCCACATTTTTATAGGACCTGTATTTAGAAATTTTACTGAAACTGGTGGATGGATCGAAAATTAGTATCAAATCAGTGAAAAATTAAGGATTTGGCAGAATCTTTTATAAATTATTACAATAAGCCTATCTTTCTAGTTATTTTTTTTCAAGAGGTAGGAGATTTGAAAGGGATGGAGAGATAGAAGATAATTAGAAGATAAAGAGCATAATCATGAAAGAATTTACTACCTGATATTTTTAGGAAATAGTTGTCTAGTATTTATATTTTGATAGAATATATATATATTTGATAGAATATATATATATATATATATATAGAATATATATATTATGATTTTGGTTGTTTTACAGTGCCCCCACACTCAAAATATTTTTCTTTCTAATATGAATATTTTAAAGGTTTTGAAATATTTGATCAATTCCAGAACTTTGTCCAAAACTAAAGGCAGCTCTAATATACTTTCAGCAAATTCAAAGACTGAATAACAGTGTTAAAAAAAGTTCAAATTGATATGAGTTTATACATACCTCAAAAATCTGCATTATTACTACTTTGCTAATAATTTTAATAAGAATATAAATCTTATTACAGTTCTGTTCAACTCTATGTTTAGTAACATGCAGGATGTTTAGGAATCTGCTGTTCTTTTACTGGAGTTTTGTAATAAATATTGATTATCATTATTTTATGACAGTGATCTTTGATGCTAACATCAGATTCAGAATATTCTTATGCAGAATAGACAATCTGAAAAAAATGTTCTGAGGCTGTAGAATTCATTTAACTGGTTCCCCCAGTCCAGTGGTCAAGAATGGAAAACCTGCGTTCCCCAGCCACAGTTACGTGCTGGTGGGAGCAAGGTAAGGACCCTGCTTACAACCACAGCTGTTTGCTCTCCAGTCTCCAGAACAAGTTTGCTTAATAAACTTGATTTTTACATTTTTTAAATCTAGGTATATTTAATGAGAACTCATTATGGTTACAAATATCAATTCATCAGTAGATTGCATCAATACTTAATTTTTTTTTGCGTTGTAGTCCAATCAGTTATTCATCAAGTGTTAATTAAAGCAAAATTTATTCATATTACTTTTTTAAAAACGAAAAGTATTTTGGCATTTACATGTAATATCAGCATGGACTGGTTCTGGATAGTTATATACTGAAACTAAGTAGAAGTTGTTAATGCAGTTTTCGGGGATTAGTTCTATTACTTGGAAGATAAATATTTCTAGGTGTAAGCTCTGATTATATACAAAATTAACAGCAGCATAAACAAGCATACCCATATTTCAGCAAATATGACAACTAGAAATGATAAATGGGCCTCTGTGTTTGTGTGTGTCTGTGTTTTAATTTTCTGTGTTAATTAGTATGTACTATCAGTAGACTAGAATATCCTGAAAGGATAATGGTATCCTATTGAACATAGATTTTAAAAGTTAAGTGGTTATATTATTGAAAAATAAATAGGTCAATTTACTTTCTACTCCTTAGCTTTTATCCTAAAATGTATTTACCTAAATTTAGAGAGTATCCATAAGCTTGATAAAAAGTATTTACAGGATAAGTATCAAATTAAATGCTTTATACGTATTAGGCTCCTCCTATCTTAGATCTGTTCTATCATCAAATTAAAAATAAAATAGAACAGTACATATATATATATATATACATATGTATGTATATATATATTCGTTTAGATAGGTACACAACAATCCAAGAGCTTAACAACTGGATAATATTTGTTTTGTGATAGGATGTATCATAATTTCTTTTCTGCTTGTCTTTCTTATATATTTGTTATTTTTATTTTAATATCATGTGGTATATAGAGATTTCTTATGCAAAGAAATTTTGTTCTATGATCACATTACTTACAATAAAATACCTTGCATTCTTATGTGTGATACATGTAGATACTGAGTTTCAAAAATAGTAATATTACACTTTGTATTTGTCATTATTGGTACTGAAGGTCTTCGCTAAAAGACAGATCTAAGACCTGTTTATCATTGAGAAGTTCCTTATTCATATATTTTACAATACTTTTACATATAACTTAATGTTTTGCTTATTAAATTGGAAACATAGTTGATAATATTTTAGCTAGTGCCCAACTTCATTTTACTTTGACTCAAAAATACATTAAAATTATTGAAAGTATTAAACTAAAGTATTAATTGAAAACTGCTAAATTTTTGCCATACTTCTTAAGTAACAGCCTTAAAATATATTTTTTCTAAAGTTAATTGTATAGATCTAATTTGCTACTCATTTCTTCATAATTGTATGGTAGCTATGGGCTCAAACTATAAGTTTATTAATTTTAATGTAATTATGATCCAGTGATATTTCTTTTCTGCCTATAGTCTACATCTTTTAGAAACCTAGTAATAATTTTTAAATAAAATATTGTCCCTTATTAATAAACTTATGAGACATATTACACTTTTTAAGATTTTGCTTTCAAAGCAGCTAACAAAAACTGATTTGAATTAAAAAGTAAAAAATTTTTAATGGATGGTTTAATACTTATAAATAAATTTCAGTTAAATGAAAGTTTGTGTGACAACCTAGAACAGATGATACAAAAAATAGAAAAGTCAGTACTTGAAAATCCCACAAATTTTAAAGGAAAATAACCTTCAAATAATTAAGTGCAGAAACAACATTAATAACAGTCTTGAGTTTTCAAATTCTTGGTACTGGTTTTGGTAAGATTTGCATCCAAATTGCCAAGCTAATAATAGTTACATAGAATCATTTTTGACTTTATTTTTCTGAAAGTACATTTAAACCAATATTGAATTTTGTAATATTAGTAATTTCCAAATTTGCTTTAAAATTTAAGTTGTAGTACTTAACAAAAAACCCTTTTTTACTGATACATTTAAATAAAAGTGTATAAGTACCAGTAGTCCAAATGAAACATTACTATAATGATAATTTTTTTCAGAGAAAAACAAACAGAAAGAAATATGAGATTACAAAGTATCTTTGAAACAGACTTTACCCCCAGATCAGCTTTGCTTTCAATTATATATAAATAAGATTATCTGCCTAATCCTCTATTTAGTACTTAAATGTTGGACAAAGTGATTTGTGTAAAGTCTAGATTGAAATGTGATGAAATGCTGATAAGATTCTTTGCTTTTAACTGTTTCTGGAGCTTGGTCATTTCTGTTTAGTTCATTTTATTTGGAATCACCTTGTTGTTAATAGCTCTTGAATAAAACTGCTAAATTTTTGCAACACTTCTTAGTTTTTTAGGATAGTCTTTTCATAATCCCAGTGAAATTATGGAAAGGCAATTTTTAAATGAGTAACAAAGCCAAAGGTAGCAACGTTAAAGGACAGTGATTTTGCAAGTTAAGTACCGTCACATGAAAATTATAAAATATCTACCTGAAAATTATTTCTGATTTTCTAGCCAATCACATGTTGGCAGTTTCTGCCATTAAATTCTTGCAAACACAGCATCATTTTAGTAGCTGCATATTACTTCATTATTTAGGTTTAATGGAATTTATTCAAGTCTTTTATAGTTGGATATTTCTTTTTTTTCTATTTTTAACCACTTTCATAATAGAAAAAGCAAAATAAACAGTTTTATTGTTGTTTGTCTCTTTGTTGACACATGAAAGGCTTTATTTAAGATACATTCTCTAAACTGAGATTATTACATTAGAGGGTATGCCTGGATGTTTTTTATTTTAAATATAATTCATGTTCAGCTGTAGCTTTCATAAAAGTGTGTTCTTAAATATTTGGAACCACCATGGTGTTGTGGTTGACTCTTAAATAAATTATTACTTATAAAATAATAATCTTGATATTTTTATGATCGTAGACGTAACACTGAATGCTGCCAGAATCTGAGATTTGATTTTCGTTCAAATCTATGTGATCTTGGGTCGGTTCTTTAATACGTCTTAGCTCCAATTTCCTCATCTATAAGGCAAGGAGTTTGTAATTTTGCTTAATAGAACATGGTCACCACTGAGAGTTTATTATCCTAACCCTACTTCTGATGTTGGAAAAAATAGCATAGGAATAAAAAGAAGTCTATATTTCCATGATTTATTGACATTAACTCATTTATTGCCAGTTGCAAGATTGCAAGATATTTTTTGTCAGTTATCTTACAGTAATACTTAGTAATAGAGCCAATTATTTGGACTGAAGCTTAAATTAGCCTGCAAGTTAACATTCTTTTTGCTTTCCTCAGATAAATAATTTCATAGCTGACTGCATAATATTTTGGAGTATAGGCACATAGATAGTGAGATACATACCTACAATTAACTCCGCATGTTATTTCATTTTATGCGTGTGTGAGTGTGTGCATGTTTATTCCCATATGTGTAGTAATTCTTGCACAAGCTTACACAAATTCTGTTAATGTATGTTATAGGCCAACATGCACATACACTTTTGACTTATGTAAATAGGTTTTAAAATATGAAAATACTTGGCACCATTTTGTCACTTAATTTTTAAAATATTTGTTCACAATCGCTTTAAGATTCCGGAAAAAAATGTTTTCATTATGTTTGGATATTTCGTGAAATTAAGCAAACTTCAGAAGTACTTACTCTATGCTATTCAATGAATTTACGAATTAGATTTGCCCCTTATTCATTGCCTTCCGTCCAGTTTCTTCAGTGCCGATCTGAACCTAATCATCCAGGGCCATATTCTCAAGCATAATCTGTTTGCCCTGTCAGTGCCTGTCTTCCTTCTGGTCTGTAAGCATGCTCTGTCTCTCCAGAGGTTTTTGCTTTTAAAAGATATATACAAATATTTATTTTATTTATTTTTTTTTAAAGATTTTATTTATTCATTTGACACAGAGAGAGATTACAAGTAGGCAGAGAGGCAGGCAGAGAGAGAGGAGAGAGGAGGAAGCAGGCTCCCTGCTGAGCAGAGAGCCCGATGCGGGCCTCGATCCCAGGACCCTGGGATCATGACCTGAGCCGAAGGCAGCGGCTTTAACCCACTGAGCCACCCAGGCGCCCTACAAATATTTAGTAAATGTGATTTGCAAATATAGTTGGAGCTGTATGAGGGTAATATTTTCTTATGCTTATAAAAGATACTCTGTAGTGCTTCCTGGATCCTGCTGTTCTTTACTTCGGTCTTCTAAACCAGAGTGTGTGTGTGTGTGTGTGTGTGTGTGCGTGCACATGCACGCACGTATGTGTGCAGGAGTGTATGTAAGTGCAGGTAACCACTCAAACAACAGACACTTACACAAAACACACAATTCTTACCGGTTACCATACCTACCAGATGTCCCATTCTACCTCCAAATACACCTTGCCAACAATAATCTTAATGATAAAGGTTCTTGTTCTCTGTCGTCGTGAGTTTGATCCCATATAATAAAACTTCCAGGATATATCCTAATGCTAGATCAAATTGTATGTAAAATACAGGGAAAAAATGAGTATATTCAAATGAACTGCAATCAAACAGCATTTTATTTATTTATTTATTTATTTATTTATAAAAGTCTTATTTATTTATTTGAGAGAGAGAAACAGAGATAGCACAAGTGGGGAGGAGCAGGGAGTCTGAGCAGGGTTTGATCCCAGGACTCTGGGATCCTGACCTGAGCTGAAGGTAGACACTTAAATGAGCCACCCAGGTGCCCCTCAAACAGCATTTTAGAAAGTGTATACTTTTTGTCAGTTGCATAAAGAATTTTGGGTAGAGAGAAATTAGATAGAAACTTTCAGCCGCAAATTTCTAATCAATCATGGTGTATTAACTCTGATGTCTGCTGTGTTCTTATAAAGCCAGGAAGCAGTGAAAAGTTTCCCAAATGTGGGGCTGAAGTTTCCGGTGAGAGTGGGTAGGTAGATTAGGGAGAATCCTGGTTTCCTACTACGTTCTCCGACTACGTTCTTTAGTCTTTAGTCAGTTTTGCTGCTGTTCTTTTGTTGTTTTTTGCAGTATTTTTTTTTTCTTTACCTGAATACTTGGTCTTTCTTAACTAGAGAGCCCTAGAGGCTGTGGGATCGCATAAATTCCAATTAGGGCAAAGTGATCATAAGGGCCATTCCCTTTGAGTCCACTGCCTTGTACAGATTACCTAATTTCAAGAAAAATAAACACGTATGATCGCAGGTTACTCTGTAAATTAACTGATCAAGGCTTGAATGCCTTCCAATCATGTTCTTCTAAACAGCCTCAAATGTTTTGTGTGTTCTTCCCAGAAAATGCTGCAGAAACCTGGTTCTGCAAAACTATAAGTAAATGTATTTCTTTCCTTTAATCCCTCTGCCTCCTTTTTCTGGAAGGGGGTGCATTTTTATTTCTTACCCCACTAAATGAAATCATGTGAGTTATTTATAGAGTTATTTATAGTTATTTATATATAACCATTAGAGTTATTTATATATAAATATTTATATATATTTATATTTATATAGTTATATATATTTATATTTATATATAACTATTAGAGTTATATATAACTATTAGAGTTATAATAGCTATTAGAGTTATTTATAGTTACATATCCGTGAGTCTGGGGCAATTTGTTCTTTTGTCTATTAAGGCCTTTTTACAGAGGAGAAGTTTTGTCTCTGGGCCATCAGCTCCATTGTCTCTAAACACCTAGCTCACCCACACCATTCCTCTTCTTGCAGAAGATGGATCCCTTTGTCCCTTCCTGTTCTTTTGATCCCCCACCCTCTCCTACACTTAACACTGAAATGCTGAAGTCTCTCCACCCTTTTCCCTTGTTCGAGATTTCCTTTCCATCCCAGCACGTAACCCACGTGCTCCGTTCTGATCATCCATGCTATCGCTTTTAGTAAGCAAGTAACTGAATATGATCTCGAAAATAAAAAAAAATACTTCTCAGCATCAGACTTTAGAGAAAACCAAATGCAGTTCACAGGATTTAGGGATTTGGGGCAAATTAGAAGATGTCTGTGAGAGTCTTTCTATATGGTTTAAAGTAGGCAATGGCTATTTAAAAATTCATGGCATGGAAAGTTGTAAAAATTTAGTTTTGTGGATGCTAGGGAAGGTGCGAGATAAGAGTATCAATAAGATCAATGAGAAAACATAAATTTTTATATTCTGTGTCTTTTTTCTCATCATCATGCAGCATAATAATCTATTTGCATATCGTTAGGTGTATGTCATAGTAAATGAGCCATTCTTTTATTTGTCAGTAACATGAAGCTTCTCTCACTTACCTAGCATTGTTTGATCAACAGTATGTTTTCACACATCTTGTCATTGAGTCTCTTTAGACTTATCTTGCCTCAGAGCCAGTTCAAAACTTTAAAAAAGGAAACAGCTTGCTCTAGATCCAGCCAGTCAACCAAATTTTAAAAGGCAGAGTTATTTTCCTGAAGCCTAACATTCATGTGTTTTTGACATTTTTCTTCAGGTGTTCACCCAGATTTCGCTACCTTGTTTTAGTTAACTGGGAAGTCAGTCACTAGAAATTCCTGATTGCATCCTTGGGAGATGCAGAAGGAGCCCTGCCTGCTTTGAAGGGGATCAAAGCGCTGAAAAGAAATACTGACAGGGAGGGTGGCTTTCTTAGTTTCCTAAGGCTGTCGTAACAAATTGCCACAAACCTGTGGCTTAAAAGAACAGACATTTGTTCGCTCACAGGTCTGGAGGCCAGAGGTCTGAAACCGGGGGGTTGGCACTGTTGATTCTGGGGGCTTAGAGGGAGACTCAGTTCCTGACTCTGCCCCTGCTTCCAGTGTGGCCCCAGAGCCTCGATGGTCTTGCTTTGTAGCGGAATCACTGCCTTCTCTGTCTCCAACTTCATGCGACCTTCCCCCTGGGTTTGTTTTCTTCTCCGCGTCTGTGCGCGCCAACCGCCCCTCTCCTTACTCTTCTGAGGATACCAGGCTTTGGATTTCGTGCTCATCCTAAATCCAAAGGGATCTCATGTTCAGATCCTTCACTTCATTGCATCCGCACCATCCCTTTTTCCAAATACGATCACATTTGTAGGTTCTGTGGATTAGGAATTGGGCATGTCTGGAACACTACTCAACTTCAACAGAAAATGGGTGACTTCGGTAGAACTTAAATGGTTAAATTTGGACAGGCCGTTGAGACTGTGTCACCTGCAAAAATTGTCTCTATTGATGGTATAAAATATAAATGGAGTGGTTGGCAGGGTTGCGAAATCTTTGCCAGAGATGGGAGGTATAATGCAGAAATTTGAGACGTGAAATGAATTGAAGAACGGAACACACATGCTGGGAAGAACCTCTAACCTGATTCAGAGAATCTAGTATTAGACACAGAATCTAGCAAGGAGGAGGATACGTGTTCCTGGGAGAAGTTGTGCCAGTGGCGCTTCTGCTGAGAATTCTGACCTTGACCTGCTTTGGGCAGGGTCTTCCCATGGCCGTTTCTCATGGTAAGGGTTTCTTTTCTCCAATCAGTTCTATATAGTAAGTGGAAAAAGCAGAGGCTCAGTAACCAAACAAAACCAAGGTAAAGTCTTTGGCTTGTCAGATACTAATATTCTGGACATCAATGCTGCTTATTTTATTTGAACATCAGTTGTCCTATCTGAAAATGAAAATGGTAAGAATTATTTTTCATTATTTTGGGGAAGAAAAACATGTGTCCTCAGTACTGTCCCAAAGTACTTCCTGTAATGATGGGAATATTGTCTACCTGTGCTGTCCAAAACGGTAGTCACTAACCACAAGGTGAGAACTGGGAATGTCTTTAATTTTAATTAATTTGAATTTAAATATCTGCTTACAGGCTATCAGAACAACAGCTAGGGCAAAATTGCTGGCATATGGAAAAAATATCTATTTTCATTCTCTTTTCCTTCCTCCCTCCCTCTCTCTCTTTCTCTCTAAACAGGTGGAGTTATTTAAATTTTAGGGGGCCAGAAGCTGGTATGTATATCTTGACTTTAGTGTATTTTAAATATCCTCTATAAGCCTAGTTGGAACAATATTGGAAACATTACTCCTATAACCTTTGAAATCACAGCACTATAAAAAAAGAAAATTAAATATAAATAATTTCTTAGACTCCCCATTTCATGATTTGAATAATAAAATATGAGAACTCAACTTGATATACTCTGACTTATTTATCACTCAGTGATGTAGATCTCAAGGATACTATTGTGGTGGAAGGTGCGTATTAATTTAAGACACATCCTGAACTTTCCAACATGTGATTTACGGATTAAAGTAGTCATTGCTCTTTTAGCCAAATTCATTTTATTTTAATTATTTTCTTGGACGTAGATTGTACGTGGCTACAGAATACAAAATTTCATGATTTTCTTTCTTGAAAAGTGATTGGAGATGGAAGAGAAGAATTTTTTATTATGATCTGCAATCCCTCTAAAACACTCAACAGAAATACCACCTCTGTCTAACATTGTCCATTATAACTTAACATATGACATAGAATTAAAATGTCACATAACACTGCTAACTACAGGGAAGAGTGAGACACATCAAGAGTAGTTGCATTCAGCACACTTTAGTTTATGGAAGATTCATACACAAGAATTAAATTGTAGCAAAGTAGTTTTTGCTGATGTAATTAATAAGATCACCCAAAAGACAAATAGCAAACTAATGTACTGTACAAAATAAAACAAAAGTTTATTGTCAAGCAAGATATACATCTCATTTATGTTACCATGTTTAACTACACGCACACACACACAAGCAAGAAAGAAAAGCCCTCCAATGCATTTTGAAAAATTTAATAATAGATTATTTTCTAGTTTAAAGATAAAGTAATAAGTTAATAAATTTAGAAAAAAACTAACCCCAAAAAATAAAATAAAACTGTCATTGCAGACTATTTAGAAAATAACAGTAAAAAAAAAAATCCCTGCAAAATCTGTGGAAATGAAAAAAAAAAGAGAGAAACCATACAAAATTGACAGGTGTAGACCAGAATGTAATTAGAAGGAACTCAGGGTTTTAAGTACTTAATGACTACATAAAAATAAAAGTAAAGGAATAATTTAATTGAAAAATCTGAAAAATATCGACAAAATAAAATGAAGGAAAGGACAAAGAATGATTTAATAAGTCTAATAGGTAAATTAATGAGTTAGGAGGAATAACAGAATTTGAATATAAATTCAGAAACTTATTTCCTGAATGATTCAAAAATTCTTTGAGTAAATTTAGAACATTCGCCTGATCAAAAAAAAAAATAGGAGAAAATAACGAGAAAATACATAAAGTCAGAAATGATGAAGGGAAAACCTGCATCAAATTGATATTTTAAGGCTGTTAATTGTAAGAATTATCTCAATAAGCCATATAAAATATAAATTTACCAGTAAGAAGTCTGCTGTTGAGCTATCCCCTCAAAAAAGAGTCCTACTTGAAATAGTTATTGTCAAATTCCTTCAGAAGCCTAAGCTATTTTAACTGCTGAAGAGTATAGACAAAGGAGAAAGTTTTCTGAATTTATTTTTTATTTTTTATTTATTTTTAAAAAAGATTTTATTTTTTTATTTGACAGAGAGAGAGATCACAAGTAGGCTGAGAGGCAGGCAGAGGGAGAGAATGAAGAAGGCTCCCCGCTGAGCAGGGAGCCCGGATGCAGGGCTCGATCCCAGGACCCTGAGATCGTGACCTGAGCTGAAGGCAGAGGCTTTAACCCACTGAGCCACCCAGGTGCCCCTGAATTAATATTTTAAATCAACCTGATCGATAGCCATAAAGTGTAAAAAAAATCATGTGACCATTAAATGCATTTAGTAAATATTATTTTAAGATTTTATTTATTTAGTTTTGAGAGGGAGAGAGAGAACATGAGTGGGATGAGGTACAGAGGGAGAAGCAGACTCTCGCTGACTAGGGAGCCCAATGCGGGGCTTGATCTCAGGACCCTGGGACCACGACATGAGCCAAAGGCATATGCTTAACTGACTGAGCCACCCAGGTGCCCTGCATTTAGTAGATTTTAATGTTGGTTTCTAATAAAACTGTTGTTATGTATTGTTATATAGTTATATAATTGTTAGAATCAGACAGTAGAGACTCTAGAAGTGTAAATATTGGAAACAGTAAACCACGCACATTTTATTATTTAAAGATGATAGTAGTTGTTGGAAAAAGAAAGCAACTAAAGTATAACTAGAAACAGTGAGCGTTCAATAATTTGGCCATTTACCAAATAAATAATTGATAGTATGCATAACGTCAATTTTTAAAAATTGTATCAAGGACATATAATAATTGAAAACTGCAGCTAAAAACATAAAAGTGTGTGGATACAAATTCAACAAGTTCTCTACAGCATTGGGCTGAAGAACATTTAAAGCTGTTAAAAACAGACTGGAATGGCGATTATACCCTAATTGCAGAGTCATCTTCTTTTTGTTTTTTTTAAAGATTATTTATTTATTTATTTCACGGAGGGAGAGAGATCACAAGGAGGCAGAGAGGCAGGCAAACAGAGAGAGGGGGAAGCAGGCTCCCCGCTGAGCAGGGAGCCCGATGCGGGCCTCGATCCCAGGACCCTGAGATCATGACCTGAGCCGAAAGCAGAGGCTTTAACCCACTGAGCCACCCAGGCGCCCGAAGAGTCATCTTCTTAAGGGCTCTTCTCAAAATAACTAAGGTGGAATTGCTGGCTTCTGTGTTCACTGGTCGTTTGACCACTGATGAGCTGCCAAAAATTTCTGTGCCTCAGTTTCCCATCTGCAAAATGGTAATGATAAAAATCCTTCCATTTGCAGAGTTGTGATGCATAAAAGATAATGATGTAAAGTGTCTGAAAAATCCTCTTGCACATACTAAACATTAGATGACTACTCTATTATTATTTGCACTCTTGCTACTAATACCTCTATTGCCACTATATACGATGAAGTTTAAAGCATTGAAGATGTGATTTCTCTAAAACACCGACCTGTGCATTCAATGAGAAATCAAGCAAAATTCTACTAGTGTTTAAAAAAAAATATCAAGTGGTTTTAACGTACCTTTTTAAAAAAAAATGTGTAAAACAAGCGAAGGACTATCAGGCAGACCTGAAGGAGGTGTTATGCCCTAATAGATACTAAGATTCATTGTAAAGTTATACAATTCAAAATAGTATGATAATGGAAAGAATAGAGAGTCTAGAAATAAATATATCATGTATATATGGAATGTTAATATGTGATAACAGAGGCATTTGACATCAGTGGAAGAAATTGTATTAACATGAAGATCAGTAAAAATTTACTTCACTATGGACTGAAGAAGTGCAAATAAAATGTAAAATTTGTATTTCTGTTTTGATGGGTCCTTAAAGCATAGAACACTCTAATTTCCATACTTCTGATTATTAGGCAATGCGTGTATTCCGTAGTTTCCTTGACCTCAGTGTTAGCCACAAAGGTGGCATGTGGACTTGCGGAAAGATACAGGTCAGGGACGGAGAGAGGGTGAAGGATGATGAAAGCAACAGAGAGGTTTTTGCATCATCACTTGTAATAAAAAGGTTAATAGAACACTGATCTGGCAGTTGACACAGCAGTGTCAAAAGGCCATGCTTTGCTTCTTGCCTATTGTTAAATACTAAAAATATTTTGAAAATGCAGTCTTGGCCAGAGTGTGGGGAAGTAGCCATGTAGACACCTGCTGACTGGAGTATAAAGGTATACGGCCTTCCTGTGGAGCATCTTACAGTACTGATCAAAACATAAAAACCGATATGCTGTGCTACAGAAATTCCCTTTATAAAGATGTAATTCAATGAGATAACCAACTAATTGTGTATTTTATATATAACATATATATAATTACTATATATACATGTAATATAAAATATATAGATAGTGGATGCTGTGGCTGTTTATTTACTGAAATGAAAAAATCTGCACATGATATGGCAAAGTGTAAATAATATTTATATACACATGGACATCTGTGTGTGTGTATGTGTATTTGGCCTCAGAGAGAGCTGCCTTAAAGGACCGTTCCGAAAAATGTTACCAGGGAAAACATTGCCCCTTGTGGCACCCCTCGGGTGCTTTAATTATTCCTTTTTAATACACTTCTTTGCGAAGCTTCTTGAAGAGCATGTGTTATAATTTTACTTAATGGCTGATATCTTGCCTAATTTTTTAATCTGTTCTGTCAGTCACTTGATGTGTTCAGAATCATATCGCTGTGATGCGAGTAGCTCTTAGGCAATTGAAATTTTGATTAAGATCAAAGGGAAGAAAAGTTGCTTTCCATACTGGGAATACCTATGGGGAGGAAGGCTTTGCACAACCTGTTGAGTCTGGGCCCCTTGACGAGGGAGACTCCACAGGTCCTGGAGGTCAAGGACAAGAACAACAAATGTGCGGTCTCCCCAAGTTCGAGTAGCAGTAACTGTGGTATATCCCACATTTTGGTTTGCCACACTCCTTCCGTCCTGTCTGAGCCTGACTCCCCGCACCTAGGTTAGTCTTTTCCATTTAAGTGGAGACAGCACATCCAAGTTCTGTCTCTCCTTGCCTGTGACGTGAAGCGAAAGGGATATTGATGAATGAATCCATCACTTATTGATCATTCCTCTCGTGCCATGCTCAGGGCCAGACCCTGGAAACTCCGTCTCTAGAAAGGCAGGTGTCTAAGGAAGTAGTTGGAAACTTTGCCGCCAGCATGGATAGGAAATGTGTAGAATTGGTGCAAGAGAAAATAAATGAGTGATTGCCAGGCGGAGGGCGGAGGGGGTAGTGGGATGTAGAATCATTGCTGATGTGTGTGGCGTTTCTTTCTGAGGTGGTAAAAAACTTTTCAACTTAGGTTGTACATCTGTTCAAATGGGTGAATTTTACAGTATGTGAATTACATTTAAATAAAGATGCTAGAGAAAAAGTCAGATGAATAAGCATTTTACGTGACTGTGGAGACAAGGTTTGGGCTTCCGAGGACTCTGAATTCAGGCTGGTGAAGGGATCAGGCAAGCGCGGGCCAGGCATATGCAGCTGAAAGTGTGCTGCGTGTGTGGTTTGGTGTCACTGGTCAGTATTGGGTTGAGGCCTGGTGTAGGTTGTAGTGGAAAGAGATTATATCACGAAGGACTTTGGTTCTATCGTGAGAAGTTTTTTGTTTTTGTTTTTTTTTTTTTTAAAGATTTTATTTATTTATTTCACAGAGGGAGAGAGATCTCAAGGAGGCAGAGAGGCAGGCGGGTGGGGGGGGAAGCAGGCTCCCCGCTGAGCAGGGAGCCCGATGCGGACCTCGATCCCAGGACCCTGATATCATGACCTGAGCCGAAAGCAGAGGCATTAACCCACTGAGCCACCCAGGCGCCCTATCGTGAGAAGTTTTAACCAAGTTTCACTTAGGCTGTGTTCCTGAGGTTAACATCCATTTCTGGATTGATGAACTCGGGTGTATTTTTTCTATAGCGACATTGCTAAGATTTACCCAAGCAACTTGCTGAAAATGCAGACATCTGAGATCCATACCCAGAGATTACGATCCAGGGGTGTTTTAAGTAGGGGGCAAAATGTCGCCTTTTAATTAAGCATCTGATGCAGGTGGTCTATGCACCAGATCTGGAGAGACACTATTTAGAATATATTTATTCTTTTATATCCCAAATGCTAAATCCCTTACATAGTGCATTTAGGTGCTCAGGATATTAGATTGTGAGCCATTTCTCTGCCCTTCACATTCAAATTAAATTGAAATTGCACATTTTAAGAGAAAGAAAAGTTCTTACTGTGTATTGCCCAGATAGGTTATGCTCTTTTTAAATAATAAATGGTGTAAAAAAGGAATAAAGGTGGATGTCATTTGTAAATGTGGAATGGGTCAATGAAATGTTACCCACAAAATGAGACTCTTACAGACTGCAACTTGTGTAAAATTATTTACAGGTATAATTTTAGGGGACCACAGTATGGTAAGATTTCTAAGGCTGGGGAGAATTTAGCATAGGATTCAAATTCTGTGCTTTTCTTCCTGGATGAGGACTTATAGAGACCTATTTTTTTAAAGTACATTAAGCATAGTGCTTAATGAACATGCTTTGAAGCAAGTTACTGCACTTCATTTTAGCCACGATCATATGCATTGTATTTCTTTTAAGAGGAAGATAAATATCAAGACTGGAATTGCAAAGCTTTTTTCTTCCCCTGAGAGTGTTTGTTGTGAACTTGTATTGATCTGGAGTGATTGTGCAGAAAGACAGACCATTGTCCATAGGAAATTAAGTCATGATACCTCGTTTTAGAGATACATATATATTCTGTCTCAGGTTTCTTCCCCCTCCAATTAGCTCTCCATTTTTCTTTTCTCCAAGTCTCTTCAAGATCCTACCTTGGGTAAGTAATATCTCTTGACTGTGGACTCAGTTAGCCAGTGAATCTACCTTATTTTCATTAAATGCTATTTTCTTGTTATGGTCATTATTCTCAATTGATTTTAATTTTTCCCCTTGATAGTGCTTTTCAAGAGATAGACATTATCAAGAAGATGCCTAATCACTGGAAGCATTTGTTAGATGTAGGAACTTCAGGCAACAGGACTCTAATAGTCCCAGGAAGAGTAAGCGACATGAAAGATTTAGGGAAGTTTACCTTGTGAAAAAATAGCATTCACGCATGTCAATGTTTATTACTTAAAATTTCACCATTAGAAAGAGACTCAGTCTGAAAGCAGCCAGCCTGGTTAGAAGAAAAAAATCCTTGAGAGAGACAGTGCTCATTCAGTTAAAAAATACCTATTTTGTATCCCTGCTATGGGTCAGCCACAGAAACTTCCATGTACACTTTTTACGGTCTTTTAACCATACCACACTATCCTTCTACTATCACCTGCATCATCCAGGTGCCACAGTTAGTAAGCAGCCAAGGTATGATTTAAATAAAGATCTGTTTAATTCTTAAACCCAAGATGTTTCTGTACCATGATATGTACATCTTAGAAGCAAGGTATTGGGGCACCTGGGTGGCTCCGTTGCTTAAGGCTCTGCTTTCGGCTCAGCTCATGATCCTGGGGTCCTGGGATCCAGTCCCTCATCGGGCTCCCTGCTCAGCAGGGAATCTGCTTCTCCCTCTCCCTTCTTCCCCTGCTCATGCTCTCTCTCTCTCTCTCAAATAAATACAGTCTTTAAGGAAAAAAAAAGAAGCGATTGCTCATTTCAATCAAACTGATAGACTCTGAACTGGTTGAGAAGGTGGAATGTGGAAGACAGTGGACATTGGTTTAGGGAATACCTGTGGCTGAGAAAGATGAATCAAAAAGACCGAGGGCTTATTCAAATTCACCTGAATCTCTTGGTAAATTTTCAGAACTGCATGGGACTTGGGGGCCATGTAGTCCAGTCCTCCTCATTTTCCAAATGAGAACTGAGGTTCTCAGTTTCAGAAGGTCAGAGGTGTCATTTATGGTTTCTGTTCTCAGAGCTACTGAGAAGATGGAGTTTGGAGGAAAAATCCCAAATCCCAAATCCTTTAGAACGCAAGTGAGGTCTCTGTGGGAGACAATAAGAATCAGACTGTAAATCCTGTTACAGAGAAAACACTTTTCAGGATAGGCTGAGTGCCATTTTGTAAAGGAAACGTAACAAACAGAGAGCCTGCTAATTTTGTCTACTCTTAAAATTATAGTATAATTTAGGTTTTTTAACTGAATAATCTAGGTTTCTTTGTGAAGAAGAAATCTTGAAGTTACCGGTTTTGTTGTTTTGTACAAATATTTCACTAGATACATTTTAAAATATATTACAAAACATTATCCTTAAGGGGTGGGGGATGAGTAAAATCGGTGATGGGGATTCAGGAGGGCACTTGTCGTGACGAGCCCTGGGCGATGTGCGGAAATGTTGTAGTACTAAATTGTACACCTGAGATTAATATAACACTGTATGCTAACCGGCTGGAATTAAAATAAAAATTAAAAAAAATCCTTTGTGATGAGAAATAAACAATGAGATCATTGATTTAAATAAAGCATAATTTTGAGTAAATATTAGTAGCATAAAACAAGGTAGCTTATCAATCCATTTGTTTTCTAAACACAAGTTTTAATTTAATCGGTGGTTGGGTGAATGACCCATCATACATGCAGAGGAAAAAAAGGTGACAAAATATGTTTCGTCCCATGATTGTTTCAAATAGTTTATACGTAACATGAAGCATAGCACAAGGCATAGAATAAAGACTCAATAATTAACAAGGCAATTAGTTAATAAGAATAGGTAGGGGTGCCTGGGTGGCCCAATCGGTTAAGGGTCCAATTCTTGATTTCAGCTCCGGTCCTAATATCAGGGTCCTGAGATCCAGCCCTGGGTGTGAAGCCTGCTTGAGATTCTCTCCCTCTGCCTCCTCTCTCCCTGCTCGCCTGTGCGCTCTCTCTCCAAAACAAACAAAAAATAAATAAGAAAAGGGATTTCTAAAAACAAACAAAAAAACCCCAAAACATTGTCCTTAAGGGTTTATAGTATGAAAAAAAATAAGATGTTGTTCCTTGACAATATATTTAATGCAGAATGAATTTCATCATTTTGGGAGAAAACCCTTTAGCCTGCAATTTTTGATAGTTTCAAAATAGTTTATATAAGAAATTTGGTTGCTTTCTCATAATTCTATTTGACAGAACTCTGTGTATGTATATATGTGCATATAAAAAAATAAAAACATTTCAGATTTGTTTTGAGAAAAGTGAGACAGTTTTGTTTGGTCCCTTATTATAGAATATGCGCTCACTGCCTTTTTTTTTTTTTTAACCCACCATTATTTAAAGAACCAAAACATAACCTCTCTCTGTAACTCTGGAGGCCTCTTATCCAAAGTCATTTTCTACTGAATTGAAAGCTTTTCATAGTCAATAATCACTTCATCTATCTTATCTAGTAGTTCAATTATCACATTAAGGTGCTTTATTGTGGGCCATTCTCTTTGATACTTTCTCTCACTGGTTGAAATCCAACAAGGCTATCAATCACTTACTTATTACTCACTTGGAAACAGGCAGACCCACGGTGAATAAGGCAGGTGACCTTAAAGCCCCGCAGTCTTCTCAGTTCACTTAGAGAATGGGGATTCGTGTAAACATTGATGTCTCTTATTGGATTTCTTAGATAGTTTGACAAAATTATTCCATTACCCCTAATTCTACAACTTTCTTTTCAAAAAATGTGCAACTCAGAAAACTAAAGGATGGGATTGGTACTTTTTGACTCTGTTTCACCTCTTAATTGTCGAGATGGGAGGACTCTGGCTCCTTCAATGCTAGAGGGTATCTCCTTAGTGTTTAATTATCTATGGGGGAGCGGGGAGAAGAAGCTATGGCATTTGTCAGTGTTTTTTAGTACTTACGTCTAACGTAGTGCTTTAAATGGATTTTCCTTTGGATTTTTTAATTTTTTTCTGCTTGCCCTTTCCTCTTTGACACTTAAATTCAGGCAGAGTATGGGAGACAACCCTACTACGCTTTACATCTTTGAAAGTTATTGTTTTGGGACCCAGTACTAGGATGGTTTATTTCTAGTAAGGATTGTCAGCAATAATAAATGTTTTGTGAGTTTTAAACACCTTCTTTTTGGTAAGCGAAATAGCCTGATGGCATTAAATGGACTGAAAGACTGTGTGATAAGGACTTCAGGCATTATTTTAAGACCTCTGGCCCATATTAAAGAGTTAATAAAGGAATAAAGCATGTAATTATGAGGTGAAACTAAGGGTCCAGAAAATATGGAAGGTCACATCAATGTACAAATACAAGTAGGAGTTCATAGTTTAACCAATTGAATTTTGAATGGGCAGCACTTCCCCTTAAGAAATTTTGCATATTTGCTTGGTAAAATTTGTAAAGGTACTATATGTGCACTTATATATTTGTATAATCATATTTAATATTTCAACCTGTAAATATTTTCCCTATAGTCTCCAAATTTTTTGTCATTCAAAAGCATTTTATCACAGCAGGTGTTTTCTCTTGATGCTAAAAGTCTAGAAAGTCCCCCGATCATTCACTCATCTTTCATTCACCTCTTGCTTGTGACTTCCAGTATCTATTTCATCCCATATCAGTGTAGTGGCTCCAATGAAGATAGAGGAAAGCAAAGTCTTAAAGGGGTTCATTCATAACCCTACTTCATCGGCCTGATACATGGTGTCTGTTGTATTATCTCCTCAGCAGGTGCTTTTCTGATGAACCATGCAAAGTCACCAGCCAGTCACCTGAGTACTTTGCAGGAGTCACCTGAGTACTAATTCAGGACCCTCCACAGTGCTTGTTCCTAGGGATAATCCCTTTTTTTACTTATTTGTATAAAGAGTCTCCACAACCAGGAGTAACATTGATGAGATAAGGTAAATCTCTCTCTGGCTTGTGCCTAAAAATACAGTGGCACAGAGAACACACTGAATGAAGATTTATGGTATCACTAAATTAAAGAACAAATGAATAATACCTTTTTAGGGACTATGGACTTTGGAGATGGATGCTTTATTCAAAAGGAGGCTAACTTAAAAAAAACCTTAAATACTATAATTTGTGATTTATTTGCATTGTTCTGAAGTGAATTATACTTTCTGGTAAAAGAAAATCTTTAGAAAGGTTTTCCTGATGTCAACCTCTAATTTATTGAAATCTTATGTGAGTATATTTATAGACAAACTGTAATGATTTTAGGTGCCAATTGTTTCTTCTGGGATCACAGATCTTCTAATATTGACTTCCGAATGCTTGACTTTGAGTTACTTCAGTTATGATGAAAACTGTACCAGGTAGTAGGATAAATCCATAAAAAAATGAAATCCAAATTGGCAATTTTATATCTTCCTAGAAATACAAATAAAATGTAATGAGAGATAATAATGAAAACTGGATAACATACAAAATTTTGTATGACCTTAATCTGCATTACTCTGATTATTCCATAGTTATTTCAATTATAAGTTATTGAACTCCTAATGCTTTCTAAGTCTTGGAAGTCTTTTGAACATACAGACATTGTCAGTCACATAGGAAAATATTACTTTTGGTAAGTAACCAGAAAAAAATCATTGTACCCTGATTTTAAGTTAAAACAAACCATTGCCAAATGTTTTATCTTCAAAAATATTATGTGGTTTGATTAAAATACAGGTCTCCATGTATAGCACCTTTATCTTAGAAAGACACCATGTATCAGGCCGATAAACTAGGGTTATGAATGAACCCTGAAGATTTTGCTTTCCTCTCTCTTCATTGGAGCCGCTACACTGATACAATATAGCAGTAACTGGAGTTAAGAAATCTTGCCCCTTATGCAGATTGGGAAGAAAGGAATCCAGGAAGACCTTTTAAAGGGCCCTGTGGTAGTTATCAGGAGTGGGGATGCATTATAAATTACTTTCAGTTTAGGTCTGACATGAATGAGGATAAAAATAGTCAGCAATGAGATAAGTGAGTATGTAGACCTAGATGGCAAATTGTTGAAACAGTTAACACCGTTTCCCACTGTTTCCCCCTGGAGACATTGCTAATCAATCATGGAATTACTCTGTTGCAAGGTCTGATGCATCTTCTGAATCTTTCTCAACAACATGACATTCGAAGAATCAGAACTGCCTCATCAGATGAAGCGAATACCTAAGTCTTGTTCTTTTCTCTGAGTCAAGTTGTGGCTCAGACTTTTTTTTTTTTTTTTGTACGCGCACTTTCCATAATCTTTCTGTGAATCTCTGGAATGTAGGTTTATGTACCCTTTCCATGTTTAGTGTTCACAATTTTTGGTTTATAGTAGAAACACCCAGGGAGGTATTTTAATAACCTTCTCTGTGTCCTGTCCCAGTTTGGATCATTTAAATCAGGATATTATTTCCTATTTGGCCATTAAATTAGAATGTTATTAAAATAACAAATAACAGGGGTGCCTGGGTAGCTCAGTTGGTTAAGCGGTTAAGCAGCTGCCTCCAGCTCAGGTCATGATCTCTGGATCTTGGGACCAGGCCCCACCAAGGGCTCCAGGCTCAGCGGGGAGTCTACTTCTCCCTGTCCCTCTGCCCCTTCCTGCTGCTCATGCTTGTGCTCTCTCTCTCTCTCTCAAATAAAATCTTAAGAAATAAAATAACAAAAAGCAAACAAAAAAAAGGCAAAAGCCTTCAAGTGGCTATAGAATGACCAAACACCAGTGTTTGTTTATTGTTTCTTTGGTAGTATTCTAAAGTGCTTATGCTGGCCTAATGCCCCCCTTCTCTGTGAACGCTTATCAACTTTTCAAATTTATATGTAGACTTGCACTTTCCAATGGAAATATAATGTGAGCCACATACGTGATTTGAGGTTTTCTAGTAAGCACATTAAAAAATTGTTAAGAAAAAGATTATATTAATTTAATAATTTATTTAATCCACACAGCCAAAATGTATCATTTCAATATAATAAATGCTTTATATTTAATATATAGCATATATATTAAATATAATAATATAATGTAAATATAATACATGGTTTTACAGACTTTTTTTTTTTTACACTCCGTCTTCAAAATCTGGTGCGTATTCGGTATTGCCAGTACTTGCCGCATACCAAGTGTTCTGTAGCCACATCTGGCTGGTGGTTACCAGATTGGAGAGTTCAGTGTAGACTGTCAGTCTTTTGATCTCGATCTCTGCTAATGTGCCACGGGAACACAGGGACATATGAGTGATTTGAAGTCGTTCTAGAACTGATTTAGTCCACAATAACTTATTTCTGTAATGGTAGGAATTTTGTCTGATTTGGGAATATGTCTTGTTCAGACAGGCTTTTGAGCCAGTATACAAAATCATGTCACAGAGAAAATCGCCGGTTCTTACAAGCAGTTCTGTGAAAGTGAGACACAAGCACACACACAGATTCGTTAGTTGCAAATCAATACATTACTCAGATTTAACAGATAGAGAAAACCAACTCAAGCAAACCTCAGAGATCTCGATCAACTCAGGGTGTAATTCTCAAAGGGTTGAAATATTGATTACCTCCTGAAATTTTGAAGACTTTGGCAAACTGGGTGTTCTCTGAAAATGTAGCATCTGATTGCACCATTTGGGAACTCTCAGTGCACTCTGAATATACTCTTGCTAAAAGGCAGAACCTTAATCCCTAAGGGCATTTTAAATTTCTAAGTCCTTAAACCTTATAGGGACTAGTTACAATCAAATATAAAATAAGAACACCAAGGAAGTCCCTTTATCCTTTGACCTTACTGAATATTTGGATAAAGCAAGAAAAAGTGTTCAATTTTATAAGGCAGTTCATATGTTAGCCTCTCTGATTTTTTCATTTCTTCACATAGTATTAAAGTTGTGGCTATAATATAAATATATGTGATATGTAATTTTAGATACAACAGAATTGATCAGTTATAAATTAAGAAAATGGTTTATGCGTACTTGAATTTAATTTGTTTCTATTTCTGAATAATTAAGCAATTTCTTCCTCAATGCTTTCTATCAACTCTAAATATTTTAAGAATCACTTGGTGCATGTTTTGAGATTTAATACTAATAGCAAAGGGTACATCTAAATTTACTAGAAACAAAATATTTGTGTGCTGATTGGTTTATTTCTTCACATTTGTTTAGCTACTAGAAAACAATTCTATTTCCTTTCCTTTACTAACTTAATATATAGTAATTGATGGTGAGGCACTGCTTTTGAAGGTAACAGGTCTATGTGGTAGACTTTTCTAAGTGACTGAGTTAAGTCTAAGGGGAAACACAGAGATAAGGAAAAAAAAACATCAGTTTTTTCTTTATATTGTGTTGTATGTTAACCGACTGGAATTTAAATAAGAACTTAAAAAAATAAATTTATGAATCACTTAGAAAGAAAAGGACAAGAAAAAACCCCTGATCATTCAAGATTCAAGATATGCAATATCCAGCCATAGACAGAACAAAATAAAAGTATTATGGTACATGCAACAATATAGGTTCCCTGGCAATAGACTATAGATATATAAAACTTTCTGTTTGAAAAAAAAAAAGGTACATTTAGACTTACCCAAGTAACTGTTTCTAAGCCTAGATTTTTATTATCTTTGAAACTGTAATAGTAAAATGATAGTGATACTAGACATTTTATTTTTATTAAAGGGGATTTTTTTTTTTACTATATACAACCCCACTGTTATTGTGGTTTCTTTCTTTCTTTTTTTTTTTTTTTAAGATTTTATTTATTTAACAGAGAGAGAGGGGCGCCTGGGTGGCTCAGTCATTAAGTGTCTGCCTTTGGCTCAGGTCATGATCCCAGAGTTCTGGGATCGAGCCCCACATCGGGCTCCCTGCTCAGCAGGAAGACTGCTTCTCCCTCTCCCACTCCTCTTGCTTGTGTGTCCCTCTCTTGCTGTGTTTCTCTCTGTCAAATAAATAAATAAAATCTTAAAAAGAGAGAGAGAGAGCACAAGAAGGGGGAATAACAGAGGGAGAGGGAGAAGCAGGCTCCCCACTGAGGAGGGAGCCGAATGCAGGACTGGATCCCAGGACCCTGGGATCATGACCTGAGCCGAAGGCAGACACTTAACCAATTGAGCCACCCAGGTGCGCCAGTACTAGACAATTTAAAGAGAAATTAATTGATACTGATTTTTTAACTTAATATTTTATCATAAAATTTGAAATAACACACTTGGCCTGAGAAATGTTTTGGGGACTATACTTTTAAGGGCAGAAAGGGAAAAGCTTTATTCCTTTTACGTACATTTTTATAGAGGGAAATCATTATTACGCTGGTAACTGCTCAGTAAGGCCAAAAGGAGCACTTTTAAAATAAACAGGTACTTTTGAAAATTCTAAAACATTGTAATTTGTTGAAACAAACACAAAGGGACAGCTCATACTAATTACGAACCAGATAAATTTGTTTAATATTCAATTTCATCTATAATACACCAAACAGTCGCAAATAGATTCTATCTTGTCTCTTTAGAATTTCAGAAGAAGAAGGTGTCCTGTCTGTTTTTCAGAGCTTTGTTCTTCTGCCTTTGGGACTAAATCATAAAGTTCAACCAGCCCAGCTTTGTTTCCCAAAGGACACAGCAGGCACTGATAGTATATTCCAGCTGTAATTCTATAGTGACACCAGATTGGCGAGTGACAGAAATCTCTTGGGTGAAAGTGACAAAGCTGTAATATTTTCACAATGGACTGACTGATGTCTTTGGAAGGTCTGTTTGATTTCAAAGGACATTTTATATTTTTCTGTGAAGATGAAAGTGTATTAGACTTTTCTGATGAAAACCATCTGACTGCATGATAAGCATTGTGATAAATAAAATTATAGTGTTTCTTTCCTGAACTATATATTGCTTGAAGCTGATTAAGAATATTTCAAAGTGTAGATCAAGTGCTATTTATTCTTGGTACAAAGTGGATATGAGGTTATCTTTATTTCTATCTGATTAATAGAGAATAAATTATTTAGAAAATAGAATGTGTTGCCCATTCCTGTGAAGAGGGTATGTATTTTTATGAGATGATAGATTTATTATTTATAGTTAAAATAATAAATATTTAAGTAGATTATCACATAAAGTATTTTGTTTATATCCAGGTTTGAAACAAAGCATGTAACATCATTTTAATTTTTTCTGCTGAGCTCTGTTAGTTTTACTTTTCCATGGAGGGTAGCCCGAATTTTCGAAACTCGTAAACTAGGCAGTTGTGCCAAGACCTACATTAATCTAATCCACATTAATCTAGTTAAATTTTTAAATTTTTGAAAATTCAAAGCTCCAATTATATACTTTAATTTCTTTCTGTGGTACTTACCCTCAGAAAGATATGATGAGTAATTTTTAAACTATCACACTCATACTTGTTTAGATGATAATAGACTTTAAGAAGAAAACAAAACAAAATTAAAAAACCCACAATTTTTATTCCAGCATTCTTGGTTCAAATTTTTAACTGGGTGGCTAGCACTCATTGTGTTATTTTAAAATTGAGTTGCTTATTAGAGCTTGCTTAAAGTCTCAATATTTGAAAAAATATACAAATAATATTAACATGAGTGCTGTTTAAATGTGAAGTGTGTATATTGTACATAGTTTAATATTTAAAAAAATACTAGTTGCAGCATTTTGAAATAGCAAAGTATGATTCTTTGCTTAATTACTTGGTAGATTAAATAAATCTTTTATTTCTTTATTTCCTATACAAAATTAGTATTCAACACAAATTCAAAATTGTCTGGGCTTTTAATGATCAAACTGATCATGTGATGTTTCATTTTAAATAGTTTTAAATAGTGTTTATATTTTTTTAGAGTCAGAAATTTCTCTCTCCTTCCTTTGGGTCTCCACTGGATTCCCTCCTAGCAATGGCTTCTTAATGCCTGTCCTGATAAATGAATTGGTATTGTCCAGAGAGTTAAAAATAAAATTGCTTAGCCCACAGATTTCACTGAAAGATGTAAACAATATAGTGTGAAATGGGTTTGACTCAGCAATTTTAGTTATGATAGGAAATGAGGCCTACACATGCATCAAAGGTGACTTTTAAAGGTTTATCCAAAGATTTAAATTTATATATTAGAATCTAGTTATGTCATTGCCAGTTTTCATTACAAATAAGCGTTCATTAATGCAGAGGTTGTCAGCAGAGCCTCGTCCTGCACAACCATGCAGGCATTTGGAAACTTGGGAGGGTATTTTCCGAAGTAGCAATAACCAGGAAGCACTCCTGACAGTAGACTAAAGGGGCAAGGAAGCTGGTCATCCTACGGTGCTCATGACAGCCATGCACCGTATCTGCTTCCCATTGCTGCTGAAACAAATATCCACAAGGTAACAAACAAGCCCAAGTTTAGTGCCTTCCAGCAACGCAAGTCTGTTATCCTATGGTTATGCGGATGTCCAGCAGCAGCCTGACCAGTTTAAAATTAAAGTCTTGGCAGGGCTACATTCCTTTCTAGAGACTCCAGGGGAGAATCTACTTTCCTTTTCCCAGCTTCCAGAAGACATCCACCTTCCTTGCTAGAGGTGCCAATCCTCCGTTTTCCAAGTCAGGGATGTTGTATCTTTCTGATCAAGACTCTTTTCTTTTAAGGACCCTTGTGATTACAGTCTGTCCAGCTGGATAGTCCAGGTTCCTTTCTCTATCTCAGGATCCTTCAGCACCGTCACATTTGCAAAGTCTGTTTTGCCATGTGAGGTAACATATTCAGAGGGTTCAGGGATTATTAGGACTTTTCGGCAAGGGTTGGGTGTGGGGAGTGGAAGTTTAGGGTCTTCTTTCAATTACACATGCCAAGTTTTTCTTAATTGGAACTTTCCCACTGAAGATCACTGCCTCGGAGACCACTACTGGGTAGCCCCTCAAAGACGCTGACCCCCTTCAATTTTTTGTTGTTGGCATGTGATGCTGTTTAAATCATCCTCAGGGTTTGCCCCCTCTGATTTCATATACGTATTTGGTAGCTTCTGCCTAAAAGAAGTTCAGGTGGTGTCACTGAGGGAGGAATCAGGATGACATGAACAATAGCTCCGAGAGTCAGGGCTGAGATCAGCTCTGCAGCTCTCCTTTTGTGGATTTCTTCAAGTCTTCAATCCCTGAAAAGATCCACTGTGGCCATTGCCTGTCCACAGATGCCGTCCTCTCCCCCGAAGCTCCTGTTCTGTGCATTCCTGATGTTTGTCCTTTAAATGTGTGGAAGGGGACAGAATGGGGCCAAGGGTAAGAAAGGGAGAGGATACAGATTTGAAACAGTTGTCTTTTATTACTTAATTCCTGGGGGAGGAATTTGAATTCGGTTTAGGATAGGTATTTTTTAGAAACAGTCATCTAGACTTCAAGTTCAACTCTTTGTGATTACCTCGTGATTTTGAAGATTTCTTTTTAAACAGAAAAATGTACACATGATAAAATAAATTATGCCTTTCAGTCTTTTGAGAATTTTAAGACTTGGGATTCCACATAATCCCTATTTTTAAAAAATTAACAAAGGGTAAAGAAAAAATGTTAATGAAAACAGACATTAATATTTTATTGTAGTTAGATTATTTATAGTAAAGGGATGATAAAAATCATTATTTATATTAACTATGTATATAATAATAATGACATTTAAGATTTGTTTAACAATTCACTATTTTCAAAGATATTTTTTATTTTATATTTTTTTGGGGGGGGCGGCTCTAAGTACTGAAAGATATTTTAAATGAGTTGTCTCCTATAAGACTTACACCACCACCATAATATAGCTATCAATATTTCTGTTTTACAGACAAGGAAACTCAGGTTCGTACTATTCTTGTCCAATATCAACACATTTAGCTAACAAGGAAGCCAAGTTTGGGACTCTGATTTTGTGGTTCTCTTCCTAGGTAGCTCTGCTAGAACGGGACCATTGTGGAACTTTATTTACAAATGGAGAACTCACTGGATGATATTAGTGGGCTTTGTTTAGTAATCTGAAAACAATTTTGAGTTAACTAGTTTGAATTATTCTATCTACTTATAATGGCATATTTGCTCCTTAAATAAACCCGTAGGTGTGGTTTTCCTTAGTTTATTTATTATAATAAATAGTGGTTTATTTATTTATTGGTGGTTTTATTTAGTGAGTTATTCAGTGGGCCAAACTTTTAGGTTTAACATTTTTTATGTATAAAAATATAATCAGCTGCATAACACTGGTTCCATGATTATATTGCTGAGGAATATCAGACCTAACTAAATTAATCCTGTGGGAATTATATTGCCTTGATCAGATTTTAGCTGATGTCCATAAAGAAGGGGAGGAAAGAAGATTCTCCTTTGAGATTTCCTGTGTCTCTGTATTCTCTCTTTCCTCCTATTTGGATTTTTAAGCAAAAGTCCACTTTCTATATTTTAGGCACTTAATAGGTTATTTTAATTCTGACTTCATACTTATGAATTGATAAAAAAACCTTTAAATTTTACTAATGTAATAATTGATTATTCACTATAACTAAAATATAATTATGATTGAAGCTTCGAAGCCATCAAGAATTTGAACATGCAAATAGTGTGAAATGGTTTCTCTTATCTGCCTACTCAGTGACCGTTAGCTTTCTCTCCACAGTGATTTTTAACTTGTCATTATTGGTTGAAAATGATAGCAAGGAAAACTTAGTTCAGTGAATGAAATGAAATGAAAATAATTAATTTTAAAGATTTTTTGTTTTGGCATAACTTTTTAAAAAACTTTTTTACTTCTCATTTTGATTTTTTTTTTGTCCCATCAACTTTTCTTTGTACCGTCTTTCAGCATAAAACCATTGGAAAAATTGTGAGACCATGACTAGTTCATAACATTCCATATTTAAAAGAGAATAAAACAAATTTTCTATATGTACATCATATACTAACGTATGATGTATAAACTATATTTTGATGTTTTTCTTATTCTACTTTGTTCCAGATGTTCATATGTGTATTTTTGCTTGCTTTGGCATATCTGATAACATATCTCCATGTATTTCTCTACTTATCAGAAGTGAATACAATGTACTGTTTTTGAAGATTAGTATCATATTTGTGTTATTTGATTCTCATTCTTCAAAATGTGTTTTTGGAAGAATTTATTTATTTATTTATTTTGGGTGGGGGAGAGACAGAGAGCGCACAGATACAGGGGGAGGAGCAGAGATGGAGGGAGAAGCAGACTCCTTGCTGAGCAGGGAGCCCATTGCCAGACTAGATCCCAGGACTCTAGGATCATGACCTGAGCTAAAGGCAGACACTGATCCAACTGAGCCTCTCAGGCAACCCCAAAAAAATTACATTTAGGGAGACAACACTGTTGACAGAAAGTCATGAAATAAAGGGATAATTGCTCAAAGTTAATAAAAGACTAGGAACATGCAGTGTCTCCTTTTAGGCAATTCTTAATTTATGGTGCATTTCAAAATACAGGTGTTTTATATAATCCTTCATTTAATCCAAACAACATATTTATATTGTCCAGTCACCATTTTTAAAATGGTGGTGACTCGCCTTTGTCGGGTAAGAACTTGTGTGTCCGTACTCCATAGCAGTGACCAAGAAAAGGAGGAAAAATGTAATTCAAATCACTATCATGTTGTTATACTTAATCAAAGGCTAATCATTAGGAAACCAAATACTTCTAGTATGTTTTATTGTTCAGAAGAAAAGTTGTCATTTCAGTATTTCTTAAAATTTAAGATATTTACAATAAATAGTTACAGCACCCTTTATATGTATTTGCCTAATTTTCCATCCCAGAAAGTGCAATGGATTTATCATTTCTATAACCAGCTTATGAATGTAAGTGGTAACTTGGAAGATGACATTTGGAAAAATAGACTGCTCTCCCAGCCCCATGAGGCTCACTGAGCATGAAACGACCACAGGCGCCATGGTGGCCTTGTATTATCAAGTAACTGAAGGGAAGTTGATATACCAGCAGTGGCTGGAGTTGGGTTCTGGCTCATAAAGCAGACCTTTTCATTCTCTGCTGTGTTCTGGTTCAAGAAAGCTACCATATGTAGAGAACTATGTCCATAAATCTTGGAATATGATTTCTCGTAGCTTTTGGACTCCTTTATGAAGCCCAGATGGCAAAATGAGGGCAATATACTTAGTATTTACAAGAGATTATTTTTATTTTATTCAACTAGCTAATTTTTTATTTCATATGCCACATATTACAAACTGAGATGAATACTTGCATAGATTAATACTGCTGTAAGAATATACATTAAATAGACAATGCATTTTTATTTTTATGATGACTTAAAGCAAATAGTAGACCTCACTTCCTTAACTGTTTGATGATTTATTTAGTTATCTAATAAATCCTTATTGAGTGCCAAATGTATAAAAGGCACAATGTTATTCATTATTTTTAATCCAACTTTGATTTGGAGTGAGCAGATAAAAGCATGTTTTGCTATTTAAATAGATAAAGATTGACATCTTCTAAAATAAGTTTCTTTGAGGCACAGTAGAAAGGAGGAATTTATGAAAAGAATTAAAGGCATGCCTATTTCGCTTATCCTAAATTTCAGCTCCTGAAGACTTTCCATATGTGGGCAAAAGTTGCAAGGAAGCCACGGATAATGTCTATTCCCATTCAGGACTCCACTTTCCACTGACTTTCATTTTTCTCCTATTACAGGTCAAAACCTAAGTTGCAAAGTGAGCGATAGAGAAGTGAACTGATCTTTGATCACAGAGGTGGTTACTACATTGCTCTTAAAAATCTTTCTGAGCATGTCATCCTTCATCTTGTTGCCTTTCTGGGATTAAGAACAGAGTTAGAGGCACACCACCTCCCAGGGAGTCTGTGAGACTCTGGGGAACTGTCACATCCAGTGGCTTTGGGGATTCTTGTCCTTAGAATACCAAGGTAGACTATTGGTTTTGGACAGTGCGATATACAGATGAATTTGTCTTAATTGATGTTTAATGATTTTTTTCAAAGTGAGCTTTTCTAAGCCATTGAAAGACTTTCCCTTCCATCACAGTGACTCTCACACAACAGTAAATCTGATGGAGAGACTCAGTGTTGAACATGGACGTGGATTTTACTTCCTTACTTCAAAAAAGAGCTGAGACTAGTTTATCAGACACGTTTCTTGACCTATACAATACTATGTGCTTCGTCTCACTGAAATAATTTATTTCGTCCCTGGGCCTGAACACTTTAACACTATCCTACTGATTTCATTATCCATTATTTGGAACCACCTAGATGGTGAACACTTGTAATAATTTTATTCAGTTAATGAGGTTAATTGAGAAATCTTTAAAGTGGTAGAAATACATTATCTTTTAAAATGTTTGTGAAGGAATTTTTGGTATCTCTCCTTTTCACTTACTAAACTAATTAACATGTATAATGCACTATGCTAACATTTTTTACGTATATGTATATCTTTTTTTAGTGCTAATTATGTTACCATTAACTTAAATATATTCCTATAGTTTTGTGGAGGGATTTTCCTGAAATACTGCATAGTTTTTTTTTCTGATTATGTAATAGTTTTCTATATGAAAATACCTTGGAAAATTCAGAAAAATTACAAATACAAAGAAAGAAATACCAAGTATAATTCTATCAGGGAGAGATAACATTTAATTTTTATCAAGGTAAAATTTTTATTTACTTTGTTAGCATAAATGTATGACCCGAAAGGATTGTAGACTTCAGTATTTTACTTGGTTTAATAAGTATGCCCAATAAGGATGATACTCACTTCAGTAAGTATTTATTAAGTATACATTATGTCCCTTTCATGGTGTTTAGTACTGTAAAAATAAAAGCAGGGTGTCAGCTGAGACAGACACTTCACACTCACGGACTGTGGGAGTTAAGAGAGAGAAGACAAAAGAGATCTACAGAACAATGCCAGAGTTAGGTAACAATATAATTGGATCGTGTATATAGAATGGAAATTCATATAAAATAACTCTCAAGTGAATCTATGTAATTTAAGATTATTTTAATGGTACTTTAATGGCACTTTACCAAAAATACTGTTTATTATGGTTGCCTTTAAGAACAGTGCTACACAGGCAGTCTCTATAGGTTCAGCTCCACTTTCTTGTCAGCAAAAAACATAGCGGTTGTCAGGGAAATTTAAAGGGACATTTTCTAAGTTTTTCAGCGAGGGGGCTTATGGAAAAGGAAGAGAAAGCATCTCCTTTAATGTCCTCTAGTCCATTTAATCATCATAGTTACAGCAGTTAGAGGACCACAGCGTTAGAAAGTGTTCATAATTATTCCAAACCCTCTACTTCAGAAACCAGCCAGAGGAGGCTCAGAAATTACCTTATTGGATCATATCCTTTCAGAAACATGGTCCTGTAGTCATAGGACTGTGATCCGTGAGAACAGGGACTCTTTCAACTTGTTCAGTGTATACTATTGGGTAAAATAGTACCCCATGTGCTCACTGAAGGAAATGAATATAACCACACCTATATAAAGCTGTATTCATTGGTTTAATATCTAATATATTTATTTATTAATGCATTAATTTGTTTGGCATTCCCTTTTAGAAGATCTAGCCTTTGTTAAAAACCCTGTTGCTTCCAGAATGGCAAGAATAAAATACACATTCTTTGTTTATGTATAACCAGAGCCAACTGATTTGCAAAGAGTCTTCGTACAAAAGAATTTGCAAATTCCATGCATATAGCAAGGCTCTAAGATGACGTTTTCTTACCCATCTTTGGTATATATTAATCCTGGGAGAATGTTTTGCCATCAACCCCATGTTATTCTTTCTCCATTAAAATATCTTTTATTTTATTTTATTTTTTTAAAGATTTTATTTATTTATTTGACAGAGAGAGAGATCACAAGTAGGCAGAGAGGCAGGCAGAGGGAGAGGGGGAAGCAAGCTCCCTGCTGAGCAGAGAGCCAGATGCTAGGATGCTGGGCTCAATCCCAGGACCCTGAGATCATGACCTGAGCTGAAGGAAGAGGCTTAACCTACTGAGCCACTCAGGCGCCCCTAAAAATATCTTTTAAAAACTGTTTTAGTTACAATATCTATCATTGACAATATAGATCATACATAAAAATGGAAAGTTTCCCCTACCACACTTTTGCCAAAAGAGAAAATCTTTAACTTTTAGGCTTGGTTTCACTTCCTCATGAGAGCCAAAGATGTGTCCTTTGGTATTAAGGGAAAGGAAGAGAGAGGGAGAGAGATTCTGTCTTCTCAGACCTTCTGGCTTTCCCACAATGTTTCAGCATTACTGTGGAATGTATACTGTGGGCTGGTCTCTGGGTACCTCAGCCACCTACAAATCATCAAAATAGTTGTGGCAATACAGAGACGTTAGCTGTTCTTTCTCAAAGGCCCCTAACTGACCCCCCCCAAAATCTTCCTCAATATATTTTGTTCCTTTGTTGATTTTTCACTACCAAATGTCATTTCTGATTTTTCTGAAAAGCAGTGTAGACCCAATGGTACGCCTAGTCTCCAGTTCTCATGGTGGTATTCTGTAGCTTGCTGATGATTCCTAGATGTTGAAAGTCTTTCATTTGGTTTGCTCAAAATGCTATAAAGCACAGACAGAGCATTTATACTATGTAATATAGTCTAAAATGATATCGAGTATTAAAAATCAGGTAGTTTGTGATCTCTTTCTGTGTGTGTCAAATAAATAAATAAATAAAATCTTTAAAAAAAATCAGGTAGTCACAAAATGCCCACCATGAACTGTTTCATCTGTGCATATCACATTTACAAAATAATTTCTGAGGAGTTCTTATTTTAAGACTTTGAAAGGAGTGTCAGCTAGTACCTTGTGGCTTAATTCTGGGGGAACCGTAAGAGGGAAAACCATTCTGTACTGTGGCCCCGGAGAGGAGTCCATCCTCGGTTGTTTCACGGATGAGAATGCAGCCCACGACTGTGTTGAGAGGAGAGTAGTCATCACCTGCTTAGCAGGAGCTAGGCACCTGCTTACGCCCAATGCTCTCCTCTTATCTGTAAAAGAAGAGGATCAAGAGTATCAAAATATTTCAAGAACCTAATTTTTTTTCCTTTTCCCTCAGAGATGTTAAGCCCTCCAAGAGATTGCAGGACCCTTAGAAAATAGAATATGAAACCTCAAAAAACAAATTTATGAGGAAACTAATATTCCCAGAACTCAGCTCTGTAATGTAATTCTGAGAACCCACTAATGCTATGCCTTGTCTATGAGTAGCACATTCCTGCCTTATTCCTTTCTACTCTCCTCATCTTTTTCCCTAGAGGAATATTCTCAGTTAGCTGCCAGACTGGAAAGTGTATTCAGAGAAAAAGCTCATACTGAGATATGGATGTCTGATTATAGGGCATTTCTATTAGTATTTTTATTTAATTTAATTAAATAAAATAATAATAAATAATAAAATAAATAATAATAAATAATAAAATAAATAATAATAAATAATAAAATAAATAAATAATATTTTATTTTTAATTTAATTAAATAATATTTTATTTAATTAAATAATATGTAGAAAAGAATTACCGCAGCTGTTGTAGGCATTGGACACTCATTATGGTAGATTTTGGGGGCAGAATGACCTTCTTGATCATGCTAGCACATACAGAATATGCCAAGTCATTAGAAGACCTTATTCCATGTATTCTGTTTACTTTTGTTTTGCATAACTGTAATAACAAACATTTTCATCAAAATGCTTTGTTATCCTTGATTTTCCTCCGACCTTATAAATAGGATATATACTCATTTTCTAAGCTATTTAGGTCAGCTTTATCAGAGGCAATGCAGTAGATGATCAGCTTTCAGGTACAAAACAACATAACAGCCCAATTTCTCTTAAGAACACTGCTTTACATAGACAGTAAAATGAAATAAATGTTTTCTCACTGTTGCTCAAATCACACATTTACTTACACTTTATTCTTATATTAGTTGACATTAATCAGTTATTCCAGAAAATATCTTAAAGGTTATACTAATTGACCTTTGCAGACACTGTGTGTTCATGCAACTTTATATATATTTCATAACATCTGACCTTAGAACTTAGTGTATTAACAAAGTATTGAGTCTGAATCATATAAAGTCATTTTATATGATCTATGCTTTTAAATGCACATGAAGAGGGTCAAAGCTTTTTTTTTTTTTTCTTTTTTTCTTCTGTCTTCCTCTTCATACATGTGGGACAAAAAGCACAAGGGTCTGGCATCCTAGATCCTATTGATTATGCAGATCATATCGATTAGTCTTTTAATCATTTATACTTTTTAAATCCCTCAGCATCCAGAAGAAAATGCCCACTGTAAGCTTTCGTATTTTGTCATACCAGTCACAGGAGGAGTTTAGTAGAAACTTTTTGAGTAGGTGTGTTTGTGACAGAAGTGAGTAAAGGTAATTCATTTTTTAAATGTGTCTTCAAATGACAACATCTGTCCAGAAAAAAAAAAAGACGTTTTCCTCATGTTTGCATTATTTCTAAAAAACAAAACAAAACAAAAAACCAAAACCTTTCTGAATTGTTTTAAATTGAATATAGTGGTTTCTCCAAAAAGATGTAATTTTATACATATAAAATCTAAATAACAGCAAATGTTATTTATAAATATAGAAAAGCTAATGCTAGATGATTAATTACTAACAGACCTTTTATATATACGTATAACCTTGCTAAGTTGAGGTCGGTCTACATTTTCAGTGCACACGTTCTTTGCTTAAAGGTAGCCTACCTTTGAAAAATAACGAAGATATCCACTGGGCTATTTTTTTAAGAGGATATGATGTATTTCAGTCCTAAAAACAGTTCAGATATTAGTGTGCACACTGTTATTTCAATCTAGGTGAATTTATAAACTAAGGACTGACCTGTACAGATTTTTGTAAGTCAATAAATGGTCTGTCAAATTTGTAGGGATAATAATTACAAGCATAATACATTTAATGTGAAATTCAGTATACAAAACTGTATTGCTTCTGTATTCCCAGGAAAAAAAATCATAGGGAGTACAGGTACCTTCACATCTCCTATATAACCGAACATACAGTTTTAAAATTGCACATTGTAATATAAGATTTTAGCGTAAATTGAATAAAATCCTCAAGTTCGGAAAAGAAAAATTAATCAATGAAATTATTTATGTGTTAGTACCGTTTAGTTATTTCTAGAAGCAAATTAAAAGATGATGTGAAAATTTCTACCCTTCAACATGTAGGTTTATGCCCTTGAAATTTATCGGACATAAGAATGAACTGGTAGAACTTCATAAAGATGGGAATCCTTATGACGCCTCCCCCCTCCGAGATTCTGATTCACCAGTATGAGAAGGGGCTCAAAGATCTCTATTTTAAATGAACAAGTTATATAATAAACAGACCACTCTGAGACAGGCTAGTATATGAATAATTTCTTCTTTTTTCCTCCTATGTGAACGTTTTTTTAATTTTTAAAGTCAGATATATGTCAAATGATTGGTAGGACATTTATTTCAGAAATTGACCTCTATCAGTGATATTGAAGGAGGTCTCTCTGTTGCTGTTGTTGTTTTGCTTTTTGATGAGCCATTACAAATATTTGGGAATGATTACCAACGTTTTCAAGAACAGCACGTGTTTCCCAAGTGGCTGCAATTTGTTTGCTACTTTGCTAACCTATGGAAACCAAAAGCTTAAAATAAAATCTCTGACCTCTAGAGGCATTTAATCTGGTTAGGAAGTTAAAGCACATAGATGAAAATGTTAATGGGACTGACTAGAAGATTATGAAATGCTATATTCTAAGATTCTCAAGACCTCATTGGTTCAGTGCGATGAACATGAGAAAAGGAATCAGAAAACATAACTTTGGTTACTCTCTGTGCCTCTTAAAAGTTCTTTGATATGTATCTTTAAACATTTACATTGTTGACTTTAACATTAATATGAAAATACTTTTTTAAATAAATCCACTAGCTTATAGTTAGAAATGTTAATAATGTATATTAAAATGTTATAAGTAATTCAATAAATTTAAATATGATTACTAAGAATTTTCAGTGTTAAAGGCAAAAGATATTAAAATGCAAAGGTAATCATAGAAGACCATATGGGAAAATTATTGCACCAGGAGGACATCAGCCAATAGAGAAGTAGGGAACACAGTGCTCACGTGTCACACGTGAAGGTGTAACTCTAGAGAGCCACTTCTGGGGACGTTCTCAAAAATAGTCTTAATTTTAAAATGTAGGTAGAAAGCTCTCCCATATACTGGAATTTAAGACATTATTATAATAGCCTATATATTCTTTTTATTTTCAGGATTATTCATTGCATATATATTTTTATATAAAATGTAACTGTGAATTAATAGCAGGGGGATATTATATGTGCATAAAGGAATGAATTATGATGACTAAGGGAAACATTACTTTAAAATCCTTGATTCATTACTTGGAAATCTCAACTTTAACACTTTCTTAATGTGAAGTTTTATCTTAAATTCATACACATTAATCGTATCGAAATAATTTGTAGAGAACATAATATAGCCTTTATTTCTGCCAATATTTTTCTTGTGAAGAATTCTTGTGCATCTGAAAGTCAGTACCTTAATTAGCTGATGCTTATCAAATAGACCTCAACGTAAGGCATCTCATTAAAATCTTTATGTGGTGACATAGAAACATACGGTAAAGTCCTGATGTTTAAGAAACACAATCTGGTGGTAGGGCTAAGATACAAACTGTGATATTTGTATGTCAGTAGAATCGCTATATAATTAACATCATTGAAGCTGACCAGAAAAAAAGTCTCAGCCATTCAAAGCTCCCTGTTACTCAGCCATCTACAGAAAGTGGGGAGCCTGAGTCACGTGTGCAGGGTCAGGCAAGGAGGGCATTTCCTTGTGGGCAAGTGGTATGAGCAAGATACAGGATAGCAATATTTGAGTAAACAGTATGGAGAACATTCTCTTAATTAGGCATCTGAATCCATGGCTTACCATGAAGAAATGAGCTCATTTTCTGTGTTAGTCATTCTTCAAATACTAGGGCATTCTTTTTCTTCCAAACTCTGTGTCCTTCTGATCCTTGCACTGATTCTGCAGTCGGCTGCCTGCGGTTCTGTAATTGGCAGCCGGTTCTTCTTGTTGCTTCCCACCCACCTGCCTACATTGCTCCCTGTCGCCTTCTGCACAGTCCCCTTATCCACCTACCACTCTGTCTGCACTGTAGTTTGACAAGCATTGATGCCCAACGTGAAATTTCAAAAATTTCCTCCCCACCAGAGAATATCACTGTTAGCAGTTTGCGACCCCGTCTTCCCATTTGATGCAGTGTCTTCTAGTAGTACAGCTTAAAATATTTGCTTGTTTCTGTTTACTTAAAAATTTTTGAGAATTTCATGTATTTAACTAACGTTTTGAAAAACAATTTTAAAAAAGATTTTATTTATTTATTTGACAGAGAGATTACAAGTAGGCAGAGAGGCAGGCGGAGAGAGAGGAGGAAGCAGGCTCCCTGCTGAGCAGAGAGCCCAATGCGGGACTCGAACCCAGGACCCTGAGATCATGACCTGAGCTGAAGGCAGAGGCTTTAACCCACTGAGCCACCCAGGCAGCCTCGAGAAACAATTTTTTAAAAAGAGTTTATTTATTTGAAGGAGAGAGAGAGAGAGAACATGAGATGGGGGAGGGTCAGAGGGAGAAGCGGATTCCCCGCTGAGCAGGGATCCCAATGCGGGACTCGATCCCAGGACTCCAGGACAATGACCTGAGCTGAAGGGAGTTGCTTAACCAACTGAGCCACCCAGGCGCCCTTGAAACATGATTTGAATGGCTGTATGGTATTCTGTGCTATGGATGAGGTTTCAGGAACTTCATTTTCCTAATCTGCAAAATGGGCTTACTAATGGCTCACAAGGTGTTTCAAGAATTCAGTGAGATCACAATTAGAAAAATATTCTAGCACAGTTTAGTAGGCCTTCTTCCTGCATTCCCAAGGATTTTTATTATGTGTTTAAATTCCCCAACGCTGAGTTCTGACATATGTGGAAATGTCTTCCTCTTAGACTTACCGTAAGATGTTTGTCTGAGGGATGCCTAGACTTTGCCAAGCTTATTTGTTCACATATAATTCCAAATTACCATTTTTAGACCCTCCCAATATGTACACATGCCCCATATCTATCTTTCAGAGTAAAAATTGCTACTTGTTAAAGGTTATTCTCCAGGCACAACACATCTAGGTATTGTGAGTATAGACACGGAAGTGAATTCAGGATGACTTCTTAATTTAACGCCCAGAAGGGGAAAGTGATGATATTTCTGGGGAGGGTGGGAGGGGAAGACATTGCAAGTAGGGCTCTTCTATTGTGATGTCCATAGTGAGAATGTGAGCTTGGTTCTGGATCTGTTTTACTTGATATTCTAGCAGGTCCTCAAAGTGGAAACATTAAAATATTTGGAAATAAACCTAGAGTTGCATGAAGACTGTGTGTAATTTATGAATGTCTGTAATATAATTACTATGCACCTGGCATGGTACAAACCACGATAATGTATGAAGTCTCAAAACTTAATATGAAAAATGTGATTGTATCTTTAAATATTTACATAGCCAATTATGAATAGTCTTCAATTTGAATCCCATTTTTTATACTTGCTGTGTGATTTGGTGTAGTACTCATTTTCCTCCTAGAGGGTGGAGGCAAACCAAACCAGCTCTCATGTTTCAAAGAAATTTTGTCTAGAAGGCGTCAGTCCCAGGATGTGAGGCACGGTTCACGTGGAGTCTTCTATCCGATATAAATCAGTAAAATTCTCTGAGAACTTACCATGTGCCAACACTCCTCTGTTGCTATACATGTATTTACTCATTTAATCTTCACAAACATTCTGTGAGTTATGTGCTGTCATTAGCTTCATTTTACAGATGAACTCACTAAAACTCATGGCTAATACGTGGTCCAGCGTCCCCGCTGACCCTGGCGTGAGACCCTGGCCAGCCTGATTCTGAGTCTGAGCTCTGAACAGTTACTGACTCGAACATGAACAGTTTGATGTAGAATCTCTGTGCTAGGAAAATGGAAAAAGAAAGCAGCAATTAAAGAAAAATTGGCATCCTGGGCAGTAGATTGCCTTGGAAGAATAAAAGAACACTCCTAATGATATGGTCCTAAGGGGAATGATTCTGAGTCCCAAGGAGAACACTAGGCAAAAGGGAAAAATTACCAGAACTTTAAGAGCAGTTTGAAACCTGGATATAAATGAAGCTGCCTAAGGAAAGAAAATTTGTTCTTTACAGAGTATCATAACAGTTCCCACTATTTGTGTTCTTGTGCTTCAAATCAATGAAGCAATTGACCACAAGTTTAAAAAATAGCAACAACAATAGTGTAATTATAAGTAGTATCAATAAAAATGTTTAATATCAATAATAAATATAAGTAATACTAAAGATCCTAAACATATTTATTATATAATACGTAATAGACTAACGTAGACAACTTAGTAGATTACGTGGCTGCATACCTTAAGGGAAGCAAAATGTGTCTTCAACTTTTCTTTGATTTACATGTCACACATAGTACTCAGTCTATGGGAGGTACTCACTAAACACTGACTAATTGATTTAGTATTTGTGTAACATGGTCTTTTTCTATTTTCAAAACCTGTGAATGGTTTATCGTTTTATTTTGCTTATTTATAACTACTTTAATACAATTTTTGTAAATGTTAAAATAAAAACTTTCACGATTCATTCATCCATTCTTCTGTTCATCCACACATACTGCCTGCACTAAATTTCATCTTCTGTCACATGCCCAAGGACATCAAGAAGCAATTCTCTGCTCTGTCATTATCACCTTTTTTTTCTGTATTCTATTCTTCTTACCAGCTCTTATTTCTTACATTCGAAACCATATTTTCTTAGCACCACTTTCTCTACCAGCTACCCATTTCTTTGTTTTTCTTTGTAGCAAAAGCCCTTGCATGAGTTCTCTTTAGGCATCGTCATCAGTGACTCTGCTCTCATTTGTCCATGCAAATCCGATTTTGCCTAATCTCTCTAATCATGTTGCTTATGGTGGAATCACCAGTAAGTACCATATTGCTAAGTCTAAATGTCAGTTCTCAGTCCTCATTTTAATTGACCCATGTGCAACAGTCCTTACCATCTCGTTGGTCAGTTCTGGGTTTCCTTACTTGATTTTCTCTTTTCCTGACATCTGCCTGTTGGAATGACCCAGGGCTTAGTTCTGGACACTTTTTTCTATCTTCACTCACTGTACTGGAAGTCTTACTAGTTTCATGAGAGAAATATCTCCGTGATTTAGAAGAAATGATTTGCTGGGTATGGCTAAGATTGAAAGCAGCAGCTCTCTTATAGGAACAATGACTTGATCCCAAAGGGAGGTTTTGTCAAGAGGGAGTGCTGTACAGATGTGGTTGTCCAGAAGTTGAGAGATTTAGCAAGAGGGTAATTTGCTAATCAACCTCATACTTCAGCTTTGATATGGAAATGAACCTGAACTATGAATAAGGTAAGTGTAACCAGAAGGGAGAGCCTGCTAAATTAAGTGCTTCTGTTCTTCATATTTAAGTTTTTCAAATAAATCTTTACATGGTTTTTAGGCCCATAAATTTGGCAAAATCAAATTTTTATGTTTATATTTATGTACTTGTATGTATATATTATATATCTGTGTCTATGGAGAGAGTGGAAGAGAGAGAAGTAAGCTGTAGGTATATTGAGGTAAAAAGATTAACTAGAATATGGTAAACATGTAATAAATATTTGAACAGTTACTACATGATGGGTATTTGATAAATTGGATTATTTGGTCTACATCTTATTAATTTCAGTCATTTTTATAAATTCTAAAGTGAATGTTTATAGAATCATCTATATAAGACTAACCTAAAGAAAGCATTGTTAACTTCTGCTAGGGCCAAATGCAAGAATTCCGTTATTCCTTTGAGCTGCCCTAAATTTTAACTTCTACTAAACACTAATTCAGGGCGCCTGGGTGGCTCAGTGGGTTAAAGCCGCTGCCTTTGGCTCAGGTCATGATCCCAGGGTCCTGGGATCGAGGCCCACATCGGGCTCTCTGCTCAGCAGGGAGCCTGCTTCCTCCTCTCTCCTCTCTCTCTGCCTGCCTCTCTGCCTCCTTGTGATCTCTCTCTCTCTGTGTCAAATGAATAAATAAAAAATCTTTAAAAAAAAAAATAAAACACTAATTCATGGTTTAATTAGAACAGATAGACAATCTCCAATACTTGTCCTCTTCAAACTTAATTTAATATGCCTGTGCAACTTCAGGATAATGTAAAAAATGCATGGAAACAGTCGTCTAACTGAAAAATAAAAGGTTATCTTTATGTGGGAGCAGGTAGTGTTCCTTGTTACTTTCTCTTCAGGATGATTTACCAAAGCATTCAAAATATATAGGATAACTTAATTAGCTTAATTTTCACTTGGTTACCTTTATTAAAGTACAAATAAAGACTTAGCTCTTGCAAAAAGTACATGCGTATGAAATCTCACCCACTGACACAGCTGCAGGTGGTGACTTGGCGTCATTGGGCTGGTCCCTGTTGTTGTCTGTATTTTTTTCAGAATGAGAGTATGAAGCCCTAACCACAATAAAATCATCATCACCATTGTCTCTCTCCCTTTCTCTCCTCTCTCCTGTCTTCTTTCTGTCTCCCTCCTTTTCCTCCTCTCTCTCTTTTTTTCCTCCTCTCTCTTCTCTCATACCTGCTTTTATTATAATGTTAAATTGATTGCCTCATGAGGTTGAACTTTAGTACTCAGAACCTCACCAAAAGAGAAGGGAGACCTTCTACCTTTTCCAGTTAAAACAACAACAACAACAACAAAAACCCAAGCTGGACACTGATTGATCTGGTTGGGGAATAGGAAGACCCCGTGCTGAAAACAGTGGCCAGGTACAGGTACTGATTGCTTTAGCCTGGATGAGATGCTGCCCCCAGTGGGCACAGAGGTGAAGTGTTGTGCATGTCAGCTCTTAAATCAGGGTTAAGGAGCCAGCGGGCTGAATGAGGAGTATTTCTGGTCAACCTCATTGATCCCTTCAGTCTGTTGAAGGTTCTGTTTTTTCTCTCAGTCCCTCCAAAACTATTCATTCCCTACCCAGCAGGGGGCCTATATTGGTCATCGAAATTGCTATTTCACCCCAATTTTTGGTGTTTTCCTGGAGGATAATGTCCTACATAACAATATCCAAAAACATGGCATCAGTAACAGCATTCACTTTTTATATTCTTAGGCCTAGAACACTAATCCATTTGGAAAAAAAATCACACAGTTGTACACTAGGGCCCATCATAACTTTTGTCTGAAGGTTCAGCCAGATATCTGTCAAAGCTCTCCAGTCCATTCATTGTCCTTTGTTGGCTAATCCTGTCCTTCTGCCTACAGTGATCTCAGGCCTTCAAGTCTCTTCTCAAAATCGGACCTCCTGGCCCCTCATGGATGACTTTTCCATCATTTATTAAGACTGTCATTATTTCAGGGTGCCCGGGCGGCTCAGTGGGTTAAGCCTCTGCCTTCGGCTCAGGTCATGATCTCAGGGTCCTGGGATCGAGTCCCACATCGGGCTCTCTGCTCGGCAGGGAGCCTGCTTCCCCCTTTCCTTCTGCCTGCCTCTCTGCCTACTTGTGATCACTCTCTCTCTGTCAAGTAAATAAAATAAAATCTTTAAAAAAAAAGACTTTACCATCATTTCAAGCAAAACTGGCGTGGTTTTTTAATCTCTCATCTCCTACTGCATCTCCAATAAAATTTGCAAAGCTATGTCCATCTTTACCTCTCTAATCTATTTCCTTTTACTTTCAGGAGACGACAGATGCTTCAGAGCCACATCATTCATGCATCTGAGGAGCACCAACCTCTCTTGCTTCCTCTGAGGCCTTACCAAATGCACCCCTTCTCAGTCTGGTGTCACCAGTCCCTTCTTGCCTAAGAACTAGTTCTCTAAATGATCTCAATTCCGTCATATTTGCAAACAGCTAAGAAGAGACACAGCCGCCTTGCTTTGGCATGAACGTGCCTGTGTGCACACTCAAAACTCCCCTTGAGTCATATACTCCTCCTTAGTACCCCTCCTTATTCCTTCGGTGGACTTCCTTGAAAGATCAGTTCCCAGTCACTGCCTCTGGCCTTTCAGTCCTGATCCCTGCTCAACCTGTGGCCTTCTGGCTTCCCGTCCTTAGCCCATAGAATTTGTTTTATAGGGTTCTATTCGACTCCTATTTGCCGAATCCGCTGGACATCTCCCGTTGTCTTACTGGACTTTATTTTGACCTTTATCTTTGCTAGTCACTTTCTTCTTCTTCAGACTCCCAAGTCCCATTATTTATGTATGTATGTATGTATGTATGTATGTATGTATGTATGTAATCTCTCCACCCAATGTGGGGCTCGAACTCATAAACCCAAGATCAGGAGTCTCACGTTCTACTTACTGGGCCATCCCGGTGCCCCCATACCTCTCCCATTTTTACTGTGTCTCCTTAGGACTCATCATTTTTCACTGATCCTAAATTTTATTGCTCTTCATTTTTTTTTTGTTCCGTTAATGTCATGCTAATGTCCTCAACGATCACACTCTCCTTGGGATTAGATCACATTCTAATATCTCGAGCATTTCCACATGGATGTTCCCATTCATAGTTATTTGGAATTTCCAAAATTGAACCTATCATCTGTTTTTCTCTAAAACGGAAATATCTTCTATTTTTCTCTTTTTTGGTCCATGGTAGCAGTATCTACATACAACTCCCGATATTATCAATTAGAATACCTAGCTAACATTTATTGAGTTCATATTATTAAGTACTTCATGTGAACTATATCAACTAATATTGATAGTCTGTAAAGCTGATGACACTTCATTTCCAGTTTATATTTTTGGTTACTGAATTTAAATGTGTTAAATAATGTGCCAAAGTCACTTAGGAAGGGTGGCATTTGGATGTAATTGAGGACACATGTTGAACCATATGGTACTTCCTCAGAGTGGTCTTTGATTTCTCTTTAATCTTCCATTCTAAAATAGCACCTTGAATTGTTATGTTACTTCCTCAGTATTTCTTGAACATCCCATCTCCAAAAATCTCTTCATCCCACCAAATTACCCTTATTTATGTGCTCATTAACACTATGCTGAAATAGTGCATCGATAGCCTTACTTTTCTCTGAATTAGACTTCTCAAATATATTATTCCAACACCCTCCAGTGATTAAAAAAACACAGTAAACCAAGACAAAACACACACAAATCTGAGGACATTCTTCCCTTATCAAAGCATTCTGATGCTTTCCACTGTTTTCTGTGATAGATTCCGAACCTCTAAATGTAATTTGCAAGGTCATAGTGATCAAACCTCTGTGCGCACACCAGCCTCATCTTCCACTGTTTCAATTCCTGGGCTCCCTTTTCCTAAGTAATGCAAACTGCTTGTGGTTCTTCCTACATCTGAGGCTTTAACGTACCTCTGGGACTTTGCTCCTGCTGTCAGGTCCTCTTGGAAGACCTTCTCCCGGCTTTCCCCTGAACTAAAGTAACACCTACTATCCCTGCCAGTCAGTCGACTGTCCAATAGCTGCTCCTTGTAAATGGTAGAACTTCCTCCTTGACTGAGAACAAAATAAACATCCATTTTCTTTATTTCTAGACTAACTTCTGCCTATTTCCATTAATGAACTTGTAAGTTTGTTTTATAATTATCTATTTCTCTCTAGTTTGGGCTTCTTGAAGTCGGAGACTACATTATTTTTGTACTCTATTGACTGGCCCCAGAACACCATGTTACCTTAGTATGTTCATTAATTTCTCCTCAAGTAATAGTATGACTTCATGAAGGGGATGAACTTCGAGTGGGACCATGAATAATTGGTTTAGAAATAAAGGAGATGATGCATATTTGAACCTATGCTTCCCCATCCCTGGGATTAAAGTGATTCTATCTAGCATTTGCGTTTATAGTACCCTATGGTATTTCACACCGTGTATTCTATGCTGTCTTTTTCTTGAACCATGTGTATATTTAGAAGGTGCAATAATGGTCTGGGTTTGGAAACAAAACTATTTCCTAAAATCAGTTAATATTGTGATTAATTATAAAGTACTTTAAAAACAGCACTGGGTGAGATGGCATCTGTGGTTGGCAATAGACATGCTGTGGGTAATTTATTATTAAAGACCTTTAAAATTTTAAAAACCCAATTAAAAAAAAACTTATAATTGAAGGGTAGGAAAAATGCTTCTTTAAATAGCGGCAGTAAGATTAGCAACATCACACAACCTCCAGGCAAATGCTGATCTCACATAATAATAAATTCTCTGCCTATTTCTTGTGTGAGTTAAATATCATTGAAACAACTGCACTGATAACACCTCGGGCTATCATCATGTTAGATTTCTGTAGACAATAAAGAATGAGAGACTTGCACAGAAAAAAAAGGAAGAAAACGAAAACTCTGTCTTTTTAGACAGAAGTAGCAATCTTTTTGGGTTTTTTCTCTCTGATGGGAAATGGTTACTCTGCCGGTGGTACTATCACAAGAATTAGTATGTTTCCAAGTAGTGCAAATCCTTACTACTCACTTAGGACCAATTGTAACTCTTCGCAAAGCCTGCCCAAATATGTACCTCCAGTAGATACAAACCTTGAGGGGCTGATACCATCTGTATGTATTTCCATGGAGGTACATCCTCTGGCTTCTGCACCTGGGCCATTTCTTATGAATTCGTGAGTTCAGTGAGGATAGTGCCTAAATACCATACTGTTCCCATCACCTTTGAAAATGACAGGGATGCCTGGGCGGCTCAGTCATTTAAGTGTCTGCCTTCGGCTCAGGTCATGGTCCCAGGGTCCTGAGATCGAGTCCTGTGTGGGGCTCCTTCCTCAGCGGGGAGCTTGCTTCTCCCTCTGCTTGCTGCTCCCCCTGCTTGTGCTCTCTCTCTCTCTCTCTGACAAATAATAAATAAAAATCTTTAAGAAAAAATGACAGTTAAGGATGGCTCTTTCAAGGTAAGCCAAAATGATGGTGGTGATGGTGATGATGGTGATGTGTGTGTGTAACACAGAGGGAGGACTTGGAGTAAAAAATATGCTACCAAGGAAAGAATGGAGAGCAGAAATGTTTAGCAATGCAGAAAATTGTCACCCTTTAAAATGCTCACATGTGTTTTTTTTAAATAAGATTTTTTATGAAAATTTTATTACCTAATCAATTAAATCCTGAAATATTACCCTGCATTTTAGTTTTTGTTATGATTTTGTTATTGATACTTCTTATGACTTATTTAATCAGATGTTTAAAAAATTAGTTTTGCTTTCTTGATTCCCTTAGATCATTGATCTCTTGAGGATATATTTTTATAATTATACACTTGCTAAAGTTGCAAAAACTTTCAGGTCGATTGGATTATTCTAAGATAGGCATGTACATGTCTAATAATCCCGTGGTAGTATTAATCAAGCTTTTCATAGACTTCTGTTTTTTTCAGATGTAGCATATGAGTGAAGAAATATGTTAAGGAAAAATAGTTTAAACTCTGTTGACTGCTGGGATAAAATATGCTGATGAATTGGGAAATGAAATGTTTCAAAGAACCACCAGATTGGAGGAGGATGTGTTGCTACTTCCAGAAAAATATTTTCCCCAGCAAAAAAATAAACATGAAATTAATAGAAACTGCCCTTAGAGGCTTGGCAGCTGTTGTCCAAATGGAATAAGACCTGGTTATGTAGAAGTAGGTTTATTCAGAGACAGAAAAAAATGATTTCCTTAATCTTAATTATCTGTTTAAAAACAGGCTAAGAGTTTTGGGTCTTGTCGTGGTATCTATTCTGAAGTCTTTAAAAGAGGACCTGATTTCAAAAATTAAAGGATGCCTGTCCAATCAAGAGCCATAAACTTCTCTGTTATTTATCTGTCTATATATAGTGTATGTATACAGTAACAGGAGGTGGCTTGTTTATGGTGGAAGTTGTGCATATTCTTAGAGGAAAAAAACAGCTTTTCTGTCATTGTTAATTTTTCAATTTAAATACAAGGAGGGGAATCTCAGACATTTTGCTGCCTTCCTTGTTGCTGCCATGAGGTTTAATAGCAACAATAATTATTATGGTTTATGTGTAAATATAGAAATAGATCTATTTAGGGCGCCTGGGTGGCTCAGAGGGTTAAAGCCTCTGCCTTCGGCTCAGGTCATGATCTCAGGGTCCTGGGATCGAGTCCCACATCGGGCTCTCTGCTCAGTGGGGAGCCTTTTTCCTCCTCTCCCTCTGCCTGCCTCTCAGCCTACTTGTGATCTCTCTCTCTCTCTGTCAAATAAATAAATAAAATCTTTAAAACTCGTAAAAAAAAAGAAATAGATCTATATCTATATATAAAACAAATCTTTTGTGTGATTTTTTTCCCTCACCAAATAACAAATTTCCAATTACAAGTACTAGTGAGATACAGGGAAAACAAATTTAAAATGTGGTGGCAAAATTTAGTTAAGGATTTATAATAAAATGTCATTAATTCATATTTTTTGAATTTAGTATTTAGAATAATTTACTAATTGTAAGTTCACTTTTGTATTACACAGAAGGAAAAAAAGTTTGCTTACAAGGTGGAATAGGAGATATGAAATAGGAGATATGATATCTTGGAAAAAAAACCTTTATATCACATTTGAAGCAACAATTTCTCAGCAAATATATATATTAATTAAAATTTATTTATTAGAAACCCATGTGTTTTACCAGGCAATATTTCATAGTTAATATTCTTTTAATAATACTTACAGTTTTTTAAATTGTCCTTAATTTTTCCTCCTCAGAATAATATCTACCAGTCAGTAAAGAAGTAGCTAATTTTTATCTTTATTTCTTATAAAATATTTCATGAATCCTAAAGGAAGTGATACATGCAGTATTTTTATTTTTACATCTTTGCGGTCTTCTTCAAATTTGAAGAGATCGATAACCAGAAATGATCAAGTAGACAATAAGGAAAAGTAAAGATTACGATTTAAGTTATTGCTATAAAATCATTTCAAGAATAATTTGGTCTCTTGCAGCTGAGGCAAAGTTTTTTTTTTTTTAAGATTTTATTTATTTATTTGACACAAAGAGGGAGATCACAAGTAGGCAGAGAGGCAGGCAGAAGGAGAGGGGGAAGCAGACTCCCTGCTGAGCAGAGAGCCCGATGCAGGGCTCGATCCCAGGACCCTGAGATCATGACCTGAGCCGAAGGCAGAGGCTTTAACCCACTGAGCCACCCAGGCGCCCCGAGGCAAAGTTTTATTGAAATCCTGTTTAAATTTCTAAGCTAGGAAATGCCAAATTTCTATTACAACTTCATTACTTAGAGAGAAATTAAATTTGCCTATTTCCTCGTCCTCCTACTTTTGTCCAGATGATTAAAGGATCGGCAGAAGACTCATTAGGCATTTCTTCATATACTCTTCCTTGGAGCTGGTGTGGTTTGTAAAGTCTCAACGTCTGCCATTTCTTTCTTTCCTCCCTTAGATCTTGAGATTGACCAGAAAACATGTCCAGAAACAAATGCATCATCCTTCTGTAGACAAACCAACCCCACCTTCCAACTTTCTTCTTGCCACATTTGCCTGCATGTTGAATGGGAATGCTGCAGTGATGTGACTGAGGTGGGCCCTGCTCTTGTATGGGTCTGAGACCTACCCCACTCCCACGAACACTGCATTCATCCCAGGAAAACTTCCAGGCCTCCTTCCAGACCTAGGAAGGCTTTGGCATTTCCAGCTTAGTTTCTGAAATAATTTATCCACTGATTTCCTGGACTCTGAAGGAATCCCCACCATTCCGTACTACGTGACTCAAAAGCCATGAAAGTTTTAATACATGATCCTGGAGTCCTGGGATTGAGTACTGCATGGGGCTCCCTGCTCAGCGGGGAGCCTGCTTCTCCCTCTCCCACTCCCCCTGCTTGTGTTCCCTCTCTCGCTGTCTCTCTCTGTCAAATAAATAAAATCTTAAAAAAAAAAAGAAAAAAAATAAATTTTATTTCCTCATTTTCTGTCTTCCATAGTTTAGCTTATTCTGTATATCTTATTATCCCCTCTTCCTTAAAATTGGTTTTCTTTTTTTTAATTGTTTTTCTTAAATCAACTCTATTTCTGTACTACAGATGATCCCTGTTTTTGATCATTAGTTACCTGTTTCTGTTACAGTGGTCTTATTCTTCTTCACTACCTGGACTATATCACTTAGCTCTTAAGGCCCCCGAAGTCCAGTTATTCTTGGAAGACTTTACACCTCCAGTGATCATTTACCTTCACCTTTCCTGTAGTCAAGTAGCACATACAGCATCTTCCAAAGTCAATCCTCGGTTATTCGTCTAATCGTTGTAGCTCACGGGGTTTATGTTGATGAACTCTTCAATGATTTCCCATTGTCCTCATGAGAAACTAAAATTTCAGTTATGGCTCACAAGAATCTGTAGTGTCTGACCTGTTCTTATATCAATATTAACATTTCTCAGTTATACCCCATATAGCCATAGTCTCGTTAGGCTGGGAGATTTGCATTTCCGCACATAGCCTAGCCTTGCTCAAGCTGGTAGGACTTTGCACACATGGGTTCTTCTACGTCAAACTATCTCTTCCCATCAAAACATACCTTCTACCTACTGCAGACTTTTGATCGTCTTTCAATCCTGTTCCTTCTGACATCTTCATTTATCAAGCGTATAGAGGCAGGGATATCTCCCAGGCTCTTTCATGATATCTGTACTTGTCTTGTCTGGGGGCTCACTATTCTATCATGTCTTCCCTTTCAAATGTGTAGAAGTAGGAATATATCAGCCGTACTCAACATCTTATTCCCTGCTTTGAGTATATGTTTGTTGAAAGCATGAAAGAATTAAAGTGTAGCTAGAGATTTTCATTTGTTTGTTTGTTTAAATTTTCCCCTCAGGTAGTTTTTAAGCTGTGAAGCTAAAACATATCTTTTAATTATGTTATATTTAGTAAACTTCCTAATAACATGACAATTAATATGTTATCTTCTTTTACACAGGGTATGGTAATAATTAAATATGAATTCTGAAAAATTTTTATTTGTTAACATGGTAATTAAATAAAATGCATTCTTACTTTACTTGTAGATACATTTATTTGCAGTTAAAGCATTGTAAGACTATAACAAAATAAAGCTTAAGAAAACATAGAAAATTTTCAGCATTGGCTTCTTATCAATTTTGAGCCAGTCACCTTATGCAGAGTATATACATCTGTATGTCATTTCTCATACCAAACTTCCCATAAAATAGTTTTCATCTGGTCGTCTTTTAATCTTGTGTGGTTTAGAAGTAGTTCTACAGATTTTGTGTTCAGTTTGCAAGTCATGTTTCAGGTGTCTTCAGACCTAAGTATAATCATGCAGTTTTTCAGGAGTGTCTTAGATAGTATGGTGGTAATCCAGCTTTAATATTGATGTACTGCTGAATTCTATTTTGTATTATTTTATTTATTTTATTTTAAAGATTTTATTTTTTATTGTATTTTATTTTTATTTTATTTTATGTAAGCTCCACACCCAGCGTGGGGCTTGAACTCAGGACCTTGAGTTCGAGAGTCGTAGGCTTCACTGACTCAGCCAAGGGTCATAAGGCTGAATTTTAATCTAGGTTCTATCCTAAGCTTCTCCTGTGCTCTTGGGAGAAATTCTTTCAACTTTTCTCATTTTCACTCTTCTCACTTTCAAAATATGAGAATTGGATTGGATGATTTTTAAAATTTCTTTCAAGTTCTAGGGTACATGATTTAAAAAAACAATTAAATCTATATGTGATCTCAGATTCAGATGTACATGCAAGTTAAAAACCCACTGTTGATATAAGAAAATCATAAAGCTCATCCTTGAAAAAAAAATCTGTGATTTCATCAAGCAAAAGATCATTTATTTAACACATTTAAAAATATAAGGAATCTTTGACTCTATTTTCTTTATAATCTCTATTATTTAGTTACTATAGATAATAGAATGATTAAAACAAACCAGCCTAAGAAAATATTTTTTTTAACGTTTGGAAATCATATATTTCTATTTCATGCTTTCTCTTTTTAAAAGATAAGAATGTTAAGTATTTTCAGTCAAGAAACAGAAATAATTTGTGAAATATACAACTTCACTTTAAAGGTGGAATTTATTATGAAATGTGTTTGGTACAGAAGAAGACATTTTGGTACTATACCAGTTCAGAAATATGCTTAGGTTAAAATAGGCCTGAGCTCCCTATTTATTTATGTATGTATGTGTTTATTTATTTATGTATTTATTCATTTATTTAATCTTGAGAACATATTTCTGCCATTATTTACATTTCTATCAGACACATTTATGAGGTACCTTCATATGTGCCAGGCAGTGTTTTGAACACGCGTAACTGAAACTCACTGGTGAGTCCACAGACATGGCCCCTGACGTAATGGGTTTATAGGCCACAGGGCAATGCAGAAGAATTCCACGTGCTTCCTTAAGGTGTGATCCAGTAGTTTGTGGTTCTCAGACACCGGAAGTGGTTCTTCAGTATTTAAGGAAGAACACTTTGTCTCCCCTCAGAATTACTCTTAGTCAGAGTAGTTTCTAATCCAGGACGCCTGGATTCTCATTTCTGTTCCTTGAAAGTAAACACAGTATTTTCTCCATACTGCCTATCAGTGTGCCAGAGCTAACTTGGTTGAAATATTTTTTCATTTTGTAGACCCATAGCTACTCACGATCCCTAGAATGCAGCATTGCACAGTGGCCAATCATTGGCCCCAGTCTCTTCTTTACTAATTATTTGTTTTACCTCCGTTGTTATATTGTTCTTACTTGTTCTTATATAGTGTCCCTACTTGTTCTTATCAAGAAAACCCTGCCTGGGGGAGCCTGGGTGGCTCAGTTGGCCAAGCGACTGCCTTTGGCTCAGGTCATGATCCTGGAGTCCCACCATCAAGTCCCACATGGGGCTCCTTGCTTGGCAGGGAGTCTGCTTCTCTCTCTGATCTCTCCCTTCTCATGCTCTTCTCTTCCTCTCAGATAAATAAATAAAATCTTAAAAAAAAAAAAAAGAAAGAAAACCATGCCTTAACAATTTCCTTTAACACTGAAACTCAGGGATAAGTGTGAGAATTTGGCCCTTCCTTTGTAGTTGGGACCATGGATTCTTTGAGCAGATTTTCCATCTCTTCTTGAGCAACATTGAGCCTCTAGTACTTTCTGTTGAAAAAAGGAAAAGATGAATTAAACAGATCTTTACAAGTCAACTGGTTACATAGGTTTATGCTTATTATGTGGATACTTTCCTTCTTCTCCTGATTCTCGTAATTATTCAAGCTTTCTCCTGGTTGAAGGACAGAAATTTTGATGGAGAAAATGGGAATTGTTGCTTATATGAATTGTGACCCTTTTCTTATGACTTCAGACAGTGAAGAAGATAGAAGGCAGAATAGTAGATGGAAACAGGAAAGAAAAGGTAGGGCTGATAAAAAAAATGAAAGAAATGGAAAGTCAAAAGAACTAAAAGGCAACAAAGGTTACTAAACATATGCTCGCGTTAATGGAAGAGGAAAAGAAAGAAAGCAAAGCTTCAAGAAGCAGGGAGGCAATTCTCTTCACTGTCCTTCCACCTAATGGATTAACGGAAAGGAGTTTCCAGCAAATAGCCGGCAGTATAGGCATTTGACTCATGTCTGGAGACAGCTCAATAAAGCGGTTTTTCCTTTTCCAGAAACACACCAATGCACTGAGATTAAATGAGAAGATGGGATAGCCCCCACTTCTGTTCTGCCAACCACAGGCTCGATCCGGATGCCACTTCAATCATTTCTATAGACATAGAGTGGGCCAATGCAACTCCCTCATGCTCTCTCATCGGTGCCATGAGTTTAAGAGCTTCAAGATAAAAATTGAACAAAAGTGGTTTACATTTAACTATGAACACTTCAGACAATAGATCATAATTTCATAGGTACTTGATCTGTTTCACTTCATTTTTTCAAGACAATAAATATCTTTTGTGCCAACCCATAGCTTGTATTCAGGGAATGATTCAATACAAAGGAATGACAGGAGTTTAATGTTTTGAAAGATTTTTCTGTTCGACACAAAAGATATTATTTGTAAAAGTAGTAATTGTTGGAGGATTTTGATAAAAACTGTAAATACCAACCACATTTTAGTTTTTCTTTGCATAATCTTCTCAATGTATAATAATACATAGCTGTGAGTAAATATTTCATTAATTATAAATGACTGGCCAAATGTAATGCCAATATAAATGCCAAAGGAAACCCTATTGGGGTTGTATGAGAGAACTCAAAGTTAAATTAGTTTGCGGAACCATTACAGAATAAAATTTTTAAAACTTTAAAACATTTCCCTCTTATCTTGATTATAAGTATCTTTCATCTTAGTTTTTAAAAATATCATCTATTGAAAACTAGCCACCATTAAGGACAAAAATATTTCAGGTAATGGTGATATATTTTTATAGGTTTTGGATTTACTACAAGTAGAGAGTAAGTTTAAATCAGTCAGAGTATTTAACTCTATGACTGAAACATCATTGATATTTCTACTGGAGGTATCATTGGGATACATAGGTATGTGATGATATAACAACACAAAGATAAACAACAACAACAAAAACCTAAAGCAAAACATTGATTTCCCATTATTACACACTAGATTATTCACAGTTCTTTTGAATTGAAAACCTTAATTTAGGATAATGTGAAAGATTCACAATGGGGGGGAAATGTCTCTTTTTTTAAGACTCAGTAAGATATTTTATATTTATATTTATATCTCTTTTAACTGAGATTTATGTATTCACAAAAAAGAGGACTTAGGATCTTTGCATCATTTTCTACAAATATTGTAGCTTGTTTAATGGAACCACTTGCCTTCCTAGTTCCTATAGTCTTTTAAAAGACTTATAACACAGTGCAGTATCTGCTATATATAATAGAAAGTTAAAATTCCTTTTTTTAATTATTATTTTTTATTATGTTATATTAGTCACCATACAGTACGTCATTAGTCTTTGATGTAATGTTCCAAGATTCCTTGTTTATGTATAACACCCAGTGCTCCATGCAATAAGTACCCTCCTTAATACCCATCATGGAGCCAACCCATCCCCCCACCCCCCTCCCCTCTAAAACCCTTGGTTTTTTTCTCGAAGTTCACAGTCTCTCATGGTTCCTCTCCCCCTCCGATCCCCCCTTCATTTTTCCCTTCTCCTAATGTCCTCCATGCTATTCCTTATGTTCCCCAAGTAAGTGAAACCATATGACAGTTGACTTTCTCCGCTTGACTTATTGCACTCAGCATAATCTCCTCCAGTCCCATCCATGTTGATGCAAAAGTTGGGTAGTCATCCTTTCTGATGGCTGAGTAATACTCCATTGTGTATATGAACCACATCTTCTTTATCCATTCATCTGTTGACGGGCATCTTGGCTCCTTCCACAGTTGGGCTATTGTGGACATTGCTGCTATGAACATTGGGGTGATTATGGCCCTTCTTTTCACTACATCTGTATCTTTAGGGTAAATACCCAGAAGTACAATTGCTGGGTCATAGGGTAGCTCTATTTTTAATTTTTTGAGGAACCTGCACACTGTTTTCCAAAGAGGCTGCACCAACTTGCATTCCCACCAACAGTGTAAGAGGGTTCCCCTTTCTTCACATCCTCACCAACAATTGTTGTTTCTTGCCTTGTTAATTTTTGCCTTTCTAACTGGTGTAAGTGGTACCTCTGTGTGGTTTTGATTTGAATTTCCCTGATGGCTAATGATGATGAACGTTTTTTTCATGTGTCTGTTATAAAATATTGTTCTGGGAGTCCCAAGAAGGTACATTATTTAGTCTTAGGGTCTGTTACAATTTTAGAGCTGGCTAGCTAGTCTCCCTTTATTTTATAGTGTATGAAATAAAAGGTAAAATGTTATTTTTTTAAAAGTGCTATGACTCTATTAAAACTTCACTGATTTGTTTTAATTGGAAGAAAGGCTGGCAGAAGTAAAATAGGACAGCAGTAAGTCTGAGAAGACCAGGCCAATAGGACGTGTCACATTGAGAATGCCACTAAATTACCACAACTGGCCTCATTTTCCACATCTACCAGAAGAGAGTGTGCTCTACATTACTTAAAATGTTCCGTCCAGTTCATAATTTTTATGATTATGTAAAAGACTATTAGGAATAAGTGAAATATCTGCTATGATTGAATGAAGTCTAATTTTTTAAAAAAATGCACACATTTTTGGTTTTGGTTCCAATTGTTAAGCAGAGCATGCTTCAAAGTAGATGCACTCAACCTTATTTCATTTATAATTAGTGTCATCATCAGCTGGCATATAACAATTAATGTGCTTTTTCCAAGGGGTTTTTACCACTTCTTCCGTTATATACTTTAAGCTATTCATTTGTTTATCATATTATGAAAGATAGCTTTTAGGCCAGAGCATATTAAATGATCACAAATCCCAAATTTAATGAAGTAGAAATTAGTGACATTTTATTTCATTTTTCTCACATCATCGTGCAATAAAAACCACACTGGCATTTTATAATATCTGGAGGACATGATAAAAGAGAAGGGCTACTGAAATAAAATCCATACACCGTGGCTGGGGCTGGAAGGCTGAAGGCTGTAGTAAAGAGTAGATCACAAATTCATTCATGAGGGCTCCCTTTGTAATTGAATTAACTCGTCTTTTATCTGTCTTAAGGAATATGTTCTGCAGCCAGTGGCCATTCATTGAGTGCGTAATATGTGCAGGGACCCAGCTAAGAAAATGGAAGAGGGAGGTCCGTAAAGTAGATCCCCAGGCAGGAGCTAGTGTGGTGACAGTCAACCTCAGTTAGAAGGAGGAGAACAGGGGCACCTGGGTGGCTCAGTGGGTTAAAGCCTCTGCCTTCGGCTCAGGTCATGATCTCAGGGTCCTGGGATCGAGCCCCACGTCGGGCTCTCTGCTCAGCGGGGAGCCTGCTTCCTCCTCTCTCTCTGCCTGCCTCTCTGCCTCCTTGTGATCTCTCTCTCTCTGTCGAATGAATAAATTAAAAAAAATCTTAAAAAAGAAATAGAAAAGAAGGAGGAGAAGGCCCTTCATGATCCATGCAGGGTGAGTGAGAGAAGAGTCTTTAGAACCATGTGCCTGCACTAAAATCAGGTCAGACGGGTAATACCCTGGACTTAGTTCTGAGTCCTTAGCACGTATACTTGAGCAAGAGGGAAAAATAAAACTGAGAAACCGGTGGGCGCTCAGTTTGTCATTACTGATATCTGTGATCATCTTTCCTATAGATTACAGATATCTCACCTACGTCATTTTATTTGGTGCACAAAACAAATACCTGTTTATTTTTTTTATCCCTCATCTATTTGCAGCGGGGACTTCAGTTTGAGTCTGTATTAAATTGTGCTGTGTGCAGACACGTCCGACGCACAAGTAGGATGGGCCAACTAGAAAGTCATTTGCAGGAAGATTGATTTATTTGTCATAGGATAAAGCCTCTGGCAGGAATAAAGTCCCAGGCATAAAGAGGTTGGCTCAGAGAGGAAGTCCTGGTTTTTGCAGGAAGATGGAATTCTCAGTGCAGCATGGCCACTGGCTAGTGTAATTACAATAGTGGCCCCCCACTCCCGTCCCTTCTCCCCGTTCTCACTGTTTGTGGTATCCTTTACCCGTCTCCTGTGGTTTGGGAGCAGCTGATCCTCATCGTAACAAATTGTCAGGTCACTAGCCGCCTGAATCGTTCACCTCACGTTGTCTTGTCACACGCATTTTATCATCTCACATCTTCAGGAGAGGACAGGGGTGAGTATGGGATAATAAGATATTTTGAAAGCAAGGCTGCATTCACATAGATTTTATTATAATATACATTTTTCTTACAGTATAGTATTATAATTGTATTTATTTTATTACTAGTTACTGTTGTTACTCTTTGGCTGTGTGTAACGGATGAAGTAAACTTTATCGTAGATATATGTGTATAGGTAAAAACATAGTATAGATAGGATTTGGTCCTGTCTGCAGGTTCGGACATCCACTGAGGGTCTGTGAGTGTACCTGTGTGGAAGGGGACAATTGTATTGCTTGGACAATCAGGCCTGAAGAAAACAAGACTGTAAGTAAAATCTGAAATTACACTTTTATAAACTTGATAAGATATTAGTATGCAAGTAACCTCACTTTAGGAATCCCTTTAAAATAATATACTAGAAAGAAGACAAAACAGATTTGTTTTAGTCAGGGCTCTTCAGGGAAACAGAATCAATGGACCTATGTAAGAGCCGGTTTATTATAGGAATTGGTCATGGTATTCTGGAGGCTGAGAACTTCCATGATCCACCATCTGCAGGGTTGAGAACCAGGAAAGCCGGTGGTGTAATCAGAACCTGAGGGCCACTGATGTAAGTCCCAGACTCTGAAGGCTCTAGGGTCAGGAGCGCCAATGTGGTAGGACGGGAGAAGGTGGACATCCCCGCTCAACAAAAGAGACAGAGAATTTGTCCTTCCTCTGCCCTCCCCACTTTTTTTTTCTGTTGGAACTCTCAAGACATTGAAGGATGCATGCCCCCATTGGTTAGGGTAGGTCTCTTGGTCTACTGTAACAAATTCTAATCTGTTGAGAAACACCCTCACAGTCCCCCAAAATCACATTTTACCAGCTATCTGAGGATTCCTTAGCTCAGTCAAGTTGAAAAATAAAATTAACCATCATAAGAGCTTCCTCAATAACTTGTCCCAGAGCCTCTGTGTAAATAACTTATCTAAAGGCGTCGATGATTCAGGTCATCAACGGTAACAACAACACACTAAGAGCAAAGACGATCTTAGTCTTGCCGTTGTCGGATACTTAGTGGGGATCACTGACAAAGAGCTGCTGGGGCCTGTAAATTTGTATTGTGGATGACAGTGCCTGGTGGAGTATCGCTGGGCGTGGCAGCAGGACCTTGTAGAGACAGCAGTCTCTGTAGGGGGCTTCCTTGGTCAGGAACCGTGCAAGAACAAGGCTGGGGATTCTGGCAACCGATTCAATAACCCTGATGCTGGGCAGAGACCGTGGCTCTCACGGAAACACTATCAGTGCCTTGTAAAGCAATAGCCACAATTACCAGGGAAGGCAGACAGTGGACACGTGACCAGAGGGAGTGGACCTGTTTCTGGGGTATGTTCCAGAGGGTTATTTTCTCATGATTTTGGCTGCCTTCCCATAGATGATTCCACTGACCTCTCCTACTGTTCCCTTTCATGATCTCTAAGGATCCAGACATGGAACACACACTAGGCTTTTTGTATGTGAGTTGCTTTGCTCGAGTTCTTTCAAGATGAAACTTTACATGATAGCCTTTCAAAAGGAGTCAAAACTAACTCACGGTTATGTTACTGACATTGTACTGCTTACAGCTTCTTCTTAAAGTCGGTGTGAGGGAGAGGAAAGTGGGATAGATTTATGGAAGGAACGCAAGCATTGGTGTAAGAGGGTGGGCATGGGTTGGGAATGTTTTGAACTATGAGCTGGGGATTCCCAGTTTCACTGCTGTCCGCTTTCCAGCAACACGTGGAATGGCAGGTTCTGGGACCATCAGAAGAACTCAGGTGACTACCCTGCAAAATCACCTATAGAAACCCAGACCGATATTTGGTAGTTTTTCTTTGCATTTGCTAATCGGTCACGTTCTTCCTCAAGTTATCTTGATGCGTTGTTTTCTCCCTCCAGTCAAGTCCTGATTTACAAATCCAGAACTTTACCCATTGTGCCATTTCCTGTCCTTCTTCCTAGAATTTGTCGCACTCAAATATCTCATTTATTTCACCCATTTATTTCCTTTTCCATTTGTCTCCACACTCCCCAGCCCCACTAGGAAGAAAGTTCCATAAGGTGACTTGGTTTCGATGACTTTAGTTTGCTGCCATGTCTCCAGTACCTGAAACAGTGCCTGACAGAGAGTAGACACTCACTAAGTATGCACTGGCAAGTTAAGTCATGAAGAGAAATTTTAATATTGTGAAAAAATACAGCAAATTTAGTCCAGTGCGATGGAAAAAATAACTATGTGTTATTATCAAGGATGTTTTATTCCTACGATATTTCTTCCCACAACCACTGCCATCGCATTTGGACTCATGCTCCTGCTCCCACTCTCCTTTCACAGCACATTCTCCACAGGGGAGTAAAACCCTTGATGTCTTTCCCTGGTCCTCCTAGGGTTCCCATTACTCTTTAACTAAACCTCGCCTCCTCCTCAGCCCAGCAACCCAGGCTTCTGCCAGCCGGTCCACACGCTCCCCGTGATTCAGTCTTCTGCCTTGCTGGCTTTCTTCACATGCCACAGATCTGCCTTGGTATTCTACCTCATGGTATTTGTGCCCGTTCCCCTGGGGTGTGTGTGTATATGTGTGTGTGTGTGTGTGTGTGTGTGTGTGTGTGTGTGTTTGTTTGGGTTTTTTTTCTGTTTGGAACAAGACTCGGTTAGCTGGTTTCTGTGCATCAATTATGGCTAAACATTTTATATTTCCGATTATAGCATTTTGAGAATAAAGATACATAATTATAATAAAAGAGACCATACTAAAAAGAACACATTAACATAAATATATATTTATGAATATCTGAGGCTCGAAGCCACTTATATCAAAACTTCATTTTTTGCATCAATTAATTAAATACCTACTATGCAATGAACCAGAGAATTGAAAGAGTAGTAAGAAGTTATAACTGTAGTAGTAGGGAGATATAAAATGAACTCCCCAGTTTGTTATGAGACTAAAGTAATATCTAGTATTTCTGGACTCATGTTGACAACTATTTATATCAATGGCATCTTCACAACAGAATTTGAATGTAGACATTAGTGTGATCATTTTATGGACAGGAAAGCTGGAAATCAGATGGTCTAAGTTCATTCTTCAAGATCTCACACATAGAAAATGGGTCCCTAGGGCAAGAATATATGACTTCAAAGCTCATGCTGCCTTTCCAAAATGAAAGAATTCTTGGACGAAAAAGCGGGCCCTGTGGGAGTGAGGGGTTAATCAGAGCACCCTGGTCAGAAAAAGCTTTCTGCAAGAGAGAGCATTACACGAAATCTAGAAGGACCAGGGTGTGCAAAACTGGCTGGGAAAAAAAAAGGTTCCTTCTAGAAAATGCAAGCATTTCAAAATAGCTAGAACACAGAGTCTGAAAGAGAGTGGACAGACATTGAGTGGGAAGACAGAGATGTGTGCAATGCAAAGAGGTTTGGCTGAATCCTGTGGGTAACCACAGTGTCAGTAAGTATTGCAGCAAAATTATACTTTGACCATGGTGTAAGAAAGATTGGAATAAGGAAGAAATCCTTAGGAAGCCTGGCATATTCCAGTGGAAATGTGATGAGGATCTTGAAAGCAGAAACAGGGATTACACATGGAGAGTGCTAGAGACGGAATATCTATTTCTCAGGTAAAATCAGTTGGAATTATGGATTGCTTAGATGTGGGACTTGAGACAGAGGTAGGAGTTTAGAATAAAACCCAAGATTCTTGTTAAGATGACCGAGAGGATTGTATGCCACTAGGAATTTAACAGGAAGAACAGACTTTTAGGAAAATACATTTCCTATGTTATTTTTAGTTTTCAGTGCCTGAGGAACATTCATACACTCAAAAAACCATGTAACATACAATTTTGGAGCCTGATGTACAGTTTAGCTTTGGCTCTGAAGACAATGGCCTGTTTCAAATCCCAAGCTGACCACTTAAAGTCCGTGTAAGTCTGAATAAATGACCTAATTTCTTTAAACTTCAGTATGTTCATATGTCAGATGGATAAAGTCACAGTACCATATAGCATCCTCATGATAATTGGATATTATAGCCTATAAAGAGATGCAGAGCACTACCTAGCAGGTGTATTTGTGGTGTGGCTACAGTTTTTGTTACTCCTTGTTATTTTGGTTGGCAGACATACACATCTGTGAGCGGGTTAATATATTAGTTGGTGGAAGTCGAAGACCTGGGATCAATGAGATCAAATTGGAAGATCAGATGGCAGGAGAGAGGAAAGCTAAGAATGAACCCTTGGGAACATCTGCACTTAAGAAATAGAAAGAGAGAAAACTGAAAATGCTCTTGGAAATAATTAGTCTGAGGACCGCAAGAATACAAGGGAGTGGGCATTGTTTAAGAAGCCACAAGAGCTGATTAAACAGTGAGAGGTTAACATGTTAAATGAGGTAGAGGTATAAAGGAAAATAAGAGTGATTTGTCAATTTTGAGGTAGTAGAAGGGTTTCAATAGAATGGTAGGGTCAGAAGAGGGTAAGACACCAGATGATAGCAGTTCAGAAATTACTGGGAGGTCTGGAAGTGGAGACAATGGGAATAGGCTACTCATCATTCTTTAAATATGAAGGCAATGCAGATACTTGGTGGGGAAGGTCATGGAAGGGTATGAGGGAAGAGCATCTAAAAGGTAGGTGGATGAATCAGTGTTTGAAACTTTCAAAATGTTGTGATGGCATGGTTGATGTCGTGTTATCTTCTTTGTCATTAATAAGATAGTCAATCAGAAATGAGACCATTAAAAAAATGAGACCATTACTACAAATGTTAATAGCTGTTTCTGTTTATTGATATGTATAGTAATATATAGAAAGAGATACAGTGTGTTCAAAAAGTAAAAAAAAACTAATTTGAACAGCTTTATTGGAATATAATTTGCATAACATAAAATTCACCCACCTAAAATGTCCTAGTCAATGATTTTGAGTAGATTTCAAGAGTTGTGCTACTATCACCGTAATCTAATTTCATGTCCCATCTGTGCCTCCCCCCATCCAGGCTATAGGAAAATACAAGTTTACCTTATTTTTATAGACTTGATTATTCTAGACATTACATATAAAAAGAATCATATACTATATGGTCCTTTGTGATGAACTCCTTTTGTTCAGCAAGATGTTTTTGAGATGTATACACATTGTAGGGTGAAGCGGTACTGCATTCTCTTCTCTCTCTCTCTCTCTCTTTTTCTGAATAAGAGTCCATTGCATGAATATGCCACATTTACTCATCTGTTGATGGACGCCTGGGTGGTTTCTGGTTTTTGGCTCTTCTGAATAATTCTGCTGTGAGCATTCATGGCCACATTTTTGTGTAGATGCATGTTTTCATTTACTTGACTGTATCCCTAGTGTCAAATTGTCAGGTCATGTGAAAATTCTTTGTTTGAGGAACTTCCAGACTGTTTTCCAAAGCAGCTGTCCCATTTTACATCCCTCCAGCATCCAGTTGCTTCACTTTCCCCCCATAATTCTTATTTTTGTTGTTGTTGTTGTTCTAGAATGAAATTGATTGCATGGAATAATTGCATTTTCATATAAATATTCTTCAGTGTTTAATCTGTAGATACTTTTTCAGTAAAGGGAAATTAATTTAAAGCCATCAATTCCATTCTGAATCATGAAAAAAGTACCATAAATACAGTACATTGTTTTCTCTGGGATTCCAGATTTGGGGGGCCGATAGGATATCTAGAAGACGTGCGGTTGTGCGTGTGATAACAAGGGCATTGTTTTTGGCAGTTGCGGCAGGGTCAGCAGCATAGCGAACTTGTCAGAATGGAAGTGGCCTCGTGACGCTGTCCAGTGCCCCAAGCAGCTGGGTCGGATGCAGAGTCCACTGGGATCAGGCATGTGGTCGGATTGCCTTTGCTTATTTCTTCAGTTAGAATTTTGCTGGATTTTGCCTAGGATTTCTTGTTCCTCCCCTTTTGGGGAACGTACCTGCCAATTTTGATTTAAAACCTTTGAACGGATTTCCTTTCTGTTGTAATCAGGGAAAATCCACATTCCTTACTTGTAACTTAGTATCATCTCCTGTAAATCTGTGGTATTATTTCATCGCTGAAAAGATAGGATACCAAAGCTGCATGTTCTTTTTGTGGAGAAGGTAATATCAAAGGAATATTACTCGGGAAAATAAAAGGAGATCCCTCATTCACAGTTGCTTTCTTTGTAATAACCACAAGCCGGAAATGACCAAGATGCACTTTGATAGGTGAATTGTTAAATAAACTGTAGTATATTCATAGCCTGGAACTCTTGTCGTCAAGGTCCAAACACAAATAATTATAACAAAAATTTGGCTGAATCTGCAGGGAATTTCACTGGATGCAAAAAGTTGATTCCAAATAGTTACATACTATGTGACTTCATGGAATAACTTTTTTGACATGACAGAATTATAGAAATGGAGAACAACTTTGAGATCACCAGAGCTCAGGAATGAGGGGTGGTGCAGGGAGCTTTGTAATAAGAGGCAACGTCAGGGTCCATGTGGTGAAAATGTTTCTACCCTGACTATATCAATAATAATGTCCTCCTTGTGGAAATAGTACTATAGTTTTACAAGATGTTACCTTTGGGGGAAACAGAGTAACGATACATAGGATCTCTCTGCATTATTTCTCCATGTGAATCTTGAATTATCACAAAGCAAAAAAAGTTTAATTAAAAAGTGCATTGAAAGTTTATTTTCTATTGAGAAAAAGACCCTATCTAAAGTGATTAGAACCTTGTTGTTTTGATTTGTGGATTTTCCAAAACAAAATACACATCATTATGTATGCTGCAAAGTTGCTTATTGCATTAACTTTTTTTTTTCTTTTTTTAATCACAAGCAGTTTGAGATACCTTGGTGTCTTGTTGCCCTGGAAATAATTTAGCTTCCTGACCCTTGGGGAATGAAACAGATAAAGAAAGTTTGGGGGAAAAAAGCTTTCTTTAAACTATAACATTCATCCCAGATCAATGACATTTCATTTAGTATTTTGAATATCAAAGAGAAATGAAAGCTGCATAATTTCCTTTCAACAAATAAATGAAAGAACTAATAATATCTATCAGTTATGTGCATACTGACACAATCAATGAAAAATAATTTGGGGCAAGCCCATTTTGAAAACTTCAAGGATCGTNTTGGGGGAAAAAAGCTTTCTTTAAACTATAACATTCATCCCAGATCAATGACATTTCATTTAATATTTTGAATATCAAAGAGAAATGAAAGCTGCGTAATTTCCTTTCAACAAATAAATGAAAGAACTAATAACATCTATCAGTTATGTGCATACTGACACAATCAATGAGAAATAATTTGGGGCAAGCCCATTTTGAAAACTTCAAGGATCGTTGATTTTTTTTTAAATGTAGAAATGTTACTTTACCGATGAAAACAGTATTTGAAAGAAAAATCTAGGATCGTCCTCTGCAGTAAGTGGAAACCACTGCTAGCTTGATATCATGTCTGATTTTGGGTATTTGATAAAGAAGGAAGCNACTGACACAATCAATGAGAAATAATTTGGGGCAAGCCCATTTTGAAAACTTCAAGGATCACTGATTTTTTTTTAAATGTAGAAATGTTACTTTACCGATGAAAACAGTATTTGAAAGAAAAATCTCGGATCGTCCTCTGCAGTGAGTGGAAACCACTGCTAGCTTGATATAATGTCTGATTTTGGGTATTTGATAAAGAAGGAAGCCTCAACCCTGAATCACNTCTCTCTGCCTACCTCTCTGCCTCCTTGTGATCTCTCTCCTGCTGTGAAATAAATAAATAAAATCTTTAAAAAAAAAAAAAAGAAGGAAGCCTCAACCCTGAATCATGATTTTTCATGAGCTGCTTTGTCATCAGAGATTCTGACAAAAATTCTTAAAAGTATATATGTTTTGGCTGCCCTGAAATTTGTCAGTGTACATAATGTCAGGACCTTCTTAAGAGTTTTGCTGAGAAAGGAAAGTGTTATAGAATATATAAGGCTTTCAAGAAAACATCTTGGAGCACTGGTTGAAATTCAGGCAAAATTAGTTTTTTAGAACAAAAAATATAGTATAATTCTCAGGCTAATGTAGGGAGAATGAATTAGGCCGGAATAATACTTGGATCATTTGGCTACATAATAAGCTAAAATCACCTTTATTTAAGGCTCTGTGGTCATCACTATAGTGATCCTGAAAACAAATCTGAGCTTATCTGGCCAAATTGCTGTTGTTCAAGAAGAGATTAGAGATACATACCAATTCAGTTTTCCCAGTGCTAGAAAAGTTAAGCCTCATGAAAGGCAGGATCAAAGTCGGTAAAGACTTACCCATTTATCAACTGGCAGACTCTGCAAACACCTTAAAACACTGCAAATAATTCTGAGTATAAATTCTTAGATGACCTTAAATATGAAATATAAATTCATAATCCTGTCTTACTGACACAAATAGGGACAGTGAGGAAGAACCTGCTAGAGATAATCTCCTTGAATTGAGGTCAGAGAATATAATGAGTATGGCTTCCGAGTAGTAAACCTATAGTCCTTTGAGATGAGGCTATGGTCCTCCAGCAGTGTAACCAGTGGAAACTCCAGTTTTGTGTTTTGTGTTTTTGTTTTTGTTTTTAATTCCCCAGATACTATAGTCAGGTTGTTCTCTTACATATCAAAATGAAAATTCAAAAATGATTAGATGATACTGTTTAAAAAATGATGTTACAGTATTGCTGAAGAATATGATTTCAGTTTTATTTAAAACCACCAACTATAGGGCGCCTGGGTGGTNGCAGTGTAACCAGTGGAAACTCCAGTTTTGTGTTTTGTGTTTTTGTTTTTGTTTTTAATTCCCCAGATACTATAGTCAGGTTGTTCTCTTACATATCAAAATTAAAATTCAAAAATGATTAGATGATACTGTTTAAAAAATGATGTTACAGTATTGTTGAAGAATATGATTTCAGTTTTATTTAAAACCACCAACTATAGGGCGCCTGGGTGGTTCAGTGGGTTAAAGCCGCTGCCTTCGGCTCAGGTCATGATTCCAGGGTCCTGGGATCGAGGCCCACATCGGGCTCTCTGCTCAGCGGGAAGCCTGCTTCCTCCTCTCTCCTCTCTCTCTGCCTGCCTCTCTGCCTACTTGTGATCTCTCTCTGTGTCAAATGAATAAATAAAAAATCTTTAAAAAAAAAAAAAACAAAAAAAACCCACCAACTATAGGGGCCAACTACATAATGGTTTTATTTAAAACCGTCAACTGGCTCAGTCAGTAGATCATGTGACTCTTGATCTCAAGGTTATAAGTTGGAGCCCCACACTGGGTGTGGAGATTACTTAGAAACAAAACAAAACATACGACCATCAACTATAAATATGTTTAAGTATGCTTATGCAGCGTTTTTAGATTTAGGGACAAATTGTCAGGACATACCAAAACATTAATAATAATAATTATGTCTGGGGAGTAAGGTTGGGAAAAGCAATCGATTATGTAGTTCCCTTACTTTTGGATTAAAAAGTATTAAATGTATGAATAACAGAGGTGGAATACATATTATCAAGACTAAGTCTAAGACTTGAATCCTTCAGCTTCTTTTTCAGGAAAACAAACCACAAAATCTCACAAAATCTACTTTTGTGCAGAAATAAAATTTGTGGGCTTTTCTTGTTTGTTTTGCTTGGAAAATATGGAATTATTGTCTGTTTAGGAAGAAGCAAATAATTTCATGAAAAAATAAAAAGAGAAAGAAGTGATCATCTATGAAGGTTATATTATAAATTATGTCCATGTGAAGAAATAGCTTTCTAAATGCAATAATATAAATAAGCAAAAATTCGAGGTTTGAGGCTTTTTCATTTTAGGACATGGACACACACCTTTATATAATATTCTTGAAGAGAATCAAGGCTCTAACTGATTAAGAAACACTGATATACAGGATATTGAAATGGGGTCTTCATCTTATTTGTTGTGTGTCCATTTTTTTTAAGATTTTGTTTATTTGAGAGAGAGAGAGAGAGACAGTGAAAGAGGAGATACAAGCAGGGGGAGTGGGAGAAGGAGAAGCAGGCCTCCCGCTGAGCAGGGAGCCCGATGTGGGGCTCGATCCTAGGATGCTGGAATCATGACCCAAGCAGAAGGCAGACGCTTAACGACTGAGCCACCCAGGTGCCCCTGTATGTGCATCCATTTTTAACTGCAAACTCTACTACTTCTAGTCAACAGGATAATAGATCTCTTTCTAGTTCTCTATTCAGTGTCTCCTTCCCTCCCTCCCTCCCTCCCCCGCTTCCTTCCTTCCTTCCTCGCCTCCCTCCTTCCCTCCGTCTCTCTCTCTCTTTCTTTCTGAATAGAAATATTCTCTCTACCAGGAGGGAATGGGCACTAGCAAAGATTTTTATCATGACTCTGTGACCTGCTGTCACATAGACAAAATAAAACTTGTTGGCAAATGAGAGTAAAGGTGTTATTGATGGAAGAGCAGTCTCCAAAGTGTTATCCATGAATTGGCTGCGTAACACTGCAAACAGGGTATAGGAGGACACAGAGACAGGCCTCCTTCATTGTTTTCATCAAAAATTTGAATAATATATGTGCATGCTCTGTCTACTAATAGTTCTGTTTTATGTGAATATGAAAATGCTAGCATCACCAAAATGACTATTATAATCTGTGGTCCAGAAGAGAGACATTCAATAAAAGCCAATTCTGGGTAGAACTCGTATGAAAGAAGACTAAATTGCATGCAAATAAACATGGGAAAGATCAGACAAAACCCAGGAATTCTGGTTCCACTGATCTGTGCAGTGTTAGCGGCATCTGTCTGGGGTGAAACATCTCTCGCTTTTGCTTTTTTCTCAAGTGAACTACAGGACAGGGAATCCATCTGCTTAACACTAATGAGATGTTTCAAGTATATGATAGTGTGGTTTTAAACTTAGAAAATATAGGTCTCTTTTGTAGGGGAAATATTTAAAAGAGAGGAAAAAGTTCTGATCAGTAGACCAGAGTTGAAATCTGGGTCCGTATACTAAAATCCACCAGGATGCAACCAAGTCCCTAACGTTTGCTGGGCCCTGGCCTCCTCACTCTGTAAATTACGGAAGATGGAACAGTGAGGAGACTCTTAAAATAATATTTTAAACCTAAAATTTTATGATCCTCCTTAAGGCACTAATACATTTATATGCTTTTATTTTTCTTTCAGAAAAAGAAGGCAAACATCTTTAAAATGTAATTTTAATGCAGTCAAAAGATATTTTAATGTAATCATTATAATAATAAAATATTATTGTTAAAAACGACCAGAAAAGATGACATTAACGTCTGGTTTTATTATCAACTGTATTTCTAGAGAAGTAAAAATTTAAAAATAACAATAAAATCTGCAAGTGATTTACACAAAAGCTTCCCCAGTGAAGTAATAGGACCACGACTACTTCTCTTTCCACTAAAGCGAAGGCCAATAAAATCTGGGCACATCATGCAGTATAATTAGGTTCATTTAGATAATAAGAAAAGAGATATGTTATTAAGTGCATTATATTTTAAAAATGATTTAAAATAACACATCCGTCTTTTAGGATAGTTAATAATTCAGGGAATGGGCAAGATAGTCCTTGTGGCTACTTTTTCATATCTTTGCCTAACCTACTGACCAAAATAGGTACAGTCCAGATTTTCATGATGTCATTCAAACTACACTGGAAGATCGCTTTCGAATCACAGTCCTGCCTGGGACTGCCTAGGTTTGACATCAGCTTTATTTCAGTGTGACACCTTCTACCACAAAAGAAAACCACAGGTGCAAGAGACAGAAGGAACACAGCGACAAGGGAAGTTTTTTTGCTTAAAGGTAAAGAGGAGTGGTTTGAATTTCTGAAAGATGAGAGAATAAGCCCCTTAGATCTTTCAAAGTACCGAAATAGTCATTTTTAAGTAAAAGCAAGACTCAGAGCTTCAGAGAGTTCAGAGAACTTCATCCTAGAGCTACTGATACGGCCACACCAGGGATTGTCAGTTATCGCCGGGCACTGTCAGCTGTCAGGAAATAAATCTCTCTATCAGACGGAAGCAGTCTGAGTTGGAGCAAATGCTCCACAGCGTGTCACCCCGGGAGCTCTCCACATGCCTAGTGAACAAGGGGTCCCCGGTGTCCTCTGATTTATGTATATCTGTAAAGTTGCCCCTGATAGAGTCAGAGGGAAGAGACTGATCAAGAGCGCTATCACTCGAAATGCTTTCATGGTGTTGCCGCCTCCTTCAGCCTATTGTCCAAGGCTTCAAGGAAACAAAAGCACCAGATTCTGTTCCCAGCAGTTTTTCCTTTCCACTGTGACCCCTTTAAAAGCCTATCGCTGGAACCACCGCTCACTTCTTATGCTAGTAGACAGTGGCAAGTACTTATATTTGTTTTTTTTTTTAAGATTTATTTATTTATTTGACAGAGAGAGAGAGAGAGATCACAAGTAAGCAGAGAGGCAGAGAGAGAGAGAGGAGGAAGTAGGCTCCCCGCTGAGCAGGGAGCCCGATGCGGGCCTCGATCCCAGGACCCTGAGATCATGACCTGAGCTGAAGGCAGAGGCTTAACCCACTGAGCCACCCAGGTGTCCCTTATATTTGGGTTTTAAAGGTGGTCTTGTCAGTTGGTCTTCCTGTCAGTTGATTTTACGTAGCATCTCAGAATTTCTCAGGTGCCTGCCATGGTCCATGCTTGCTGACAGATTTCTTGGCTTCCTAAACAGGCCACTGAATTTCCTCCCCTGATTATTAGCGTGTGTCTTATGCCGTTTCATTCCCTGAGATCCCTGGTGTGATTGTATTTTATCTTCATTATATTTCCAACCCTACAAGGTCCAAATTATACTGAATCTGTGCTAGTGTTGATTGGTACAAATGTGGGTATCCTTGTTTGGTTGCTGTTGAAGTTGTCTATCATTTGTAACTTACTGAAAGACAGGAATAGAATAAAATAAAAGCAGGGCATATGAAGAACTTAATAATGATACTTGCAAATAAATGTAATTCATAGATCAGGGGTTAGTTTCTCAGGAAGAGGAATGAAGACACTATGGAAAGACATCATTATGGATTCCAAATTGTGGAATTCAAAGAAACATACACATTTTGGACAGTTTTGGTGTTGGGGACAATATATTGAAGTCAATGGCCCAGTTACTGAAAAGCAATATTTTGTCAGGGTTTTAAACAGGGCCAGGAAGAATCAAGGATTTCAGAAATGTTGAAAAAAAGTATTGAGAACTGACTGATATAGTTGAGGAAAATTTATTATATGTGAGAAGATTATGTCAACATAGTATAATTATGAAGACTTTTTTAGCTAAGTTTTTGTTGCTCCTGAAGTAAACAAATGCAGTAAATCTAATATGAGGCATTGTCTAGAGGGATTGTTTTTAGTTATCTGTGTACATATTATGCTTTATTTTCCCAAGAGAGTAAATACTAAAGAACAGAACTATGCCTTGTATGCCATTGTAAGCAACTAGTCACCTAGAATATAATTTGAATATAATAGCTTTCAATAAACATCTGTTGATTATAAAAATAAACTAGTATTCACTGAGATTTGCTGCATTATTTGTTTTGCAAATATAATTGCAAATGTACATATCATTTGTTGTATTCGCCTAATAGTTTCTTCCTGCCATCACTGCCTTGCTTTGTTATTTTATTTATTTTATTTCTTATTTATTTTGTTTTGTAATGCTTTTTCTAGTATTAGTCTCAATATTCTGGGAAAAATGGATAATTTCTTTCTAACTTTAATGTGGCTTCCATTTTGCTTCTATTCAAGTCAGAAAGATCATATTATGACATTTATTTTCACTGCACAATCCTTGGATAGATTGTGTGAACTCTTTTGAAAATGATACCCAAGTACTTTTTAAAAAATTTGAGACATAGTTTCTAATAGTTCTTTGCTTAAAAAAATTATTCTCATATCTTCCAGAAAATGTTAGAATTTATGGAGAGAAAAAAAATGTAAGTCAGACTCCAGGATGTGGAGACTGAAAATCTTGTGTTTTTATTTCTGTCTCTGACACGTTGCGTGTTTCTGCTGCTGCAGAAAGAAGTGTGATAAAATATATTCACAACAGAAGCTACCATTCAATTTCTGTCCACTGCAGAGAGGGAAGCAGAATTTTTACCTGAATCTGAAGGTTCAGTTGTGACCTCACACAACTATTTTTTTAATGCTATGTTAGTCACCATACAGTACAGCATTAGTTTTTGATGCAGTGTTCCATGATTCATTGTTTGCGTATAACACCCAGTGCTCCATGCAATCCGTGCCCTCCTTCATACCCACCACCGGGATCCCTTCTAACCCCACTCCCCCTCCCTTCTAAAACCCTCAGTTTCCTGGAGTCCATAGTGTCTCATGGTTCGTCTCCCACTCCGATTCCCCCCCTCACTTCATTTTTCGCCTCCTTCTCCTAATGTCCTCCATGCCATTCCTTATGTTCCACAAGTAAGTAAAACCATATGATAATTGTCTTTCTCTGCTTGACTTATTTCACTTAGCGGCATCTCCTCTGGTCCCGTCCATGTTGATGCAAAAGTTGGGCAGTCATCCTTTCTGATGGCTGAGTAATATTCCATTGTGTATATGGACCACTCTTGTGTGGAATGCAATAATGATGAAACTACTAAACGGTGCTAGGGAAAATTCGGAATTTGTTACGTGCATTTCCGCAAAAATTACAGCAAGAAGGAGGCTGGGTTACATTAGAGTCATGTCTCTGTTGATTTGGTGGCAACAATGCTTTTACTATAGTGAACGTTTAAAAAGTAAGTTATGCTTGTTGCTGAATGTGTGGTATGGAAAATTTCAGAATAGTGGCTTTACTCTGCTTTTAATTTTATGAAATTTTAAGTCAGTGCTGATTTTTTCAAATTTGCAAATTCATGATAGCATATAGAAAAACTGACTCCCGGAGCAGACTTCCTGTCCATGTGCTTCCAATGCCTACACAGAGAAAAAGAAGCAGCACATGATAGGAACAAAAATTTACTTTTGATATAATAAACGTAGAAATTAACTGTGATCCACGAAAATTGGCCCATACAAATTATTGGTAAGCCATGTAGGTTCACTGGAATGAGTGCTGAGATGGTAATGAATAACAAAAGCATTTTAAATGAACACCTGTTTTAGTAATAGTTTGTGAAAAAGATTATACTTATTTGAGTGAAGTTTTGGTTGATTCACTTTTTAAAAAGTGGTAGGTCATATTATGTTATTGACTCAACTACGCGTATTTTTCATGTTTTTCAGTTACGCTCAGGGTTTTCTCTCCTTTGGTTATTGAATGACTGATTGATTTTTAATGTGAGTATGGCTGATACACAATGTTACGTTAGTTTCAGATGTACAACTTAGTGATTTGACAAGTTTATACATTATGTGATGTTCACTGCCGCCATCTGTCCCGTTACATCTCCATTACAATATCATTGACTGTATTCCTGATGCTCTGTTTTATTCCCATGACTTACTCATTCCGTAACTGGAGGCCTGTATCTCCCCCTTTGCCTTACCCATTTTGCACAACCCCCCACTCCCCTACCCTCTGGCAACCATCGGTCTGTTCCCTGTATTTATAGCTCTTATTTTGCTTTTTGTTTATTCATTTTTTTAGATTCCATTTATGAGTGGAATCATATGGTTTTTGTCTTTCTCAGTCTGATGTATTTCACTTAGCATAATATTCTCTAGATCCATCCATGCTGTCTCTAGTGGAACAGTCTCATCTTTTTTATGGCTGTGTAATATTTGTGTGTGTGTGTGTGTGTGTGTATCAGATTTTCCTTATCTGTTCATCTATTGATGGACACTTAGGTTGCTTCCATATCTTGGTTACTGTAAATAATGCTGCAGTAAACATAGGAATGCATTTATCTTTTCAAGTTAGTGTTTTCATTTGCTTTGGGTAAATACCCAATAGTGGAATTACTGGAGCATATGGTATTTATATTTTTAGTTATTTTGCCAAATCTCCATACTGTTTTCCACAGTGCCTGTACCAGTTTATATTCTCATTAACAGTGCATGACGGTTCCTTTTTCTCTATATCCTTGCCAGCACATGTTTGTCTTTTTGATTTTAGTCATACTAAGAGGTGTGAGGTAATATCCCATGTGGCTTTGATTTGGATTTTCCTAATGATTAGTGATGTTGAGCATCCTTTCATATATGAAAGAAGAAGACCTATATGTGTTCTTTGGAAAAATGGCTATTCAGTTCCTTTGTCTATTGCTTAATTGGATTGTTTGTGTGTGTGTGTGTGTGTGTGTGTGTCTTTGTGTGTGTGTGTGTGCGTGTGTGTGTTGAGCTGTAGAAGTTTTTTTATGTATTTTAGAAATTAACCACTTATTGGATATATCATTTGCAAATATCTTTTCCTATTCAGTAGGTCATCTTTTTGTTTTCTAGATGATTTCCTTTGCTGTGCATGATTATTCTTTTAAATTGATTCTAACACTGGACCAACATGTCCCTATTAATATTAAGCTGTTTTTCTTGGTGCAGTGGGTTTGATAATTGTGATGTATCTGACATTATAAATCGTATTTAAGATAGTAATAAGATAATATTTATGTTTTAATACGAAATCCATTTTTGAAAATAACATATCACTAGCCTTTAAACAATTAAAAATAAATTACATGTGGGTTCTGAGATCTTTTTAAGCTGCCCTTCTTAAAGCATTTTGTTATGTAAAGTTTGTTAATTCTTTTTTTTAAAGATTTTATTTATTTATTTGACAGAGAGAGGGAAAGAAAGATCACAAGTAGGCAAAGTAGGCAGAGAGGCAGGCAGAGAGAGAGAGGAGGAAGCAGGCTCCCTGCTGAGCAGGGGACCCGATGCGGGGCTCGATCCCAGGACCCCTGAGATCATGACCTGAGCTGAAGGCAGAGGCTTTAACCCACTGAGCCACCCAGGCACCCAAAGTTTGTTAATTCTTATTTAGAATCTTTGCATTAAGGTAACATTTGCTTTAGAAGGTAATTGTTTTGATAACCTTTCATGAAACAGTTCAAGAAAAGAGATGAGGCTTTAAAAACATAATCATTATGAAACAAGGAATTTTTCTAAACGTATATTGGAAATGTCTGAACTGTCCTTAAAATGGACACATTCAGGGGGTGCCAGGGGACCAGGTAGGTTAAGCTTCAGACTCTTGATTTCAGCTCAGATCAAGATCTCAGGGTTCTGGGATAGAGCCCTTCTCGGGCTCCATGGAGTCGGCTGGTCTCTCTCCTTTACCCCCTTGTGCATGCGCCCTCTCTTTTTCTCAAATAAATAAATAAAATGTTTTTAAAAATGGGCACACTTAAGAAAATAAAATAATTCGTGGTAGTAGAACTAATACAATGCTAGATGCTCTTGCTAGCGTCAGCCATTATGAGAGTCACAGTTTAAGCTGTGTTTCCTCATTTCTAAGATGTCAGTATCTGTAAGAGGTACCATCAGTTTAACATCAGCTTTCCATGGGAGGGGACAGAAAGAGCTGGCCAGTTTCTTTTAGAATCCATTGTAGGGTGCATCCGCATTTAGGAAATGTTAAAATGTGAAGAAATGTTGGTATTAGAATTGAGAAAATGTGGTAATGTATCTGTGTGTTTACAATCTATGATATTTCATATGAAACCCACAATTTTGCAGCTGACAGCTTTTCATCTAGAATGAACGTCCTTACCTAAAGCTATTATAGCTTTGCGGGGGTTGTTATAAATGTGTATATAATAATGAATGGGTACAGTTTGATATCGGTGATTGTATGATCACTTTTCCCTCTGTAGTGAGGTTTGTAAATGCATGAAATATATTCCGAAATATTTCACTGTATAGTTACATCCTGTTTCTATGACTGAAGAATGTCCTTTGGGATATAGAAAGTTTACACATTGAAGAAATAAAAATCATGAGAAGAAATACATCTTTATAAAATGAATTACTACTGCCAGGGTTTTTTTCCTCAATAAAAGTCTGTCATGAGTAAAATTTTAGGTGGAAAGTGGAATCTGATTTTGTGAAATAGGTTATATTTAAAGTTACCTTCCTGATATTTTACTTGGCATAGCATAGAGTCAAATAAGAAAAAAATGACATTATTAATAAAATAAACATGTTTATTAGAGTAAGGAGGCTTATAGAAGTAGAGGAATTATAGAGAAGGAACTTTTTTTTAAAATATAGGAAACAGGCCTAGATTATCCGTATTACTTTTGCCTTCATTGTATTATTTATATGATTCTTATATAAGATATTTAAATATTTTATGGTAATTCAAGGTTTACACATGAGACACACATAACAGTTTCTAGAAACTCATGACATTGGTTGCTTTAGGTTTTCGTTTAAATCGAACTCTGCAATCAATTCAATATATATATATATTAGAATATATACATAAATACACAAATATCTTCTGTGTCAGTACAAAATTGCCACTCAACTATTATTTTGATCCGATGGACAGACGCAAAACAAGCAAAATGGAATGAACTCAAATAGTCTTAATTAAGTTTCTTATATGTTTAAGTAGGTATACATAAGTTTAAAATAGATTTCGACCATAAAAGTGGCATAATGAATATCCGATCTAACAATTTGATGATGTTATTTTTAAAATTCTTCTGTGGGTGTCTGTACATGTCAGTAAGTTTGAGTAAAGATGGTAGCTAGCTATTATTTTCAGTGGTTTCTTCTGGTGTGAGCCTTGGTCATACCGTGTGTGTGTGTGTGCGCACACATGTGTACACATATGCACATGCCTATAAATAGTAAATTTGGAAGTTTACTCAGCAAGGTCTTAGAGGCAAAAACCCAAAGCCCAAGTCTTGTGGGCATTTACTTACAAAAGTAATTTTTCAAAAATTTTTGTTATTTTACAAATAACAATTTATTGTTAAAAGAAATAATAAAAATGACCAAAAAGTCCATTCATTTTCCATGATTTTAGTAATTTAATTATTTTCTTATTTCCATGTCCCTTCATTTCTTGTTCTATTACATGTATTCTGTATATGTGCTTACTTCTAATGAGAATATAATTTTGCATTTATTTTTCAACTTAGTACTTTAAAATGTAGGGCTCGTGGATGATTATCTTTTGTGAAAGTTGTATAATAGTCTTCAGAGATAATTTTAAATATCTTTAAACAACTACACTATAAAATATATTTAGAATTATTTCCATTGTATATCATAGCACAGCAATGGGATTTTTAAAAATGATTTTCCTCATTAAAAACCATTATAAAATTGCATATTTCATATTTTAACTCTTTGTATTGATGACATATGCAAGCAGGGTATTTTGGATTTGTGAATAAAAATTAAAGTGATGGGATAGCAGTTATCAAAAAACAAACAAAAACCAGATACCCAAAGCTAAAAGAAGAAATAACATATTACATGGTGTAGTATTCAGACACACGGAGGTACCACTCTAAGAAGTAGCAGAATGAAGAGGGTAAACTAATATTATATGTTGAGAATATTTTATTCCAGTTTAATTGGACTATATTCACTAGGAAAACAAAATTTTTCTTTATGTTTTAGTGCTTGTAGCTACATGTTTCAGTTGAGAAACATAGTAGATGGTTAAACTGTATATTTTGTAAATTTATATTTTACTCTCCACTTTGCTTCTTGTTTCCTGTTTAAACATGACCACAGTGTTAAAGGTAACATTTGTGTTAATTGAGTTTATATTTGTGTAACACGGCTATTTAATACTGATGTTACAAAATTTTGGTTAATTATATTAAATAAAACCTACCTGTTTTATAATCAACACTTATCATAATGAAACTTATAATGAATCTGGTATAATGCACTACTCTGAAACTTTTTAATTATTTCTCATTTATTTAAATTTCTAGATTTCTTTATATGTATGTTATATAAATATATATGTACATATATGGTTATTGGGTATGTGCTATGGTGAGTGCTGTGAATTGTGTAAGACTGACGATTCACAGACCTGTACCACTGGGACAAATAATACATTATATGTTAATAAAAAAAATTCAAAAAAAATATTAATAAGAAATCGTATTTTCAAAATATTGGGAAAACTTGGAATACTTGTTTCTTAAAAAATTTTAAAATATGGATTATATTTTTTAACTTTGTAATTTACTCAAGAAAAAAGTAATAGGCCTCTGGAGAGCACCAATTTCATGATTACTTCAAAGAATTATACCTAAAATAAGATATCAGAAACTCTGAAGACTCTGGTTTTGAGTCTTCCATCACCCTAACATGGGAGTGTAATAGCCTTAGCATCCTCATTCTGAGAATCTCTGGCCTGGAAAAATAAACACTTAAGCATAGTAAGGAAAAATCTAAAATAAAAAAAAAAGAAAAAAAAAGAAAGAAAAATCTGAAAATGGGAGTAGAAAAACAAATTAGAGAAAAATCAGCAACAGCAACAGCACAACAGGAAGCCAAGAAATTGGCTCTGGCATTTAGAGTGATTTGGTTTATATTCAAGATACCTTTGCAAACCAACTGTCTGTTCACTGGGGAAAGGTGAGCAGGGAAGAAACACACAGTGTTGAATCCCCAGCTTGCATTTTAGTTCCAAAGAGCTTGAATGGTAAAGCGTATGCTATGCTAGTGTTATCAGTAAACTAGAATGCTTGCAATATGCGTAAAATAAATTTAAGTAAATATCTGAAGGGAACCCTTTGCTTATAATAATTCAGAAATTATAAACTTAAATTACTATGATGGATTTGACTATATAAAATGTCAGATTTCGGGGAGCACCTGGGTAGCTCAGTTGGTTGAGCATCTGCCTTTAGCTCAAGTCATGATCTCAGGGTCCTAGGACTGAGACCCTCCATCAGGCTTCCTGGTCAGGGAGGAGTCTGTGTTTCCCTCTCCCTTCGCCCCTCCCACCTTTCTTGCTCTCTCTCTCTCTCTCTCAAATAAATAAATCTTTAAAAAAATAAAAAATAGGATAAAAATAAAAAGCAAATAAAATGTCAAACTTCTTGATGAAAAGAAAGCAGTACATTTAATAAGTACATTTGAAAGACAAATGAAATTATGCATGCATATATATTCATTCCTAGTATGTACGTATGTGTATATGTAACAGAAAAAGTGTTCCTAGACCTAAATATATGTATAATTCATGAAAAACAATGGAAAAAATATCCAACAACTTAAGAAAAAGATAGGCAGAGGAATAATGGGGTAAGAAGGTTAAAAAAGAAAGAACCACATCATTTAAAATATTGAACCTCAAAAACATTAAATAAAAAAGCACAGTGACTAGTAATGATTTAAAAGATAAGGTCGTATGTACTGTCTTCAAGTAGATAAGAAAGTTGAATTTTGTAACACTCTATCTAGATTGAAAATACAGATTTTATTTGCCATATCAAGAATATTCTACCAGTTGGGTTTGAAATGAGTAAAATATTGGACCAGTGTTCAAAGAAAAATATACAAGAATGTTCATCTCAGTGCTATTTTTAAAAAGATTTTTATTCATTAGAGAGGGAGAGAGAGAGCATGAGTGGGGAGAGGGGCAGAGGGGGAGGGACAAGTAGACTCCATGCCCAGCAGTGACCCTGATGCAGGACTCAATCTCAGGACCCTGCGATCATAACCTGAGCTGAAGTCAGTTGCTTTACCACCTGAGCCACACAGGCGTCCCCATTTCATGCTATTTTTAATACTCCTAAATCAGAAACAAATTTAATATCATTATGTGAGAAAATATACATAATAAAAACGATTATGAGGTTAGTAAACTGGATTATGTAGATCAAACTTAAATAAATTGGAATGATGACCACACTATATAATGTGAAAAGACACATCACGAAATAGAGTAGTTGCATTTTTATAAAGTAAGATTATTAATATGATTATGATATATGAGGGAATATATCTGGAAATGTATCCAAGTGTAAGTCAGAATATTGAGGGAGGGGATACTTTTGCTCAAAATATACATCAAGGTGAGATGGTCAAGGGAGAAAGGTCATATTTTATAACGTGATCAGGTCCCAGAGAGGAATGCTTGAGCAGAGACAGAAGAGAAACCAGGGAGTTAGATATGCGAGTGGGAGTAGGGAAGACTGAGGAAAAGAGTGCTTGAAAAATAAGAAGCAAATATAAAGGATAATATGTGGCAGAAACATGTTCGTTGTGATTTAGGTACATTCAGAGGACAGATGTGAGTGAGAGGAAGACTTTCAGGCCTGATAAAGTGAGGTGTACAGTGCCATACTAACGGAGATTGGAGGTCATTAGACAGATTTAGCAGAAAGGGTGTCGTGATCCAACTTGCCCTTATGGACCACTGTGTTTTAGGACCAGACTTACTGACAAGGACAGAAGCAGTTCTTCATAGCTTTAGGAGACTACTGTTTCAGTCCAGGCAAGAGAGAATGGCAGCTTGTACCAAGTTGATAGTTTTGAAAGTGATGGAAAGTGACAGAATTCTGAAAATACTTTGAATGCAGATTCCAAATGGAGTGCTGATTTTTTTTGGATGTAGGAGATGCAAGAAAAACAAGAATAATATATTCTTAATTTCATTCCATTTGAATCCATTTAAATTTATGTTTAAAAAGGCTCGAGTGCCTACTGTTACCGTATTGGACAGAGCAGCTCTAGACGGTAATGATGAAAAGGGGACAAGAAGTCCAGGACGGTGTTGTTGGGCTCTCCAGTTTCAGACCTTAGATTCAAGGATGGGCAAACCTGGAGGAAGACTGGAAGGAGTAAGGGGAGTTGAGGGACAGGAACTAAGAGAGGAAGTGGCTCCACAAGTCCAGTGAAGAAACCCTTTCAGGACAGATTCAGGAGGGGCCTTACCTACTGTGTCAAGAGCTGGCTGTCAGTTATGTCAGATAATGCATTGAACAAGGATGGAAGACTTTGTGATCTTGACCTGTAGGGAACAATGCCTCATTTCATTTGAAGCAGGAACCTAGCTGTTTTTTTGTTTGTTTGTTTGTTTGTTTTTTAATGAGTGTGGCTCCCATCCCTTCCTCATCAGTTGGATGGCAAAGTCTTAAATGTGTACTTCTCTGTCTTTCGTATTTCTGTATGAATAACTGACAGCATATTTTTTGTAATTTAAAAGATAGACATATACATTTTTAATTTTAAATGTCATTCTATTCTTATAACTTTTTCATCATTTTCAAAGTACATGAATTAGTTAAAATTAGTTAAAAATTAGTTAAAATTAGTTAAAAATTAGTTAAAAATGGTCAAAAACATACTCTTCAAATGAAACAAAATATTTAAACTACAAAATGGAAGAAAATTAAGACTCCTAAGCGCTAGTTAGGAAGATTTGCAGCAGCGATCCATACTTTAAAAAAGGGTTCATCAGACTCGGAGTATAATATTAGTGTCATCTGTACAATTAAAAATAATGATCACATNTTCACTTACAGTTTTGGCTTTCCCAGAAATGGAATCTTAAACCAGTCAATCAGAAATCACCTGATCAACACTAGTTAAGTAATCTTACTAATGACCCCCGCCATCCTCTAAATGAAATTAACTTTGCAATAACCAATCCAATTTTTGCCAGTATAGTTTTATTGTTGTTGCTGCTTTCTGCCTATAAAAATTTTTCATTTTGCACAGGTCTTTGAGGCTCCTTTGCTAGATTGGATGCTGCCTGATTTGAATTGTTTTTTGCTCAAATAAACACTTAAGATTTAAAAAAAAAAAAAATAATGATCACACAGGAATGTGGAGTAACTTAAAACCAATGATCATTCTCACTAAGGAAATAGCTTTCTTTAATTCTGCGGGAAGTGTTCTTAGGTTAAAAGGCACAATAATGCCTATGATGACCTAGACAAAAGAAACAGCACTATCTAATTTTGTATTAGTAGGCGTAAGGTAAAAAAGGTAAGATAGTGAATATCAGTAGGACACTGTGCAATTAAATTAAATGATTGAGATAAAGATTACTTCCCAATTTCACATTTTAACGTGCAAAGGACATTTAATATGTAAAATTTTCTGTGGGAAAACTGATAAAAAATTTAAACATCACTTTATTCTTCTCATGGAGTGCTTTTTAATTGTCTTCTTAAAATTTTTTATGCAGAGAATATTTTATTAAATGTAAAAGAAATACTTAATTTGAGTGAAATATGGTTAACAGATAAATACCTACATCATTGAGTGAAATGAAATAAATATTTTTTTCTCTTTCTGAAACTGAACATTTGAAAAATTAGGTATAATTGCATAATTAGCAATACAGTTTCCAAAGCTCACTATAGAATGTGAAAACTTTATCACTGTATGAACTGTTGCTTGGAAATACTCATTTTCAAACAACTTTTTTTGAGCAATTACTTGAAGTCACCAAACTTTTATGAACTCTGTTACAACATTATTGAGAAAACAGAGCTGGCATATTTGGCAGTAAATGAAATATAGATGATGGGAAACTGCATGAAAATTTCTTCTTCTTCTTCTTCTTCCTCTTCTTTTTCTTCTTCTTTTTCTTCTTCTTCTTCAAGATTTTATTTATTTATTTGACACAGAGAAAGAGATCACAATCAGGCAGAGAGGCAGGAGAGAGAGAAGGAAGCAGACTCCCTGCTGAGCAGAGAGCCCAGTGCAGCNGATTTTATTTATTTATTTGACACAGAGAAAGAGATCACAATCAGGCAGAGAGGCAGGAGAGAAGGAAGCAGANGAGCAGAGAGCCCAGTGCAGCCGAGATCCCAGGACCCTGAGATCATGACCTGAGCTGAAGGCAGAGGCTTTAACCCACTGAGCCACCCAGGTGCCCTACACTTTCTTCTTATGCAATATTAGTGAGTGCACAAACACGTAAAGATCACAGAAGGGTTCACAACCATACACGCGCTGCACACACACAAAACAAATGACATTCCCTCAAGTGGTTCTGATTTTCAAGTAAGCACCACTGGCGATAATTTGCGAAACTGCTGAATTATTTTCTGTAAAAAATAAATTCTTCTTCAACCAATTCAACATTTTGACAACTTTAGCGTTTCAGACCAGTGTGCATTTGGCCTTTGGTCCCATTCTGTGGTCTTGTCAGTGCTGTATCTTTCCAAGCTCATCCTTGCAAACAAATTCGTTGTGCTAATTTGGATACTAAACTGTAAATTTCAGGGCACGTGGGTGGTTCAGTTGGTTAAGTGGCTGCCTTTAGCTCCAGTCATGATCTCAGCGTCCTGGGATGGAGCTTTGCATCAGGCTCCCTGCTCAGCGGGGAGTCTGCTTATCTCTCTGAGTCTGCCCCTCCCCCTGCTTGTGCTCTCTTTCTCTCTGTCTCTCTGAAATAAATAAAATCTTTAAAAATAAACTGTAAATATCAAGTATCCCCCCCACATTTAAAAGGTTTTATCGATTTCTGATCTAAATAAAAAGATTAAATGAAATTTAGGTTTTAAAACTACTATGTGGCATAGATCTTAGAAAAAAAAAAGAAAAATGCAGGTGAAAAAGCCATGATTAACTTTAAAAGTTCTTACTGAGGAAGTGACATCCTTCCTAAGGGTATAATTTGTGTGTTCTTCCAAATTCTTAACCTATTCTTTGATTTTAAATAGACAGATGTTTTTATGTTTTAATTTTTTTCTGTGGCATCTAAAGTTTGTCTGCAAATTTCTACATCATTGGTTGACATACTGCATTTGGTGAGAGCCAAGAGTTTCTTTAGTAAGTAAAAGAAATAGGGGCGCCTGGGTGGCTCAGTGGGTTAAAGCCTCTGCCTTCGGCTCAGGTCATGATCTCAGGGTCCTGGGATCCAGCCCCACATAGGGCTCTCTGCTTCCTCCTCTCTCTGCCTGCCTCTCTGCCTGCTTGTGATCTCTCTCTATCTCTGTCAAATAAATAAATAAAATCTTAAAAAAAAAGAAATACCATGCAATTATAAAGTAAACATACACACAAATAAGAAACTAACCAGGAAGAGCTAGCAAACTTTCCTTGTGTAAAATTAGTTGTAAGTAATGGTTAATAACATATATTCTGTATAGATTTTATGTGAGATAGTGATGTGAAAACAATTTGTATAGGATGAAGTTATTTGCATTGTTATGAATTCTGTCTACATCAGCCTACCCACTTTCTTCTCATATATACACAGTGTATGCCATTAATTTGGTTTACCTTGGAAGAATAATCTGAAATCTGACAAATGTTTCCTGACCAAAATATGAATCTACCAATGTGGATGAGTGCAGTGGTAATTAGATTCACTTATGTATTTTAACACGAATGACATCAGATTACTTAGAATCACCTTCCTTAGATATGGACTGAAACTGCTCAGTGTATAAACATTTTTACATTTTGTTTTATATCTCCCTTAACATTTACTCTTGGAAAATCAGGAATTTTTAAATATTATATAATTTATATAATATATACAAATATGTATATAATATGTATATTTAATATTATATACACCATTCCTCATTTTTGTGGAAACCTAAAAAATAGAGAATATATTTGAACTGCATTTATTTTCTGGAAGTCACATAAATATCTCACTTTTATTTCCCATGTACATTCTATAATGGCTTAACTCAGAAATTCATCATTAATATGTCATATCCTTATTATTTAATTTAATGTGAATATGATACTTCATAGGGTCCAAGCCTTTTCAAGTTTCATTCAGTATTTTTTCTTATTAGTTAAAAAATTATCATATATCTGTACACTATATTTTTTAAAATTGAAGCATTGCCTATCATGTGTTATATATGATGACATTTCCTATGAAGTCGGTTAAAAACCATTTCATTTTCTGTCATAAACAGGTCAGTCACAAACTAATGTAACTTAATGGAAAAAATGTGGGATGAGCATTGTCATGAAACTGACTTGACTATTTGTTAGCCACGTACAGGACTTTGAGAAAATCACTCAGTGCTCCTGTAGCCTCATTTCCCTAATATGCAGTATGAAGTTAACAATGATACATCTTATTTCATATATGAATGAAACATAGATGTATATCGTTGACCTGGCATATCATGACTTATTAATAGGTGTTCGTTACTATTATATTGTTGTTATTGTTACCGATCCTGCAAAATCTCTTTTGGCCAAACATTTAGTGGCTCCTGTGTTGCATTCTAGTGGGTGCGACTGGGGAGGACACTTTTCAAGAGAGCAGTGACTTCCCCCAAGGACTCAGTATGGAAAATGGGCAGTAGGATGCTGCATATTGAATCCCAAATTAGAAGTCAGAATGCAGTGTTCATTTCTGACCATTATTTGTGGTTTTCGTGGTGGCTGGGTTCCCAGACATCCTTACCAAAATATAATGAAGCCAAACTGTAGGTACTTTAGTTGAATATTCTGGGAATTTAAATACCATTGAGAACATTGTTACAAGCAGATGATATACTATGCCCAAATATCAGGCAGACAGCTTGCAAATATGTCCTGGAAATCTGATCTCTTTCTTCCATGTGCATTTACTGAATTATAATATAGGGGCTTCTAACTCTAAATTTCTGTGAAAATTACTTATTTGTTTCCACACATTACAGATTTCTTAATAAAGTATGGATACTAACTTCAGAAAATTTAACACAGAGAAATTACTACTGGGCCACATGAAGATACTTATCCATATGGCTCAATAAATAAATGTTGAAATTAAATAACAACTAACAAGTAACACTAAATGTTGGCTGATCAAGTCAAGTCACTTTTAAATAATTTGTTTTGAATTAATCAAATGAGGAAGGATTGGCAATGTATGCCTAGTGGCAAAAAGCATCTCATCTCGTGTATAACCCTCTCAACAATTACTTGTGCAAAAAGCCTAGGTCCAGTAATAGCTGCACAAAGCATCAAAGGACACATCAGAGATTATTTGGTTTATGATGTGATTTGGACCCTACTGGGCTTTTATCTTTCTTTTGGTTTGGCTTGTTTATTTTTGGTCAGAGACAGTAAGTCTAAATATGGTGTAAGGGGGAAGTTTACATACTGGCAAGAGCCTATTCTTAGCATGTGGGATTTTAAGAACCATTTTGGTTGTGGGTGGCTGAGGAATCCAGAAGCCACTTGGGTTCTACCTCAGCCATTCCTGTGGAGCATCACGATGTCCCCCCAGAACAGAACAGAAGAGGATGCTGAGGGGGAGACCCCTTGCGAAGAGCAAAATAGACCTGACTTTCATTGATTGCTTTTCCATAAGCTAAAAGACAGGCTAGACCACAAGTCATGAGTGAGAATGTGAGGTGGCTACAACGAAAAGGACATGGATGTGGAGTGGAAGAATCCCTATCTTCCTCCTCCTATTCTGTGCTTGATTCCAAGCTTATAATTTTGCATTTTCCAGCAGATAACCAGGTAGATTATAAGGTAGTTGTCTTAACAAGAAAAGTGATTTTCCATGCTGGGGAGGAAAAAAAAAATGAGTACAGCGATTTTACGTGAAGTTCCTCTGGTGGGCCTTGGGAGTAAATATTTCTACCAGCGTTCCACTCAAGGCTTACAAAATGATTGAGCACTTTGAAGTTGGATCAAAACGTCAGGATTAAAAAATTGTTTTAAAAAATTTCAGGACTTGATTGCAGTTTTGTGAAGTTTGGGGTAATGGTATCCTTTTTCTTTCTTTCCTTTTTTATTTTTTTGCTCCTTCCTCCCCTCCCCTTCCTCCCCTCCTCTCCCCTCCCCTTCCTTCCTTCCTTCCTTCCTTCCATCCATCCATCCATCCATCCATGCTTCCTTTTTTAAATTTTAGAGAGAAGGCTCAAGAGCAAGAATAGGAGCAGGGGGAGGGGCAGAGGGAGAGGGAGACTCCCCGCTGAGCAGGGAGCCTGACATGGGGCTCAATCCCAGGACCCTGGGATCATGACCTGAGCTGAAGGCAGACACTTAACCCACTGAGCCACCCAGGCGCCCCCAGAAGTTTGACATTTTAAATAGTCAAATCTGNCAGAGAGGCAGGCAGAGAGAGGAGGAAGCAGGCTCCCTGCTGAGCAGAGAGCCCGATGCGGGCCTCGATCCCAGGACGCTGACATCATGACCTGAGCCGAAAGCAGAGGCTTTAACCCACTGAGCCACCCAGGCGCCCAGAAGTTTGACATTTTAAATAGTCAAATCTATCGTAGTAATTTAAGTTTATAATTTCTGAACTTTCTCAGTATTTCTGATAGCACTGTCATTGATCTCTAATAGTCTTGAAAAGGAATGCTTAAGTGGATTCAATTTTAATATCAGTAAATTTAGCCACCTGGAACTTATAAATTTTCCAGCTAACCTAGAATGCCAAACTTAATGGAAACCAAAACAATGAATGTTCCATATTCTGACTTTGGGAGGTGGGGTGAGAGTGTTAACCGCATTTGTACCTAAAATAGGTTTTATTTGTTTAATAACTAAAGCAACTGTATCTTGAAACTTTGTTGCTTTTATTACTAGATATTAAGTTTATTCCATTAAAACAGCTTGAAAGAAGTCAGTAGCCTTAAAGAGTCTTTCCATTGGAAGTCCTTTGCATTGAAGTCTGTTGGTTTGATTTTCACTGATCACTAAGATATGGGCAACCTTCCTCCCACAAAGGTCTGTTCCTTCCCTTTGAAAATTGTAGACCACTGAATCTGAAGATACTTTTACACATTTTTTTCTTTCTTTTTTAAAAAAAAATTTTTTTTAAAGATTTTATTTATTTATTTGACAGAGAGAGAGAGAGATCACAAGTAGGCAGAGAGGTAGGCAGAGAGAGAGGAGGAAGCAGGCTCCCCGCTGGGCATGGAGCCCCATGTGGGCCTCAACCCCGGGACCTTGAAATCATGACCTGAGCTGAAAGCAGAGGCTTTAACCCACTGAGCCACCCAGGCGCCCACACATTTTCTTTCTTTCTCCAGAGCTCATTGTAAATATCGTGATTATTTTACAACTGTTTTCCACAAATCTCTTACTTGGTCTCATTTAGTGTTAAATATATATTCTTTTTGTTAAACATAACGTGAATATTCATAACTTAATTGGATTTAGAAGAATAAAATTGACTTCCCTATAACTGCTTCAACACTGAGAGTTAGTTTAACTCAGCAAAATACTCTGGATTGGTTGTTGGAAAATCACTTAACTGGTAGAAAAAAGAAGAATATATTTTCTACCTTTCTTAGTATCCTAAACATACTTATCTTGAATAGAAATATATGCAGTTGAGATCACTTGGAGTGTGTAGAGATTCATTTCCCATCTTACTAGAGAAGCAAAAGGAGTAATATTTGGCATTGCTCAATGCACATTTCATATAATTTTGGCAGGCCTGATGATTTTGTATCATATATAAATCACATTTCTAAAATTCTTCATGGTTATTCAGTATTCAGAAACTTACTGTGTTTGGGAAAATATTCTAGCATGTTCTTATTATTTTACAAATTACATAGAAATTATGCCATTGTACTTAATAGTGAGACATTTAATTTTTTTTTCAGACTTGAATGCAGTGATCATGTAAATTAGAGAAAGGAGATAAAAATAACCTCTGAATATTCTTCGCATGTGATATTTATTCTGGATGAAGCATTAAGATCGCTCACAGAGGTGTATCACTGTAAGTATTTTCTAATGACATTAGAATGCGTATTTTTTTGTGTGTTTCAATAATGTCCTGTGTGGTACACTTTAACAGAATTTACGAATAATGTATGTCATGTAGGAACAGTAATAGGCAGAATCTCCTGAAACATTTCCTGATAAGAGAATAACTACTTGGAAAGAAAAAAGAAATATCCTGGATCTAAAAGCTCTTCATTTCTATAAGTAAATAAATATTTAGGATAAACAGATGTGAAATGAGGGACAATATGACAGTTGTTTACTATGTCATGATGCTCTTTGCCAGGATATGTTTAATAGTGTGACAGTTTTCTGATGAGAAAGTAAAATAATTATAAATCCAGGCTGGGAAGAATGATAGTTTTCCCATGAACAATCAATAGATTTTGAGTTATAAGATTAGAAAAATAACAAATGAGAAACTTTCATAAGGCAGGATGCTTAAATGTTGGTGGTATTTTTAAATCTATCAAACTATCAGCGATAATAGCCATGAGTTCCATTTTTCGAATGCTTAATCTGGACCTTATTAAGTTAAAGTGCTCTTTACTCACCGCATCTGCAGCGTAATCATACAGAATTATTATGTACATAAAAAATAAAGACAAACACAGTCTTGCAAAAACCTTGTCAACTGATCTGAGTTCTTGGTTTGGTCATATAAATGAAGAAATTTATTTTCTGCATAATAGTCCATGACATTCTACTGTAATTCATGAGCAAGTGCTATTATGCTTGGTAAAGAGGGTGAAATGATAGCCATTTTGCTGGCGGACTAAAGGTGGTGGGCTGTCACTCTTGGGTTGCAATGTTTTTGATAGTCCTATGAATTACATAGAAAATCATAAGGTCTGGGGAAGACTGTGTTCAATAATAAAACCTCCAGACAACTAGGGTTTCTTTAGGTTTTAAAGTCACACGTACATATCTCTACCGATACTCAGTGTTCACCTGTAGGGTCTTCCCATTGGGCAGGTCCAGGCACTACAAATGCGTACACATTTTAAATGTCCCTCCAGTATCTACTCAGGTATGTCTTATGTCTTGACTTGTGTTACTAACTCCCCAAAATAACTCAGATAATGAAAGATCTTTCTAAATATTCTATGACATACAGCATTTTCCCCCCCTAAAACTGAATCCATAGTTTGGGAAAGTTCTTGTGAATGAAACCATTTGTATTTCATTTGATTATTCATAATTCCAGAGGTAGTTCACAGAATGTAGTGATAGCTTAGATTTTTCACATCAAAATTTGAAAATTTTTTTCATAGTAGTAGTTTTACATCATTCCAAGGCTTGGGGTCATGGATCTACTTCATATTTTAAATGGGTAAGTAAAAATTTTAGAATCATTCTTAAGACTTGTTCCCTTTAGTTGAGTCTAATAATTTTTATTGTTTCATTGTCTCATAAAAATATGTACTCACAATATTACTGAATAATGAAATTGATTTAAAGCCAAGTATCCCTTGAGACAAAAATCAAACTTCTTAAATATGTTACTTGTTCTGCTAAAGAAGGAATTCAAAGGCATTCAATTTTATGTCTTCTGTAATGTAATTTTTCTACGTTAGAGTCATAGAAAAATTTTCATGAAAGCAAATATTCCTGTATAATATAGAGACTATTTGGAAGCAAATTATTTTTAATTAGTATTGTTGGTGACTTGCAACTGAGAGAAATCTGTGACTTGCTTTAAAGCTATTAATCTTCTTTCAAAATGTTCTAGGCCATCTATGAGAACCATGGTGTCAAATACAGATTTGCAGAAATAATGTTTAGTGTCTCTTAAGTCTAAGTGATACGGGAAACCATAGAGTTTAACACACTTACATCGTTTAACACAATGTTCAGTCCATAAAATTCCCTTTGCTCTAAACATTTTATTATATTTGGTATCGATGTACACACATGTTTTTTAATAACTATGATTAGAAGGATAAGTATATACAAATTCGTTTCTACCAAGAAGGCAGACGGGTGTAAGAAATTCTTTTTATGAAGCAAAATGTATCAAGCCCTCTAGTGGTATTAATATATAAAATATTTCATTGTGATGTCTACTTAATAAGAGAAGTTGTTTTTGTTTGTTTGTTCTTGAAGTATAGGTATTTAACATTCTCTTGTCATTAGATTTTTTGCAAATTCCTATTTGCTCTGTTTGGTAGATAATTTGTACAGTACTTGAGGTGGTTTTTCTAACTTTACCTTGGGATAGAATTTTTAAATGCATTGACTTAAGATTGAGGTAATAAATAGCCCAGTAGGTGATAAATCACATTTTTTTAAATCAGTTGTTTTTGTCCTTAAGTCTAATATTAGAAGATATTTATAGTGTTCCATATGCATGATGATAGCCTGATGATGATAATAATAATGGAGTTTTCAAGGGAAAAACTGCATCAGGTAGGACCTTCATTTAAATAAACAACACAAAGAAGAGTAGACCATGACTTAGCTTTGTAATTCTTACTGAGATCTTTCATTCTTTCATACTATTTAAAATCCAAAGGAAATGGTCTTATGCATCCTTAGGGATTTTTCCATCAAGCTTTTTTTTCTTTCTTTTAATTTTGGCTCTTATTATCAAAGGCCCGCACATAGGGGCTTTCTTTGGCAGATCTACAAAGTGTGTTTCAATTATTAAGAAACAGGTTTTAACTTCATGCCAGCAGGATTTGTATTTCTTTCTTGAAAAAGAAAAAAGTATTAACGCTTCATACATAGCCAGAGGAAACTGAGGAATACCAAGCAGTGGAAATGGAAAAATCATATGGAAAACGCTGAGATGCAACGATGTCTCAGAGACCATCGATTCTCAAAGATGAATTCCTTGATGTCCTCTCTTTTATTTCAACTTTGTTTTAGACTCTGAAATTAGACCCAGGGTGGAGCCGCCAACTGCCCTGTGGTAAAAAGTGCTGTGCTGGGTTTTTGAAGGTCTCCCTTACTTCTCAGAATCAGACGTCGTTCTTTACTGTGAAGTGAGAGTCCTCATCGTCCTGCCTTATTTGTCCCATGGGCACTGCGTGGCCGGTGACCATTCTTTTGGAAATGTGTGTATTGTCTCTTCTCCTCAGCAAGGGATTCACACACAGGAAGGTGCACCCATCTCTCTTTCTCCCTGTTTGTGCCCCTTGTTCTTAGAAGTCTCCAAATAAAACCAGTTAAAAACAGGATACTAAATCCTGTCAGCCAATATATCTACTCTTCCTCTGTCTAAGTCTAGACAATTTTAAATCTGTGGTGATAGGTGAATTCTTTTAATTCTTTAGCCTTCACTCTGAAATAAGTTCGTCTGGAGACCTGAAGAAGCTGGTATTTCAGTCTTGTGTGGCCCAAACGCATGTATTTACACTTCTGCTTTCGGATTATTCTGATTTTTTTCTCCAGCCATTGGGGTTTGAAGTGTCATCATGATGGGTGATTTAGGGACATCACATACATGTACTCCAAAACAGGAACACAAAACACCAGAATATTCTAGAAGTCGGTATATTTCCAGATTCAACCCTATATAATACATAGCACTATGGAAGTTTGATTTTTAAACTAGGAGTCAGTATAGCCTCGTCACCACTCTGAACTGTGCTCTCAGGTCAAATAGAATTCCAGGTCCATAATACATCCATGAATAAATTATATTATGAAATTTCTAACATGTCTTGTAATCTAAGAGCGTCCTGTTTCTAAACCATGGAAGCACTCAACGATATCTTCCTATGAGGTGAGGGGTAGCAAAAAAAAAATTGTATTTCAGGATATTTTCCTTTTGCAATCTCCTACCCTCCTTAGCCTCTTCCTTAGTTGTCAGGAGTTGGGCTGAGCTGGAGAGAGCTGTGCTGCCAGGTGTCTGAGTAGTTAATTAAGACAGTAAGTCAGAATGAAAGGAACAGTCAAGCCTTTAATCACTTGCTGGGATAATATAAGCAGGAAGCTAATTTGGAGAAAGCCCTGACTCCTCCCTCACTCATTTCCCTTCATGGAACACCCTGGTTGGGAGTCAGGTGGATCAGCCCAGATGTGGGGCTCATTTATGCCGATTAGAGCTCTGAACGAAAAGCTCTGTCGGTTTTGAGGAGCAGGGTGCTGGGGAGGTAAAGGAGATAGAGCTAGGAGCGGAAGGTACTGAGTCAGAGTGGAGAGAGGTGGGTTCCAGTTTCCTCCGTAAGGAGGTCACAGAAGAGCCGTCTGAGGAAGGCTTCTGCGAAAGACCCCAAGTCAAGAGGTTTCCAGCTGAAGGCATATGGTCTAGGGATGTGGTTGTGTGTAAGAGCAAGGCTGGTGGGGGTGGAGAGGGTGTCCTGAAACCCCTAGAGAGATTGCAGCACACCAGATGTGCATGCAGTGAAGGGGGAAGGTGGTAGCCGCTCTACGCTTTGAGACCTGCCAGGGGACGCCCACATAATTGCCTATGGTCAGTCCTGAAAAGTCAGACGTAGGCTCTGATCTGGAGTGAAATTCTTCATTGGTTCTCATCTTACTTGCTTAATTCACCTTGAGTTTAAATTAGGGACCAAAAGCCAATAAAATCGGTCTTTTATTTGGAACACTGTGTCACATTGCCTTGTTCAATCCATTTCAACAGATAGAAGCCCTTGCTCTGGGCTTGGTGTGAAGTGCTAGTTACACTAAGATTAGTCCCCACCTTCAAGGAGCATTGTGTCTCCTGGGGAGTCCAGGGGGGCATATTTATAAACTGTTATGACAGTGTTGTAGAGTCGCTTGATATATATATGCCAGGCTTTCTCAAAATGCTCTGCTTTATCCTCACAACTACTCTATTAGTTATCTACCATGGTTGTCTTCCATTTTGTGGATGTGAGGCAGACATTAAGAAAGGTTAAGAAGAGGTTAACTAACCTGTCTGCTGGTGAGTGGTAACGTTAAGTCTAGAGGCCACACACGTAACCACTGCATTTTACTTCCGTTTAAATATATCTGAAGGCTAGAGACATGCATAACCTCTTACGATGGAACTGAAAAGAGGCACTAGGTTTCCATGGGAAGCAGCGAAGATTACCTAAATTGAGTGGACTTGAGATGTGTGGTGGAGCAGGGGGCTGGATTTAAAGCAGGGGGAAGGACGTGATGAGTGCTGTGAAATACAGCACTTTGGTGTCTCAGGAAATAAATTAAACAGTGAGCAATACAACAGAGGCTGAGAATGTAGGGAAGGGATGGATAGAGACAAGATGGATATATGGAGGGGGCAAGATCACAAGGACTTGACTCATTGTTTTATGTTGGGTGTTTGTGAGCTAGAACTAAGGAGAGGAGAAATAAGAAAGCGGCCTGTCTTTCCATTTTGGTTGGATGCTGCTGCCTCATCCTGAGGTAATGATACAGGAGGAGGAGGTTTATGAAAACAGCATGTCTTGCCTTGGGGATCTTTAACACGTGCCTGTGGAACTCCCAGGTAAATGTAGTTTGCAGACAGTTAAAAATGTGAGTCAAGGTTGTTATTTGCCACTGATGAATCGTTGAACACTACATCAGAGACTAATGATGTACTGTACGTTGGCTAATTGAATTTAAGTTGAAAAAAATGTGAGTCAATGATTGGAAGAGAAATGGAACCCAAGGACCATGATACCTAATGAGAAGGTGGAGGAAAGGGAGCTCCGAAATGAGGCATCTGAGGAAAGGTTAGAAGAGGCGACACAGAGGAGCCGGTAAAGTCATCGTGGCATGAGTTTGAAGGAGAAATCCGTGATGATGAAGAGCTCAGAGCAAAAGAGATCAGTGAAGATCAAAGCTGATCTGATCCTTGAAACCGAGAAGCCCCCGGTTTCCGCCATTTGGCAAGGGCAGGGTTAGTGGAGCAGTGAGGCCAAGGCCAGGTGGCACTGGACTGAAGAGTGATTAGAAGACACTGGGACAGAAGCAGTTTAGGTGAGACTGGAAGGAGATGATGGAATTAAAGTAGGCTTTCTTATAGTTAATTAACTTGTCAGTTAGTTGGATTTTTGTTGTTGCTGCTGTTGTCAACAGGCGTGGTATGGAGCTTAGATAGCGGGAAAGACAGAAAGCCTGCTTCCCACAAGGATCGAAGGTTGAGACCCAGGGCCATGTTGACTGAAAGGCCAGCTGTGCCACCAGACCTGTTTGGCACTGTCATGTAAGCTCCCGGTGCTTCAGCTTTCTCATCCCTAAATCGTGGATAAAATAATGCCCATCTGCAAGGGTTATTGTGAAGAAGACATGTTATGATCCACGTACAAGTGATTGACAGCGAGACCTCATTATCGTGTTCGCTGTTGTTTTTATTTAGGCTAAACTCGTTGATCTCATGGATGAAGAGGCCCATAAATGAGCACATCATCCCAGACTCGAATAAAGAGGAAATGATTGATATTTCTTTAGGCAATTTTGTAAATATGATACTCAGGGAGATTAATATACCAGTGCCTTTAGCAGTTAACCCTTTTCTTAAAGCAAAAACTAAGAGTAAAAATCAGGACCTGTTTTGGCCTCAAAGTATAAACGCCTGGTCAATTCAAAGATGTTTGGCATTAAGACCCGTTTTATCCTAAAACTATAAGCATCTGTTTGGGAGTATTTTTATATATGCATTGTATGATACATCTTGTTTTTTGTAGGTGAGCTGGGAATCTTCTGTTATTCAGATTTCACACACAACTTGTATTCTTACTTTACCACAGGCCAACAACTTCTATGGCCCTTTAAGGAATCCCTCCTAAAACAGCTCCGACGGACTAAGAGTAGGAAAACCGAAAACCATTATCACCCCCCCGCCCCCACCTTCCATGTAGTTACTAAAAGGAGTTAAAAACTCTTTTTGCAAATAGTGCTAAATTGGTTTAAATATATTTTAGAAAGCTTCTATTTAAGAATATCCCAATAAATGGAATCACATTACATTTTTTCCCCCTCAACTTTGGTTATTAACTTTTCTCTGCGGGTGAGTCACACATTAGGTACAACCGAAAGTAATTTATCATGGGCCTGAAAGGGAGTAATCAAGTGAGGGAATAAAAAGGTAATGTTAAAGTAATAGAACCAATTTTCTTGTATATATTTATAAAAGGACATTTTCTTATGGAGTATCTACGTCTGCATACGCCATATGTCTGTTATTAGGATTTCTGTATGCAATCCTGTTACTTGTTGTACATGAGAACCGTCCTGTGCTTACTTCCATTTGACCTGAACCACTCTTTTCCTGAAGATTCTGGGTTAATTTAGCTTGGTTTAATTTCTTTCTTTCTTTCTTTCTTTCTTTCTTTCTTTCTTTCTTTCTTTCTTTCTTTCCTTCCTTCCTTCCTTCCTTCCTCCCTCCCTCCCTCCCTCCCTCCCTCCCTTCCTTCCTTCCTTCCTTCCTTCCTTTTTTAAACTGAAAGCTGCCAATAATCTCAGATGTGTTGAATATAAGCTAAACCTAAGAGAGGCTGATATCAAATCTAAGTATGCAAGTTCTTCAATTTTGTCCTCTTTCTGTGTGCCCTACTCATGTTGATTTATGAGCTCTTCTGAGATTCAAGATCTGTTTTTATTCTTAATTGTATGTAGTGTTCATTCTGTTATGATTTACACTACACTCAGAGGCTTTCTTTTGCAAAAACTGGCCGCGCATGAACAATTCATACTTCTTTGGAACTCTTGCCTGTTTGAGGCATAACCAGTTCCTTTTGGAAAATGATTTTTAATTAATAAATAGGACACTTTCCATCCCCTTCAATGGCATAGCTTTTAAGAGAATAGGACACAGGCTGGTGACACCTTTTTGGGCTTGGCATCTCAAGAGGGGGCTGGAGTGTAGCAGTCAGTGAAAGAAACAGCAACTTCACCTTTTCCCAAGCTTCTGTTCCCATTTCAGATTTCCTTTTTTTTTTTAATTTTATTTTTATTATTTGCCCAAGGGGTACAGGTCTGTGAATCATCAGGCTTACATCTTTCACAGCATTCACCAAAGCCAGATTTCCTTTTGGGTTTTTTTTGTTTGTTTGTTTGTTTTTCCTTCTCTCTTTACTGTTTCTTTGTTGGTTGACAGAGCTCTCTCTGGTATCAAGGTTCTTAATATTTACTTACAGAAGGGAAAATGAATAGTAGAGTGATAATCTTTGCTACAACCGAAGAAGCCTTATCAAAGTAGAGTGATATTGGAAGGGGTTGTCCAGTACAGATCTTTCTTGGGGAAAGAAAAAAAAAAGATCGATTTTAATTCGCTACCTTTTAGTGTCAGCATGGCTTTACTCTACAGCTTGAAATAGACACATAAAACTCCGTGGCACTAAAAACATGGGAAGTCAAGTTCTCATCATTTCTTTTGTCAGAGAAGCATGATCTTAACTCATGAGTCACTGTTAAATATAAGTGTAATGTGGAGGAAAAAGGAAAATACATTATGAGGGTTTTTTTTCCACCAATTTGTATAATTTTTCAGTTAAGCAGTCATAAATCAAGGAATATTGTATTTTTTGAGGCTCATTAAAGAGACATTATACATCAGAATAGTGAAGTCGTCAGCATAATGAAATGATGAATGCCTGTAAGTATCTGTATGTAAATGATGTGAGACAGATTCGGGGTGTTACAAAGGAGAGTAGCAATCTCCCTGACAGTTCCCCCTAGGTGCCATTGCTGGATGCTGGTGACAGATGTGAAACGCGAAGCTCTTCAATGGCAAGCACTTATTAGCACTCAGTGGAAACCAGCAATATAAAATAAGACAAATAGCAGATAATATCATTTTAAACAAATTTGCTCAGTAAGGTGTGTTATTGCATTTTAAAAACCTTCTTTATTGACAAAGGCGATGTTCTAAACTCAGGGAAACGCATTAGAAAAGAAAATGGTTATTTTGAGAACGAGTATGTAAAAAAAGAAGTATACATCTTTTGTCATACTAGCCCCTTTCGTGGACTTCTGTAGGGGGTGGGTCATGAAGTAACTACTAAGTCAAGCTTACTCACTTTGGGTTTATTTATTCTGTCAGGGAAACATGTCCATCATACCTGGACGTGTATGCTTTACATTGTGAGATTTGTAATAGGGATACCATGAGTTCTCTTTTCTGTATTTGTTGAAGTCATGTCTTTTTTGTTGGAGACTGAACCATCTGTTGATGAGTCAGGGCCTTCAGTCCTACATTTCAGATGCTTTATTTCACTTACCAAAGAGGGGCAGGCAGGAGATCTGGTAATTTTCTGGAGGTTCTTCTTTATCCGTGCATTTCACAGCACCTGATTCAGGTGTGAGGTACATGAATGAATACCCTATGAAGGAGGAAGAAAGGGAGGGGGAAGACAAGAGGAAAGGGAGAGTGAAGGGAGAAAGAGGAGATTTTTAGTCCACCGTGGGTGACTGACGAAGTCTATGATATTGGGCAAATCCTTCAAGTTCTTTCTGCATGAATTCCCATTTTCTTTTCTTGTATTCAGTTTATTGAGGCATAGCAAACTAATAAAACTGTGGGATATTTTAAGTATACAATGTGATGATTTGATATACACGCATACCGTGTGGAAGGGTGGGCTGAGAAAGCACTTTGGAGTGTGTGACCGAATATATGTAGACAATGATAATAAAAATATTCATATTCTGTGTGGTTTGGGGATAGGAGTTTATTATTTTTAATAAAATATACTCATATCTCTGCTATAGTATTTTAGCACTTTATTTGTTCACTAAATGTGCCTTCCTAGCAAGAAAAATGGTATAATTTCCCCATAAGCACCAGTCAATGTGATGATACCTGATGATACCCATCACGTATACGTAATGGGGCTTAAAATGGTTTGACTAAAGATACATTCTATAAGAAATGCCCTATTTTACTTCTTTTAGCCTTAGGAATACAGAAAATTATAGGCATCTGAATTTTTTATTAATAATTAATTGTTTATATTTTGTGCTGATGTGGAAAATCCATGAGCACATAGTTGTCCCAATTTTCAATAGTCTCCATCTTAAGAAGAATAAATTTTTAAATTTCTCAATCACTTTGAATATGCTAGTGCATGTAATAAGTATTGTTCAATTCCTTGTATATATTATTTGGAAATTTTCTGTTAAAAAAAAGATTTGAGAATGTCCAGACACAACTAAGAAGTGCATAGCTATTATATGACTAAACTAAAACTAAAATATTTTTTAAAAAAATATACTCTGTGATTTTACTTTTCCTTTGCATATTCTTCTCCTATCAGACATCATGATCATTTTACAAGTTCATTCACCAAAAACATACCCTTACAATTTATCTAACAATCTTCAACTTAGTCCATATAGAAACAGACAGACACAATCTGAGCGCATCTATTATATATAATAACAATTTTATAGTAGAATTCACTTCCATATAACCAATCAATATACTTTTGGAATTTTTGTGATATCCTATTTTATAATTGAGTGTCTGTTTTCTTTGATGGGAAGAAAGAACCAGTTGAAAGTTGTGGCAAGGGCACCATTTGTAGATGTTGCGAAGGGCTGTGGAGAGAACAATTATGAATATTTGATTTCAAACTAACACATTTTTTCTTTCTCTAAAGGAAGGGAAGCCAGGGTTCTTACCATGAAAATCGTTATTTTTAACAGTTTATTTTACCTCTAGATTGTTAAAGGGTCAACACTAAATTGTTGGAAAGCATCACATAGATCAGTCTTAGTACGTTATAGCCAGCCTTTGTGAACTTACTGTCACAAGTTGGGAATAAAATCTAGTAAATTCTGTTTACATTTAGTTTACATTTACATTTAATGTCTAAAATTAAGAAATGATAAATACACCCAACTGATCAAATGGATATATATACATATATTCACATGTCACATTGTTGTGCTTCTTAATATAAGTTCTTACTGGTTATTATTATAATTAAATGTATGTATTTTTCTAATTATATTTTTATAATTTTTATATTTAAAAAATCATTTTTAAATCCATACCTCATTTGACCAATGACATGATTTGAATCCTTGTGTCTTAAATCCAAATCTGTTGCTCTATCTACCCTGTCATTGTGCATCTTAATGAATGTTTGAACTTTACATCCAACAGTATACATACTACAATCCACACAGTACACTTTGCCAAGCCTAAGTTACAGGATGTGGAAGGGGACTTATTTAATTGGATGTTTTGTCACTTATGTCACATTTACTCACTTTCTCTTTCAGAGTTAGTTTAGAGACAGATGAATGCTCAAAGAGATTGAGTTCAGGGTAACATTTCCACCATTCCACTGCACAGAGTAATGACTTCAGAAAATATTTCTCAAAGCCAAAGACATCCTATCTCATAATTCCTCTTCCTTCAATTACATATCATTCGTAAACATTGCCAAGTTATCATTTCCTGCCAATTGAAATAAATGACTTAAGCATTTTTAAAATTATAAATATTCAGCTTTCTTTCAAACTGTATGCACATGCACACACATAAACACATAAATCATACGATCGATATATATATGTATATATGTTTTTAATAAACCAGTTTTATAAATGAGAAGGTAGCCATTGCAGTCAGACTAAGAGACAATGAACTAGGAAGCACCACAAAACATTCGTAAATAGCACGAGGATTGTCTGAAGAGCTGGGAGCTTTAGGAGCCATATAGGAAACAATTAATTGCTTTGGAGCATTTGAAGTCAGAATGTTACAAACGGTAATGACTTTAGAAATTAACCAGTTTTAGGATGGCAGTAGTTGAAAAATGGAATACTACCTTAAACTGATTGGAACTTATTGCCTCAACCACTGTGTAAGAATAAGAATATATGAAGCATGTCATAATCAATTAGCCCTTTCTACCATAGGTGAGGAACGGAGTTTGGAAGCATACTTGCCAAGGCTCAGAGAGTTGAAGTCATGTGCCCCAAGTCACGTGGATAGTTAATTCTGAATCCATGGCTATAAACGGGGCATCTGACTCATAATCCACTGCCATTCGCTCTGCTCTGTTGATAAAGTAGAAACATCCCCAGTAGGCTTCCTCAGAGTAAATCCAGAGACACTCAGGAGCCTTACTGGAGAACATGAAGGAGAACCACGCAGGGTGTGCTGCATCAATGCCCTTGTGGGTTGAACTTACTAAGACTTACTGTTTCCAGGGTATAATTTACTTATGGTTATTCTGAGGCACTGTAACTAGGCACTGTCTTTTATTAAGTATGTTTCCTGTATTCTATGCTTTGTCTTTTCCTAGAATTTCCAAACCTATAAACTCAATAAATAGAATTCTGTAAATTAAATATACTAAGATATGCTCAAGGAAAATCTCTTCCCGTAGAACATAAAACCTGGATTAAAATGCAGACATGTTCATTCCAGTGCGAACTATTTACCTAATAAAAAATTTGACATTAAATCTAAAAATAAACTTCGTGGTGACTAATGCAGTTTGGCAAAATTCAGACCATCCCCAATGATGCCTTTGCTCCATCCCTCCCCACCTTTTTATAAAATCATGTCTAGCTGATTAATATAACAGAGCACTTCAGCTTTGGTGAAATACACTTATTCAATTTCACCGAAGATTATAGGTTTCAAATAATAAAATTGGATTTTATTGCGGATTGAAGTGTGTAAATAGAACATTTGATTGAATTTAATAAAATGGTATCCTGCTGATGGAGGCAAGTCATTTCCTCTAGTTTTAACTTGATTACAAAGACAAGAAGTTTTATGAGCAATTTTGAATGGAAAATTTCTTTCTGTCTGGAGGAAAAAAAAACTATGCTGAGACTATGGAAAGTAAGTAGTACCATTTAATATTTTATTTTATTTTATTTTATTTTATTTTAAAGATTTTATTTATTTATTTGACACAGAGAGAGATCACAAGTAGGCAGAGAGGCAGGCAGAGAGACAGGGAGAGGAGGAAGCAGGCTCCCTGCTGAGCAGAGAGCCCGATGTGGGCTTCAATCCCAGGATGCTGAGATTATGACCTGAGCCGAAAGCAGAGGCTTTAACCCACTGAGCCACCCAGGCGCCCCCATTTAATATTTTAAATAAAATAGATGTCAACANATCATGACCTGAGCCGAAAGCAGAGGCTTTAACCCACTGAGCCACCCAGGCACCCCCATTTAATATTTTAAATAAAATAGATGTCAACATATGGTTACTTTTTAAATGCAGTAGGACTGTTTTCTGGTTTTGTGGCTGTTTACTTAATCACTAGAGTTAAATAAGAAAGCTGCAGAGAGGTAAGTCCAGTAGACAAGTTTGTTTCTCCGTAGCTTTGAATAGTTTTTATCTTGGTGATAAAGATTCTTTATCTGATATGTGTAGTTCTATATTTAATCCAAATATATTGAGATCAGAGCATCATTCTTCGTATCACAAAATGAATCACTGCATAGTAACTGTTATTTAAATGTTTGGATTTTTCTCAGCCATTTCAGAGGTTTGTGAAAAAGAAACACAAAGCATTTTTTTTTGCTACTTCTGACAAATATATATATACACACACACATATATGTGTGTGTATGTATATTTCAGTGTAATAAAATAAAATGTTATTTGGCCAAAATCTAGTCTTTTCTTAATTAATGTCAATATTTTAATTTGTTTTATTAGCTAAGGAGCCAACTGCAAATAACATTTTTTTCTTTTTTAGCCATTGGCTCAAAGCAGAACTTAGGATCTTCTCAAAGAGAATATTTGGAAGGTGTAAGACAGGCTAGATTTGCAACGGGGCATCATTATAATTGTAGAATGAGTATTAAGAATTGTGGACATTATGTTGACTGAAGATTGATAATAAGGGGGTTCAGAAGAAGATGAATTGTAATGTGGCCTAAAAGAGTACCTTGGGTTGATTTAGAATATTATCTTTAAGCAGAGGATTCAAAGTGCCTGCAAGGGAAATGAATATACAGTCTGAATGTAGTAGTTCTATTCAATTATTTAGCAGTGCTTTCAAAGAAATAAAAAGGTAAACAGTTGATGAAAGGGCATTACATTGCAGGAAAATGTTGCTCTTTACGCCGATAATGGCTGTCTGTTTTTAATGCTTGGAGAAAGGTACATCATGCAGCGAAAGAGAAGGGTCACCGAAGAGAGAACTCGGGGAGAAGACAAAAGCAAGAATAATGGTGGCAGAGACAAGCCCTACCTGTACAGGAAAGGCAGTGTGGAAACAGAAAAAGAGGCAACAGCAAAAAATAAATAAGCGAACAAACAAACAGACAAACACCATGCAGGAAAAATGCCTGTTGTTGCCACCCCCTGCTGTCATACCAGGAGCTATTTGAATGGGTTGATTAGAAACACTATTTGAATACAGAAAAACCCAGAACATCTGAGGAATGGGAGTTTGTTGCTCACACTGAAATGAGAAGAAAGAAGCCACGTAATTAGAACAAAAGTAGTTATATCTCAAAATGGTTCAAAGTATAGGCGAGCCCTCCAGACAGGTCAACTACATTAGTTTCAAAGCGTGCAACTTTAACAGGTGCTGGTTTTATAGTGTGAGAGAGGGACGAGAAAACACCTGAAGACCCTTCATGTAATAGATGCATGAAAAAAAGTGGGATACGTCTAGACACAAGATGATCGCTTAGGATGAAAGTCTAGAAAAGGCGAGGTATTTAAATACAAACATGGTCCTGTAAGTGGTAGGACGTTTCACTGTGGAAGACTATTCTAACGGAACCTTGGGTTGACACATGTTAATTTTAAAACAAGCAGAANGTGGGATACGTCTAGACACAAGATGATCGCTTAGGATGAAAGTCTAGAAAAGGCGAGGTATTCAAATACAAACATGGTCCTGTAAGTGGTAGGACGTTTCACTGTGGAAGACTATTCTAATGGAACCTTGGGTTGACACATGTTAATTTTAAAACAAGCAGAAAAAAAAAAAACATCAGCCCCCACAAAAAGTGTCTTATTCATTGAGTGCCTCATTGTCCCTTGTTTCGTCTTTAACTAACTTGCTGTCCAGTGGTTGTGCGTGACTCTCAACTCATGTACGTAGTTACTGAAATTCACCTCACTATGGTAGTCTCATTTGATCATTAGGAAAAAAACATAACAAAACTAACAAAAATACTAGTTACGATAGGAGATGGTCAGTATTCATAAGATCAACACAGTATCTGTAGTGTCTTTTCAGTCCTGAAAATTGTGTGAAGAAAAAAAATTATTTTGCTTCTGAGAATAATTTTAACACACACAGGTCTCATGCCATGCCTGGTATGATCATTGCTTCTCTTCAGTGTGAAAATAAAATGACCAAGCATCTATTATTACATCTATATTACCAGGTAACATATTGATATTAAACTCAGAATTGGCCTGTGATCTCATTACCTGGAGGAAGATTAAAATTGTCACCGAATGGTAAGAGCAGAACACAGAAGCTGAATAATGAAAATACAATAAATCAGTTTCAAAAATAAATGAAGCCCAAACCAACCATTCTAACCGGTCTCATTTTCATCCTCACTATTGTTTTCTAAAATAAGAATCTCAGAAAGTCTTCATCCTTCTCTGATGCAGCATTGTTTGTTCTTATATGTCCCCAAAGAAATTCTATATAGGCAACACAGGACCTGTCTTCTCCCTAACATTTGTGCCAAAGTCAAACAAACAGAAAGCAAGCACATTTCTTACTTTTTTTTTTTCAGCTTGCATTCAATATCTGCACATAGATACTAAATGAGAAGTGAATCCTACATTCTGTTTATAGACTAAGCACCAAAGGAAAATAATGTTGAGAAATATAAAACATATACATATATTACGTACATAATAGTAATATTAGTAGTAGTAAATATAAATTTCAGACTCTATGATATTAGGAAAAGGGGGGATTAGCAACAAAATAATTTGTAAAAGGAAGTTTGGGAATTTAAATTTTTATGTTTCCAAACTTTTCAAAACCTAATATAGTATTTAAGATAATGATTAATCATTTAAATTGAAATTTATCAATAAAACATGGATATAATTTTCTTGTGAAATATATCTATTCCTATGTGACGTTCTTATAAGGTCAAGGATATATATGGTTGGGGACACCTGGGTGGCTCAGTCAGTTAAGTGTCTCAGTCTTGACACTTTGGCAGAGGTCATAATCTCAGGGTTGTGAGACTGAGCTGTGTGTCAGGCTCTGCACTGGGCATGGAGCCTGCTTAAGATTCTTTCTCTCCTGGAGCGCCTGGGTGGCTCAGTCGTTAAGTGTCTGCCTTTGGCTCAGGTCATGATCCCAGAGTCCTGGGATCGAGTCCTACATCAGGATCCCTGCTCAGTGGGGAGCCTGCTTCTCCTTCTCCCTCTCCCACTCCCCCTGCTTGTGTTCCTTCTCTCTCTGTCTCCCTCTGTCAAATAAATAAATAGAATCATATTTAAAAAAATAAATTTTTCTCTCTCTTTCTCTTCCCTTACCCCGCTGTCTCTCCCTCTCAAAAGAAAAAAAATATATATGTACATATATATATGTATGACTATTTTAAGAATAATAATGAAGCCACAAAAGCAATAAATAATTCAAATTATAGGACTTTATTCTGTTGGTATCATTTCAGGTCATGTGGGACATTTTATACGTGTTATAGATAAGGAAATTTACTGGTGTGGAGATTCTAAGTGACTTGTACAAGGTCTTTTGTCAGGCAGAACAGAATACTTTCATTCCCAGTTTAGACACTTCACAGTGTGTAACTATCTCTTTTGATGACTTAATCTGGAGATATTTATTGGCAAAAATACTCTCTATTTCAATCTGGGTGGTTATTTTTGTATAGTCAGTTACATATTATTGTCATACTGTCATTACAATCAACTCCCAATTTCATTTAAGTGAAATTAAATAGCATCATATCACAATTTCAGTTAATCAAAATGATATAATAGAACATACGATAAAGGTTGCAATAATTGTTGCTTAACGGGCTTGCAAGCCTCATCTGTTGCTTTGTATGAAACGTAGTAACAGAATTGACCCAAATCATATTAACGGAATGGCACAAGGTTAAAAGAACTTAAGATGAACATCAGAAGATAATAGTTATGCCTCATCTCTCTGGCGGTACTGAGAAAGGAACCCGAGTTGCCAAGATCTCAGAAGCATAGCGAAACACTATAATTCAGAGAGAAGGGAAGAAGGATTGAGTAGGTAGCCTGCAGTAGCATCGAAGAAAACCAGAGGAAATCTCCATCACTGCAGGTAGTGCCCAGGGACAAAGCAAGAAGTACCAGCTAATTTGCCATTTCCAGACATAGCACCAGACTGGGAAAGGGAGGCTACTGTCCACGTGCTTGGTCCTTCATCAGACAGAGCCAGGTATCCTAGCCAGAACTGTCTCCCCCAGGAAACCTCATTCCCACTCCCTCACTGTCACGCTTTCCAGCTGTAGAAAATGTCAAGTCCACTGGGATGTTTAATGGAAACTGTGGTGAAGGCAATCAGAAAAAGGTGATGACATCCAAGGTATGCTCTACCAGAGCACACAGAATGTCCGAGAAGCTGCCCGAGTTAGCCAGAAGACTATCCAGAGCCAGAACAAATTAACAACACGAAGAACATCTTGAGTTAATTACAGAAGTTAAGCAAAGAAATCTACCAATTCATGCATCAGGAGAGAAGGTGATCAACATGGAGAAAAAATAAAAGAAGACTGAATAGTAAAAGAATTCAAAGATAAAATCGGGGGAAATTTTCCTAAAAGAAACGAAGAACTGTATTTACAGCTCAGATATGCATATGGACTACTACACACAGAATAAAGCATATAGATGAGAACAAAAGTTGAAAGAGATACCCCAAAAATCCCCCCTAACAGTATGGGCTGACATTTGCAGGAAAGAAGAAAGGGGAAGGAGGAAAAATTTTTCTGACCAATTGCTTCGAGGATTTTTAGGACATTTTACTGTGTGTCATGAAATAGAATCGTTCTTCAATAACTCTTTGAAAAACATCGAAAAATTTAATTGTATATTTAAAGGGTGGAGCAAAGGCATATCTTTTGATTGGATAAGCTGAGTGAGGCCAAAAACTGTTTTAGGTGTACATGCGTTGGTAACACATTGGGATTTTTGCTTGGGTTTGGGATTTGCAATGCAATTCATACTACATAGTTATACAGAAATGATCCTTGAGTGTACTTGTACAATGACCCCCTTTGGATTATTGTCATGAAAGAGAGTACAGAGCTACCTAGAAAAAGCCAGGATGAGTCTTAGGAAAGCCAGTCTAATTAAGAGGAAAACTGTAGAAACTGCAATGATATTAAAATCATAATCTTTGTGTTAATGCATAGTGCAGGGTTGTGTTTCAAATGGAGAATACATACAGGAAATATTTTGTTACTTAAAAAAATTGAAAAAGTCTAAGCAGCACCCTCGTGACAGTACACGCTATAAATTATTAATTTTTTAAATTCAACCTTTCACAAACACTTAGTGTTTAAAAAATTGGACCATTCAAAGCATTTACTCTGCTCAACGAGCTGGTTCCAGAACCCCTGAGAACAGAGTTACCATTCAGGCACAGGAGATTAGATAGAAAAACAGAGATCAGATAAAGATTAACTGCTAGGGGGGAAAATATGTAATGAACAATTTTTCCAGGGACAGAAGACTGAGTTATAATTTACATAGGCCACAGATACATGGCAAAAGGCTGAAAAATGTTGGAGATTAAGTGAGAGTCTGATGAATCCAGAATTACACAATTTTTTATCCAAGCCATGAAGACTTCTGTGTCCCTGGCAGACTGCCTGACTGCTTCAAAGTGCCGAGTTGCTTAGAATTTTCTGCTCGGTTTATTCACTTTTTCATCCCTAATCAAATTAATTATGGCAACAGGATATAAGCATTGGGTCACGGGTGATATGGGCCACCTCTGTGGGTGGGAAATGCCTTTTTCATGGAATGGGAGGTCACTGAGTGAGACAGATTGAACAAAAATGTTCTATATCCTCATTTTCACTAGAATGTCAAAAGTTATTTTTCACCTGTGGTATTAACTTTGAAGGAGCTAGACTCTATGGAAGTATGAAAGTCTCAATTCCCATTGCCCACGGTGTAGTAATTATCACCCAGGCATCCACATGTTGGCCACACTGCAGAAGCAGGAAATAGAAGTAGGAAACGTTTTCATGGCATTACAACTGTAGAAGCATATTTTATTATGCAGGCATTTGAATCTATGATTGCATACTAAAAATAATTGTGTAGTGTTTTGTTAATATACCAATAACATCTTAACAAATTGTATACGGGAGACCATGTCAACCTTCCATGTGGTTGTGCACTCAGTGCTACCATAGCCCCTGATCTAGGTAGCGAGTATTTTGGACATGTTTGTTGAAAAAATGAATGGATTGAGTAACATTTATGACGTGACCACAATAGGAAAAAAGTAGCAAATGGATGAACAATTCTGTTTAACTTTTTAAACCAAGTTTTAGAACCTAACTAAACTAGTTCTAACCTAAAACTTAGAACTCAAATTAGAGCTGTTGGCATTTTACATATAAATGAAAGATGTTCAAGAATTACATATGCTATATCTTCTAATTATTCTTGGCCATTTTCTTTCCAGAAAAGTTATCATGTGTGCCCTGTTTACCTACTTGAGACCTAAGGTTAAAAGACATGAGTTAAGGAATTAAAGGTATCATCGAAGTGTACAATTCATTTTTTTTAAATATATGGAAACATTTCAGTTTGTATCTCACTTGTTAACGGGTTTACATTTGGTAAGTTAAGAATTAGTAAATGTATAGTATTTATCACATTCTTGAGAATTCTTATATAATGTTTTTTATTTATACTCAGAGCCACCTATGATATTTTGATTAGCTTTAGTGGATAGTTTGACGTAAATTTGTTTATTTATTCATTTTCATTTTTATTTTTTTTTAGTAAGTGTAATTGTTAAGAGACATGACTTGCTTGCTTTTCTCCGGAAGGATCTGGGAACGGACAGATATTTCACATTCACTGAAAGAGTTGAATGTTGACTTCTGTGTCTGTTTCTAGGCTACACAATAATCATCACACATTTATATTTCTGAAACTCACCATTCTTCTTCTGCTATGTGTTCTTATGCATAAAACTGGATCCTCCTGTTTTATTACAGGAACTTTGTCTCTTGAGTGACAACAATCTTATTCAGTGTGCCTTTACTCCAAGTTCCCACTCTGGAATCTCTCTGATTGACTTGAGTTTCCAGTGGGAATCTCTCTGTTTGACCTGAGTTTCCGGTAGAACTTTGTTGGCAGTTGGCATTGGCAATCTCAGGAATGAAGGGAGAGGGTGGAGAGCACATTCATTACTACTACCAGTAATGATCCTTAATTTTACTTCTGATCTGTGAGTAACGAACTCTGCATAGATCACAGTCAAGATATCAAAATCCAGTCTCCTCTCTGATCATTTTTGATTATTTTTGCTCTTCTTTTCCTCATTGTATTGACGAGTAACAGTATCTTCTATACTGTGTTCTACTTCTACTTTGCATGCACAAAACACAATGAGGAGAAAGACAAATTCTTTCTGCGAGAACCAGATACTAGAATATAATATAGAGTCCTAAAGAGGAAAAGAAAAAACAAAACAAAGAGACAAAACAAGAAAGAAAGTACTAATTGAAGGACATGGCAGGACCTATACATTTATAAGTAGGAATTTTTAAAATTACACAAATAATAAAAATCGACATTCTCATAAAACAGTCGTTCTGGAAGCACACTTGAAAAACTGTGCTCTATTTTTTTTACAGACACTATTACAGATGAAGACATTGTTATCTAAAGAGTTTTGTTTTCCTGCCCATTATGAGGAGATTCTTAACTGTAATTCTGAATTTTATACACTAGGCTGCAGAACATTCCTTTAAAAAGATGGTGAGGTGAGGGGAAGGGAGGGAAGAAATAAGAGAACAACATTAAATAAAAATAATATGCAGAGAAAGAGAAAGTTTGGGTTTTATTGAAAATGATAATAAGAAATCTCATGAAAGTGCATTTACAAATGATGAGATAGCAGGGGGAGGAAAACTTAGGATATTGTTTTTGTCTGTCTTAATTTAAGAGACAGTCTGAACCTGAGGCAAGCATCGCAGTGCTGAAAAGCACAACCAATTATCTTTTTTACCGAAGTGATTTCCACCTGAAAGGGATGGAAATTAGAAAATGAAAAGATGGAAAAAGAGACTACCTTGGGAATATTGTGCCAGAATGCATGTATTTAACTCTCTAGTTTAGTAAATCTGACAGCGAGCCACCATCTGGTAACTACAGTGATGGAAAATAGTCCTATTTACTAAGAATAACGTGTGAACTTCGGAAATGTGTATCAGTTACATAATCATTTTCTTGTTAAGGGGTAAATGGTCTTGATTTACAGGGACCCAGCAAGTATCTCATTTATGTGATATTTTGTGATAATATGCAAGAGCATTCATGATAAAACATACTAATAACTTGAAGGTGTAGTCCTAAAGACTGTAATGTTATTATGCAGCTAAGAATATGCATTTGTAATAAAAACCAGATTTTGCTCAGAACTGTAAGTAGACACAGACACGTTGTTATTGTAATATGTGTATACATATTTAGATTCCTGAACTTCCTATTCTCTTTTGAAGAGATATCTAGATAAAAAATATAAATGGAAGAAAATTATGCCCATACATTCTCCAAACCAGATTCCAAACACACCAGGGCCCTCAAGCTTTGAAATTTTGATAGAGCCATTGAAGAGGTGTAAATTGTAATCGAGCGTAAGTCCTTATTCTTTCAGCTGAAATATTTTATACCATTTCAACTACTCTTACCCAGCTTACAGCATCTTATAAATAAGCAATTATGCAGTGGAAAAATGTATATTTACCCTTACAATGTGCAAGAACCTTGGAACATTAATGTAAAATTAATGAGAAGCTGACAAAGTATCACAGGCATAGATGTATCAATAGTACCTCTTTGAAAGCAATTATGAATCCTGGCTGCATCTTGCAAAAGAATCTTGAAGTTCCCAAATCCGAAAGCCTGAAAACTAACTATTCTAGACTTACTACCTCAGCATCTCCAGAAAAGTGACCTGAGAATCTTTATTTTATTTTATTTTTTTTAAAGATTTTATTTATTTATTTCACAGAGGGAGAGAGATCACAAGGAGGCAGAGAGGCAGGCAGACAGAGGGAGGGGGAAGCAGGCTCCCCTCTGAGCAGGGAGCCCGATGCGGGCCTCGATCCCAGGACCCTGAGATCATGACCTGAGCCGAAAGCAGAGGCTTTAACCCACTGAGCCACCCAGGCGCCCTGAGAATCTTTATTCTGAAAGCATTTTATTAGCAATTGTAATGTTCAGTCAGTGTTGAAAACCATTGATAAATATAGTTGTTCTTCATAACCATAAAACTTTATAGCTGGAAGCAAACTACGATGCATTCATTCCAATCTGCACATCAGTATTTAACTCAAATACATTTTACTCTGGTTTTCATTAGTGTATATAATAAAATGAATATATATGAGTATATAGGCATATATATGAATATGAATTAAAGTAGTATAGACACGTAACTATTCGTGTATATATACACGTATATATTCGTGTGTGTATAAATGTACATACATATACACAGATACACAGACACACATCCTCATTCACAGAAACATTTCACTATGGTAGATAATAGGAAGCAGATGTGATTATGATAGTTTATTGTGCTTAAATAATTTAGTCTAATAAAACATGTACACAGATAACCAAAGTTCAAGGCAATATTATTCAGAGTGCCGGTTTAATGCAAAAGATGGAATTCTCAATTCCTAATAAAATGGCAAAGATTACATTTCTTTGACCAGGCTTTTTTAAAGAAGGAAAAGTCCTCCTTTTAAGAGGTGAGCTAGAACAGGCGATAACAATTGAAGGAACAGAATGTACAAAGTCACAGAGGCAGCACATAAATACTTTGCTCAGCAAATACGTGCAATGAAGATCATGCGTGGAAATGAAATTTATCTCTTAATACGTTTATTTATATATTAATTCTTTCCTTCATTCAACAAATGGTCAATGCTAAGAATATATTAGTCCTTGTCATAAAAGTTATCAAATCACAAAAAAAAAGCAAGAAGGAATATCCAGTGCAAACAGAATTTGATACATTGTTAATGATTTTGTTATCTATTTTTATTTTTTAAGTATTATTTTTTAGATTTTATTTATTTATTTTACAGGGAGAGAGAGAGAGATTGCACAAGCAGGGGGAGGGGGAGAGGGAGAGGGAGAGATGGCGAGAGAATCTCAGGCTGGCTCTGAGCTACGTGTGGAGCCCACCATGCATGGAGCTCCGTCTCACAACCCTGAGATCATGACCTGAGCCAAAATCAGGAGTCGATGCTTAATTGAGTGAGCCACCCAGGTGCCCCTTTGTTACCTATTTTTAAATCTATATAATATTCCTAAAATAACGTCCATTTTTAGGGCAATATATTATGTTCAAAATCATAGGAAGATTACTGATAACAATGTCTAAAGAACCAACGGTAGTAATATGAATTTGAGTAATGGTTGGGAGCACTATTTTTAAAAGTTTATAATATCATTTCTTTTATCCGTAAAAATTGTAGCACTTTTTCAAAGCTTATTTATGTTTTGATAATTATTTCCTTTAGTCCTAATTTTTTTGCTTAGTTATTGATACTAAAGGAACTTGCGATTTGCTAATAACCTTATTGGATATTCAAGTACTCAAATGGAATCATAGAGCTGGAAATGAGTCATGATGTCAGTTCTTTCTTCGTTTTGGACAGATGAGAATATATTCTATTCTGAGATTTTATTGGAAATGTACTGGGTGGTTCATGTTTGTTCTGTTTTTCTTTTACTGGGGAGTGTCTATCTCTTCTCCAGTCCGTGATCCGTTATTGTTAAGGTGTAAATCTTGTCTGTGTCACTTGCTTCCTGTAAAACCACGCGTATTCTCAGAGAAAGAGCCCAGGGATTCAAGTCCAAATGGCATTCAGGGAATGATTTCACTACTTGCTGTTGCAGCGTCTCCATGATTCAGTCTCCTGTCTCTGTGCCTCCTGCGGTAATTACCCCTTTCTCTTCCTCCAGCACTCAGTCATTGACAGATATTCCACTTCTGTCTCTTCCAAGACTGAGCATATATGCTTTTTGCAGAAATTTGCCTATTTAAACTCATCCGAAGCTGTCCCTGTTCTCAAAACAAATGACACTTTTTTTTCTGTGCTTTTCCTGTGGACCTTTTCTCCATAGATACTTGCATACACAACACACAAATACATGTACACATGTACATATTTTCCCTATTGGAGTGAATGTATATGCTACTTGCAGAGGTAGAATTCACATTTTAGTCATTATTCTAAAACAGGACCTTGCAGACACAATTGTACCTTGGTATGTGTTTATCAAAGGATGCATTTAAGTTTATCCCCAAATTCAGGAGTTTTCAAAGTATGTCTTGATTTGTCTTTGCTGAGAAAGGTAGGAGCAAGGGACAGGGTTCTAGGCACTTCCCTCTGTCTCCTCCATGAACAGTTTCAAGTTGTGAACTACACAATTTAGAATATATACATTGTATATTACAATCTAGGACATCCTTAGTTACTAATTTTGATGGCTACTAATCTTCAATACAGCGTTTCATTAGGTATATGTTACCCAAATTCCTTGAGCTACACTTTCATTTTTTTCATCTTTTCTTTTAAGATTTTATTTTTTAAGTAATTTCTACAGCCAACATGGGGCTTAAACTCACAACCCCAAGATCAAGAGTCACATGCTCTACCAGCTGAGCCAGCCAAGTGCCCTGTTTTTCATCTTTTATCCTATTTTTTAAGTTTTATTTCTTTTATTTATTTATTTATTTATTTATTTATTTATTTATTTATTTATGTATTATTTAGTAGGCTCTATGTCCAGTGTAGAGCCCAACACGGGGCTTGAACTTAGGACCCTGAGATCACGACCTGAGTTGAGATCAAGAGTTGGATGCTTAACTGACTGAGACACCCAGATGCACCTATCCTATTTTCATTTTAATGGGAAAAGTGAACCCAACTTCTGTCTGTGTAGCAAGAACTTTGAGGCTTACAACAAAGTAAACCCTAACTACTAGAAAGTATTCTTTAAAAAAAATTAGTTGATGATTCCGAGTTACAACATTTCAACATAAACCCTAGATGTTCTCCTTTGCTATTAAATTATCTTCTGTTAACCTGAGAAGCATGACATATTTTAATTTACTACCCAAATCTCCAGTGCCATTCTCTCTATCTTGAAAATGATGAGATTGGAAAGACAATTTCTTAGGCCTCTTTAAAATTTAAGAGTCTGATTTTTTTAACTAACTATATTTTAGATTCATTTTCAGATTATCATCTATAGAAACTCAATATTTTTTTTTCTTTTTGGTTGCGTTTGACTTCTATTTCAAACAGAGTGTGATTTTTAACTTTTCAAATTTCTCAGTAACATTTTCCCTTTTTAAATGTTAGGTGCATAAATTTGATTTCATTCAAATCCTTGTTTATTAACTTGTCAACACTGGACAACAGTTGGCTCCTTTTAATTTAATACAATTAAAACCTGACCACTAACTTAACTCCTACCTGCATGCCCCTTACTTTGTCTGTCCTTCTCTTTCCCACACCCCCATGGCCACCATCTTGAATTTTGTGCTTATCAATACATTATTTTTTGCAATTTTGTTGGGTATATGTTTATCTAAAAACATATTATTTATTTTCTTGTTTTTTTAAATTTATTACAAATACTACTCTGCATGTAATCTTCAGAGGCTTACTTTTTACCATCAGTATTTTGTTACTCACACTTATTCATATTTTATATATAGTGAAAATTCACATCTCACTGTTGTTTAATACTTCACTGCGGGACTATGAAACAATCTATCTATACTCTTCGTGGCTTATGACTTGTTTTTGACATTATGAACAGTGCTGGTTTGACCAGTTTTGTGTGTTTTCTAGCATATATATATATATATATATATATATGTGTGTGTGTGTGTGTGTGTGTATACACATATATATACATATATATAAGACAATATAGATGTATACAATATACATATATATAAGACAATACAGTTGATTACATATATATGTGTATATATATATATATACACATATGAACCGTATTGTCTTTTAAAATATTAAACTTTTCCTTTTAATTTGACCATTTTACCTCATACATCAACTTTATTTTGGCTTTTCTCAGAATGAATTTCTTAGAAAAAAATAGTTATGATTAAAAGAATATAGTCAACTATGTAGTTTTTCTAAATTAGTTTTATTTGGTTTTTATTTTATCGTGTGAACATTATGATGTCTCTCCTGAGTTTGTGTCACTTCTGATTTCATCTTTTGCTTTATGAATGTTTAAATAAGATCTTTGTATTAGGAAATCCAAGTGAGTTCAATGTAGTATAATGACATTTAAGATATTTTCAGAATCTTTACAAAGTTATCATTGTTCTCTCATGACTCATTTGACAATGCAGACATCATCCAATTTAAGTTAACAAAATTCACTTATGACTATTAAGATATTTATATCTAAAAGGTATTCTTCTTTGTATCTTTGTCGAATTAACCACTTTTTTAAAACAGCATACCACTTAACTAAAGTTAAAAACATAACGTCTCAAATCTAATAATCTAATACCGACTACCTAATTGAATGATGCAGGAAATAATTTTTAAAATGAGGAGCAAAAGAAAAAAAGTACCATTTAAAATAAAGAATTAAGACAAGCATATTCACCAATTATCTTTTGGACACAGTGGAGAAACTGGCCTGGGGGTATTCAGTTTAAAATCTTCCAGAGGTGCAATTGGATCCCTGAAGCCAAATATAATAAGGGGTTGGTGTCCCAATTAAAGTATTGGAAATGCCAGCAAGCTGAAGGGGATGGCTTCATACAGTTTGAGAGGCAAGTGTGCTGGTAATGCAGTTTTAGCATGAATTGCTTGGGATATTTCAAGAATAATCAGACTATTTTCTTAATTTCTAACTTTTGCTTTCTCTTTCTTTCCCTGAAGGGACTTACTTTTCCAGTGCCCAAAATCACTTACTATGAATTGACAGTGGGCCAGATCATGGTGAAATTGTACAGAAACTTAAATAACTAAAAATACAAAGGTAGATCTGACTAGCAAGCCTGTTAGCAATTTCAACACTGAATTTACTTTAAAGAAAGATGAAGTCAGCATTGCTTCATGTTTTGAAATTCTTTCTGCTTCCTAAAAGAATATAACTTGATGAATTTTAGCATTTTTACTATTTGAACTTAGGTCTAGAACTTCTTTTAATCAAATGAATGAACCATCAGTTTCCAAGTCATAGCTTTATGAAGAAAATAATTACAAGTAAAATAATAACATTGAAAATACATTATTTACAATGATTTCATCTTATAATCACGAAATTTCATGTATATATGTGAGTGTTTGGATGGCAAGATCTCTCCATTAATCACAAAGATGCATCCCAGTCTAATACTTAGCAGCTCTGTAATCTTAGAAAAGATACTTAACTCTCTGTGCTTAGTTATTTTATCTTTTACATGGCCAATAATTATATGCACTCGTGGAAATTTTTTGAGGATTTAATGACTTAATACATTTCAGTAGTTTAGAACACCACCTGGCACATGATAAAGACCCAAGTTACGGGTTATTATTTTCTGTACCATGACCATCATTAAAATTATGTGAATTTGATAATTAATAATTATAAATCCAAGCACTTATTTAAAAATATTCTTTTTTATCCATTTCTAATTTGAAAATGTAAATATTGAAAAGAAATATAATTAACAAGGGCAATGAACCAACCAAGTCTAAGGTTTGCTTTGTCATATTACAAAGAAAATTAAAAGTAAAGGTCATCATTTTAAAGCAAGGTAAAGGGGAAAGATACCTGCTATCATAATTTTATTTCTTCCTTAAAGTCATAGTTGAAATAAGGCAGCAAAATAATATTAAGAGGTGAAACAAATAAAAGTTGATTAAATCATCATTTTGGCAGATAATACCATTAGATACTTAAAAACTCAATAAAGTAAACATTAAGGAAATTAATAATAGATATTAGTGCTAAGACAAGAGAAACAAAACATTTGTACTTCTCTTAACAGCAATAAATATTTAGGAAACATAAAGCTAAATAATTTTTCACAATAAGAGACAAACATAAAATTCTTAGAAATGTGTCTACCTACCTCTATCTGTAATGTTATCTATGTAAAAATTATGAAGATAATTTGAGCAAATTAAAATCATTTCAAGTTTTTGATAGGAAAATTACATTTTAAAAAAGATATCAGGATGCTTGTGTGGCTCAGTCAGTTAAATGTCAGCCTAGGGCTCAGGTCATGATCCCAGAGTCCTGGGTTCAAGCCCCTCTTCGAGCTCCCTGCTCGGCGGGGAGGCTGCTTCTCCCTGTGCCTGCTGCACCACTTGCTTGTGGTCTCTCTCTCTCTGACAAATAAATAAATAAAGTCTTAAAAAGGGATTTTAAAAATTGTCAATTATGAGAGAGAGGGAATGAAGAAATGAATAAATAAAATTTTTGGAACTACAAGAAACAAATTTTGCAACAAGGAAATACAGGATAAATATGTGTGACCAATACTGAAAAGTATGCATGAAAGTGTAGTGAGAGGAAACTCTCCACTGCAAAATAAAGCATGAAAATTAAACAACGTACTTAATATAGACTGGAAAAAGTACATGTACCAAGGAGTCAACATTTCTTAAATATGAAAAGGACTGAGTTCTGGGTCTGTGTTTAAAGATTATGTTACTTTGGATTATACTTTGAATACTTTCCCTACCTAAACTCCAAATCCATAGCAATGATAGATAAATTTTAAAAAATGTTAGCTAAATTATGTCTCAGAAACCAAATAAAAAGATTTAGATAAACCCGGCTGAAGACCTAAGCCTACTATGTTCTAGGTCCTGAAGCAGAGGAATTACATACTTGGGAGTCTGGCTCATAGACCGTTCAACATTGCTCTTTGTAAGCTGGAACAGTGAAGTAACATTTAAACCCAGGGTTTGGTGTAGTGATATTCCACAAGAGGCATGAGAAAGCTGTTGATTGAGGCTATAGTTTATAGCAGGTGGGGAGACAGGCCCAAGCTTGCAGTTGAGCCAAATAGTTGGATGGATCATTTGAATCATCAATTTCCCAATATTACCATAGTGCAGGGACACCAAACTGCTCATATGAGAGCTGGGTTTGTATTCAGAAACTTGAGTGGCCAGATGTATAACCACTAAGCAAGGGGACTTTGGAGATGGTAGGATACAATACCAAAAGAGTGAATGAGGGGATAAAATGACTTAAAATTTTCCTGTAAGCTATGATTTCAAAGTATAAAGACAGTTAATACTACAAAGGCAATTATATCAATAATTAAAAATTAAATCAAAATAATCCAACAGCCTGAAAACATTTTAAAGGTATGTGTATGTCCCAAAGTTATAAATGGACAAACATCTATAAAATGGAAGAAGTTTATGGAATATAGTGTGTCTGGGTGGCTCAGTTGTTCAAGCATCTGACTCTTGATTTTGGCTCAGGTCATGAGCTCAGTGTCGTGAGATCGAGCTGCCTGTTGGGCTCCATGGTCAGCACAGAGTCTGCTTGGGGTTCTCTCTCTTCCTCTCCCTCTGCCTTTCCCCCTCCTCATGCTCTCTCTCTAAAATAAGTAAGATCTTTGAAAAAAATTTATGGAATATAAACAAATGACATCAAATAAGAATATGTTGAAAAAGTGTGTATCATGACAGTCAATTTTAATTAAAATAATAGTAGAATTACTTGAATATAAAAATAAATATTGGAGAAACAATACTAGCAGAGGCTAGTTTGTTTTTTATTTAAATTTGAGGAAATAAGTAAATCTTCATGTTGAAAGTACTGAGCTAGATAAATAAACTTCTATATCTTCTTAGGCACACTGTTGTGAAACACAAATTATCAAAAATTAAGAGATCTTCAAGGCACTGAGGAAAGAGAAAATGACCTGTAAACAAATGAAATGAGATTAAAATAGATTTCTCAGAAGTAAAATAGTTGTCAGAATACAGTATGTAATAGCTTCAAAGAAATGAAGGAAAATACTGATCCACATAAAACACGTTCTCTACTAAAATATCACTCAAGAGTTATACCAAATATAAATGGGTCAGCCCTAAGAGAGTGAGCTAGCAAAGACCCTTTTGGAAAGAACTATTTAAGATGTGGCTTAGGTGTGAGAATACTGAAGCCATAATGAAGTATAAAAATTGACATAAAGATGAGGTATTGGTAAATTTAGTTGCCATTTGCTAAAATATTAACTCGTTTTTGTGATAAAGAAGGGAACTATAACTCAAGATAAAAATAATAAAAATAATAATCTGGTTATCCCTGGGTAGCAGTTGGTTGAGTATGTGACTCTTGATTTCAGTTCGTTGTGATCTTGGGGTCATGAGATTGAGTCCTGCGTTGGGCTCCATGCTCATCATGGACTTGGGTTGGGGTTCTTTCTCCTGCTCCTCCCGTGCTTGCACACAATAAATAAATAAATAAATAAATAAATAAATAAATAAATAAATAAATAAAATATTAAAATAATAACCTGGGTCTGGAATTCAACCTTGCAAAGGTGAAAGTGGTAGTTTATAAGTAAATTTAGAGCATTGAATGCATTAAGAAAAAATAATTGATTATAATCATGTGGATATCCATGTCAATAAAACAGAAAAATACTTCAAATTACACCTAAAGCCATTAGAAATAAGGAAATTATAACTATAAAAGCGCAATATAATAAATATAAAACAAAACCGTAGAGAGGATCAGTTGAGCCAAATACTAATTCTTCAAAAATCAAAAACAGAAGAATAAAATAAAACATTAATTTGTTAACAGTACTTTATTTCAGGCCTTTGTTAGTAGCTGCAGTGAGGTAAAATTTCTTTACATTTTTCAAAAATTTTCAAATTATCTACAAATGGATGTATCATACCACTTTGCCAATTGGAATGAAAGGTAAATAAGCATCACTTTGTATTAACTTGACACAAAGTTGACTGGAAAATTCAACATGTCTACTTTTGTAAGAATTTAGCTCAAATCAACAAGAATCTTTACTATTATTTTTACATTTTCCATATCCTTGACATTAAAATAAATGTATTGTGCTTTGGTTAATTTCCATTCTCTAAGGCATTTTTAAAGATGTCCCTCCAGGGCACCTGCGTGGCTCAGTGGGTTAAGCCTCTGCCTTCGGCTCAGGTCATGATCTCAGGGTCCTGGGATCGAGGCCCGCATCGGGCTCTCTGCTCAGCGGGGAGCCTGCTTCCTCCTCTCTCTCTGCCTGCCTCTCTGCCTACTTGTGATCTCTCTCTCTCTCTCTATGTCAAATAAATAAGTAAATAAAATCTTAAAAAAAAAAAATAAAGACATCCCTCCAAACAAACCAAAGCAAAAAACAAAAGAAAACACACACACACACACATAATGGGGACAAATGCATCAAAGATCAATCCACAATTTAGTTTAATGCTACCATACCAGTATCAACAACAGTAAACAAAATACCATAGCAAATTTCCAGAATAATTTATAGGGACTTACACTAATCACTAAAATATCAAGTACATAAAATTATAATTTTTCATATGCTGGAACTCATAGATGATTCTCACAATACAATGTTAAATATGAACTGTGTACTGTAATTTATTAAAATCATTTTGCCTGACCCAGAGATAGATAGAAAGCTAACTAGCTATATATAGATGCAGGTTTATATGAAGTTTAAGGCTCTATTCAAGTTTACCACTCTTATTAAAATATAAATAAATGCTTAATTATTGCTTTGGGTCATCCTCCCATAATTTTATCAATGGTAGAAATCACATGCCTATTCTGTATTTGATAGTTTCAGGGATGGCTAAATACATAATTTTTTTTAGCCCAAACCATCTTAATTAGCCAACATGTGAAATAAAACTAGAATTTCTGAGAAATATCTATTCCTATGGAGTCATATGAATAGTAGAGAAATGGACATTTAAAAATATGAGCCTGAGAATAACTCTTGTCTTGGATGTTTAAATTAATTATGCCTAAAACAGTATAACCTTATTTGTCCTAATTTGGTGGTGGTAGTACAGTGATGCATTGAACTGATTTATAACATTACCAGTTCAATTATAGTGTTACTAGTTCAATATGTGTTTATTGATTCACATGGTAAGGTGCTTACAAACAAAATAATCTATGTAGTAGAATTTATTTTTAACCTAAGCATTTCAAGATCACATTAAGGTAATTTATAAATATCATTATGAAGAAAATAAATATGAAGTCCATAACCCTCAATGTGAAAACCCAAAATATACATTACCTATGAACACTCAGATGCCAACTCCATTTAATATATGAAACGAGTGATTTAAAGCTCCTTGGTGAGAATGATAATGTTCTTTTTCTGTTATTTTATTTCTCATACGTTCTGGCTGCTTTCCATGTTTTAGCAAGGGATCATTTGAGGGTTTTTTGTTTTTTGTTTTTTGTTTTTTGTTTTTTAACCTCTGCCGGAAAGATAGATACATTGATATAGGCTGGAAGAAAGATAAAACACAGTAAAATCACCCATGGGAAGGATAAATACGTTTGAAGAATAGGTCAATTTTATATAGAACAAAAGGATGGTGAAAACAAAATCTATAGAGCTGTTGGGAATGGTTTCAGACTCATATTCTATTATCAGTCTGTTCTACCAGGAAGATGAAGGAAGGATCTAGCATTATTCTTCACTTTGCATTATTCAACTTCCCTATGAATGTCTTCCTGGAAATCAAAATTAGAGTCTTATCTTCGTAACCGTAGAGGAAGGATCGCTACCAGAAAGTCTGGAATGAAAAGTCTGAACGGTCATGTTCTGTGCGCCCAAAACTTATGCAAAGATTAAAGTTATTCAAAGGGATAAAAATATGCACTGTGGGGACAGACACTTTATGTAGGTAGAGCCATAGTAAAGGATTACAATGTTCACAATTCCTGAAGACTTAGTTCGAACATGATACAGATTAAGAAAAATTACCATAAAGTCAGTAAAAAGGACCTAAATATTTTGTCCCATATGCATTCTGTAATGTGGGAGTATTACTTCTGCTCAAAATGATCTTTTTGATGATATGAAACACTGTTTATTGAAAGCTTCACTGTAAATAACTCCAAATTAATTAATTAATTAATTATTAGAGGGAGAGAGAGAGCAGGGGAAAGGAGGGGCAGATGGAGAGGGAGAGAGAGAATCTTAAGCAGGATCCACACTTAGCTCAGAGCCCTGACGTGGGACTTAAGCTCATGACCTTGAGATCATGACCAGAGCCAAAATCAAGAGTAGGATACTTAACTGACTGAGCCACACCAGACGCCCCCCATAATTATTCAAAAGGCAATTGTGTACAAGACCAACAGGTTTTTAAAACATTAGAAACTTTTGTTTAATCTTGCTTTCCAGTGCCTTTGACATTTAACTGAACTGTTGCATCAAATAATCATTAATTTTGCCTGACTTCCCTAATCAAGTAGATTGAATGTAAAAAGGAAGATAGGTAAATTCTATCTTGCTTATTTTCAGGAACATTAGAAAGTTTCAATTATAATTTAGTAATCTATGGTAATGGTATATTTTGGATTTTATTTTATATTTTACAGATGTATTGTTCTGAAGTGAACTTAGTATATGTTTTAATAGTATGTACAATTATCCAATTTTGTTGACAAAAAGGTCAATGTCTAAGATAATCTATAGCACCATTTTTAAAGAGAACATATTGTCCATTATGAAAGTCACTCTTTTTAGATTTTTGTTGCTTTAAGCAGACATGATTCTAGCCAAAAGTTGAGATAGCTAAATTTTTAATTTTGTTTCCCTACACTAAGAATGCATCTACCATTGAGTCCTTCTGATGGGTTCAGTTGTCTTTTGAGCCTTTCTCTCATAAGCAAATAATTATTTCTCAGCTTTCTGTTAGGTTGCAATCCAGTTGATAAATTAATGTATACTTTTAGTAGAATATATTGTCTTTCTGGGAAAAAAATCTCACTTTATTTGTGACAGTTCTCCTTAAATATATATTTCCTGAAATCACATATTTTGAAATGCTGTTGGATGCACTTTCTTCAGACGTGAAGCAAAGGGAATCTCATCTGGGACAGAATAGGGGAGCACCTTCCCACGACATATGTTTTAATAATGGGCGATGCTGCCTCTGTGTTCTTTCCTTCTTTATATGTGCTTACCAGATTTAGTTAAAAAATATTGTTTTCCATGCTGAAACTCTATCAAAATACTATATCTTATAATTCATTCAGATTCAGTGATTCTTAAGAAATTTTTGAGAATTATGCTACCACATTTTCATCATGTGTAAGACATTGCCATTAAATAAAAACTATTTAACAGATCTGCCAGATAATACACATAATTGCACATATTATTATTAAAATTGTGCAAGAAATTTGTTCACATACTTAGGGCACCCTTAAATATTCTAATACATTTAAATCGGCGGTGCAGTTTTTCTGGTTCATCAGGAAATACAGAAATGCTTGGTGAAAATGTTAAATGCGTATGGCATAGATCTGGAAGGGACAAATGGAATTAAAGATGATGTATATTCCAAACAGACATGAGGTTTCTTACTATTTGGTTTCATTTATTTACAATGGTGGAGTGAATCAAGACTTTTTAATGGACGTAATAACATTCTTCCTAATCACGTAGGCATATTAAGAATGCTAGCCAATTTGTAAGCATTCATTCACAGAGCATCTACCTCCTTTCTTAACATTTCCAGAGCTGGGTCCCTTTCGTCTCCCATTTCGAATAATAACATTTCACTGTGAGCTAATCCCTAGCACAATAAATTCTGCAGGCCACTGCTGTACACATCTTTCCTAAAAGTATCACAGATCTCTCCAGTGACTAAATAAAGCTCTATACTGTCCATCCCCCACCCTGTGACCTTCTGGTCCTACAAGCACTGACCCCACAGTGCTTTTCTCATTTTAACTCCCAATGTCCTCAAAGAGAATAGTGGTCCCCTCTAGTTACAAAATACTTAGTTTGCCCTGTGGGTGCATGGCACCTTCTGTTGCTCAGTTCGTTGTACTTAGGGTGTTCCTTCTTCATGAACACTTTTTGTACACATATTTGCCAATCCAAATCCTGTTCATTTTTTAGGGCCCAGCTGAAACAGCATCTGTATGAAGTTTCCCTAATGCATCTCGGGACTTTGTCCTCCTCTGCCTGTTTTCCATTTAATATCACTTATAAGACATCTACCGGATTATGCCCTAAAATACATACTAACTCTAGATATTTCTATGCATATTTTTTCCTGATGTCATTAAGAACTGTGAGGACAAAAGCCTTACACATAGCACTGTATATCAACTAAAAGTTTCAGAAACAAAGGCAAAGAAATGTCCCAAATTAGGCGGTGAAAATGATCACTTAAACATGCTTTAACATTTAATAACCGTCTGTGGCATATAGTGAATATTTGGTAAATTTCTGCTATTTTTGTATTGTTGCAGCTTAAACCTATTTAAACACATTTTGAGAAACAGACATGCCTATGGTTCTGTTTCCTTATGAGTTTTTCATTCAAAGTTCTGCCTGTAAGAGGAAATAATAAGTTTCAGATGCTGATGAACTTTTACTGTACCTTAGTTACTGCCTAGAGATAAGGAGGAAATGCTCAAAAGACAAAGCCCTGTATTTCCCATTTCTTACACCACAGTGATTGTGTGATCATTGTGGAGATCATACGAGGTTATCTCCAGGATATGTATGGAGAAAGAAAATAATTTTACCAGATGGTGACACCCCACATTTGTGTTCAAGATTTGATTCTTTATTTCTAAGTCCTTCCTTTATTTTTTTTTTAAGATTTATTTATTTGAGAGAGAGAGCGAGCATGGGTGTGTGCGAGCAGGGAGAGGTGAAGAGGGAGTCAGAATCCTCAAGCAGATTCCTTGCTGAGCACAGAGCCTGAAGCAGGGCTCGATCCCAGGACCCTGAGATCATGATCTGAGCCAAAACCAAGATTTAGCTGCCAACAGACTGAACCACTCACAAGCCCCTAGATCCTTTTAAACAGTGACACACTTGACTTGCTTTTGTACATCAAGCATGAGGTGGGTGGGGCTGAATTTTAATTCTCTGAAAGTTAATTTTATTGCTACCGGTGAATTTTCCTGGCAGTGCTAGAATTTTGTTACCACTAGCTTATTTTTTCTGAATTATGTTAAGTATTTGCAAATGTAGACACAGATATTGAGTATACTCTATTTCAGTGTTTTAAAAGTAGTAAATTTTCTAGGCTCTTGAGAAAACACCTCAAAATTATGTTAGAAAAATTGAATAAAAATCTCATTGAAGTATAAAAATTGATATTCCTAGCTCACAATGAAGCAAATTGAATATTATTTATAAGGGCTTCCTCAACCCAATTTAAATTTCTCTTATGATAGTCACCCCACTTCGTGAACATGATACTGTTCTAATTGGTTGATATATACTGTGATTATTTGACACAAGTATTTTTAGGGTTATTGCAGACCACTCCTGTGATTATTGATAAATTTCACAGGAGGCCATGCCAGTATTGCCTCACATATATTAGGTTAGAAGGCTGTTTATTACATTCAAGAATGTGCGACTTAATTCTCTGACTGTCTTTAATTGGCGTAGAACCGTTCCCTTGGAGAATCTTTATTAGAGATCACTCTGGAGAGAAAACAGAAGAAAAGAGGAAGGAGGTCCATTGGAAGCAGCAGTGAGTGCAGTAAAAGGGAACCCCCTGTGTGCTAGTCACAGGGTTCTTTGGGTAAGGACTCCAAGAGGTGGCTGAAAGCCATTCCCTGAAGATAATCTCAGATGAAGCATCTTTATGGGCAGGACTGTGCAGAGAGAGTAGCACCAGATGTAGACATTTCACACCATCTGACCGAACACAGCCTTATCTCTTGGAGTGTAAATAAACTATCTTCAAGAATGCTAGTGAATCTGGACCATCCAGATGGCCCTGGCAGACACTTAATTGATAAGACAAGGAGGCGTCTATGATTTAGTGTATACTCATTCTATTTTATTTCGTATTTTTAGATATATGTTCATTAAATGAGCAGGGGTTATGAGAAGGGAAATAATGAAATGCTTTCAGTTTTTCCTCACACCTAGTGATATATACCTAATAGTAGAACTCTCTTTCCTGTGGAGACAATATCCTGTGGCAGATCCTGTAGCATTTGTAGTTACTTTAGATTTTAAAAGTCTAATTTTCAGATATGGTAACGTTCAGTCTTATTTAAATTGCTTAAAGAAGGGGTGCATGGACACTTTCTCCTGTCTTCTTTTTCTGACTCTTTTCTTCAGTCATAGTTGTCCTTTCATGCTCCTCCTATGGTCAGATTCAGAGAGAAGTTTCTTAAAGATAAAGGCAAGGTCATAGGTATTCGTGGATGTGTAATCTGATGGTGTGTTTGAGCTGCAATAGGAGATCGAGTGCTGCTCTGTGCCCCTTGGGAATATTTAGTGGGTTCATTAATTCTCCACTGCGCATGGGAGGTCTCACAATGCAACATTTCATAATGAGGTCATTATACCCCCAACAGTCTGTTTTTACCCTTCTCTGACTTCCCGCTTCTGGTGCTATGGCCGGGAAAGTCTTCTTCTGGGGGAAGTCACCTCTCTCATAATGTCCATCAGTGTTCAAGATGATTCATGCCTCTGTCCTTTGATTGTGGTTAGTATATCCCTAGACCCAGAGATAATACACTTGTGCCTCACCCTTTTTAATAGTGTTTCTTGCTTCTTCTTTAATCCTCTGTTCTATCCCTCTTTTTCCTCAGCTTCACTCAAAAAAAAAGTCTAAGCCAGCATCATGCACCCTTGTACTCCAAACTCCAGGGTCTCCACATCAAGTCCTCTGGGTGATTGATTTGATTGATTTGAAGAAGTTGGAGGTCTGGGGGAGATATATAAAACATTCTAACAATTCTTTCCAAAAATTGCTCACTGGCCATCTCTCTTTCTTTATATGTAAGATTTAGATAGAACAGGATAAAGGTTGAAGACCCAGCTTTGGGCTAAAACCTTAGGAAGTCCTTCATAGATGAGCAAACATTTTTCTTCGTCATGTGAGCATATTTATCACCAATTATTCCCAGTTTTGGTTGTCAGTTAAAATGGAGACAACAGGAGGTAACTTTTTAAATGTCCAGTTACTTAGACATTGCAACTGTATATTCTACATGGCAAGTGTGTTTGTTTATTGTCTTTAGTTTGATACCATGTAATCTTTAACAAAGGCGTTTAAGCATGGACCTACATTCCCTTCTGGCTCCCCGGGGCAGGGGCGGCGGGGAATGGAATATTTATTGGAGCTGAATTGTTTGATTCAAAAAATTTAGAGATATCTCTGTGATCCTGTTAAGCAGAACTGTAATCATATGTAGTAGTTACTGGCCCATTCAGGAACATAGGAAATAGTTATCTTGACTTGATAAGAAATTTAAAATTTAGATCAATGATAATAACTATACATTATAGCAAAATAGTCTATAAAGGAAAGGAAAAAGGTTTTTATGTAAGGTTTCTATAGGATGTAGTAGAGTAGATCCATTTTCTTAGTCTATTGGATTTATAATGAATTGTGAAAAATGTCCGCAGAGAACCCTGGCATCTTTCAACTATTTCATAACTGTGAAGGGACTTTTTACCTGAATTTCCACAAGACTGTAAATATAAAGAGAAATTGGAAAGTGAAGTGACCAGAATTCAAATGTCAGACTTCAAGAATGTGACTCAAATTAAAGCTATATCAAGACTCAGCAGATTGTCAAGTCCTGAGTCCATAGAGTTATGTCTGTTATATACACATGGTTACCTAAAGTATTTTATATATACCAATTGTTTTGTGGAAAAAGGCTGAATTCTGGAAAAAAACACACAAAACATTCCTTTTTTCAAACTATTTTTCAGAAATTGGACTTAAACAAAAGTGTTCTAAATAATCTTTTAATGATCAATATATGATCACTTATTTTGGAAAAAATAGTATTTAAGGTTAAATTCACTTTATTTCATATTGCTTTGCCTGCTTTTACCTTGATAGTTTTTTTTGTTTTGTTTTTTTGTATTTTTTTTTAACCCCCTTCACCAATTTTACCCATCTCCTACCCCTTGCCTCTGGCAACCAACAATATGTTCTCTATATCTATGATCTCATATTTTTGTTTGTTATATACCACATAGAAGTGAAATCATACTGTATTTATCTTTCATTGTCTGACTTAATTCACTTAGCACAACATCCTGAAAGTTCTGTGCGTATTGTTGCCAATGACAGGATTCCCTTATTTTAAGGGCTGGATAGTATTCCATTGCATATATACATTATATTTTAATGTGTGTACACACACACACACACACACACACACACACACACACAGGGGCCATATCTTCTTTATCTATTCACCCACTGATAGATACTTAAGATGTTTCCATATCTTGGGCTATTGTAAGTAATGCGACAGTGAACATGGGGGTGCATATCTCTTTTCAATTTAGTATTATTCTTTTCTTTAGGTAATATCCATAAGTGGAACTGCTAGATCATATCTTAGTTTTATTTTTAATTTTTTATGAAGCTGTTTTTCATAGTGAATACACCAATTTACATTCTCATCAACAGTGCACTATGGTTCCCTCTACATCCCTGTCAGAACTGGTTACTTTTTTGCATATCTTGTTGATTGATGTATATTGAACCATCCTTGCATCCTTGTAATAAATCCCATTCCATCCTGGAAATGATCATTTTCATGTATTCATGAATTGAGTTTGCTAATATTCCATTGAGGGTCTTAGCTTGATAGTTTTAAGGAAACACAGTAATATTAAAAGTTAACTGGAAACCTTCTTTTAGGAATGAATTTATATCATCCCTAAATCATTGTAATCTATATTATGCAATAATTTTATTTAATCATAAATAAATGATTATAAATAATAAGTTGTGGTCACTGTACTTCAAAAAGCAAAATAATGCACTCAAGATATATAATATATATACATAGGCTATATGGTACATTCTGATAAAATAATTTTCATAGCCTGGTTCAGAACCTCAAGGATGCTAGGGTAAGGTTTCTCTTCTCTTTTCTTCATTCTGCCTAGTGGGTGTTGGCACTCTAGCCATTACAACATTATTTAGAAAGCAGGGAAGAAAAAAATAAAACAAAAGTTTGGCACTTCTATTAGTAGATAAAATTGTCGTCCAAGTGTCCAGGACCCTTTTACTTTTGCCTCATTATTCAGAACTATGTTGTATGAACATTCCTTGCCATAAGAGATTTAAGAAGGATGAAGTTTTAGCCTTTTAGCTTTCATGGTGTCATGAATCAATGGGTGAGTTGATTAGAATATATATTGGATGAACCATAGATTACATTCCCCAGAGGTGGACATACTTCCCCTCTGGTGATAGGGATAGTAGAAGGAAATTATAGATAATCAAAGACATAGAGGTTTTGGACCATGGTGATTAATCCAATGGGGACCAGAAAGCAGAGGTCATTGAGAGTTAACCAAAGGAACTGAGAAACAATCAAAACCTTGGGAAGAAGATGAAAAGCAATGATGAAAGTAAAGACATGGTTTTAGAAATTATTCATACAGATTATACAATTCAGAGTACATGAATGTACAATCAAGGAGGAGAGAGAGAATTGATGAAGATCATCCTTGAGAACACCTTCATTAGGAAGGTTTGGATGGCAGTGAAAGCAAGGTTAGTTGTGGCTAGTGAAGTTAAGACTAAAATCAAAAGCAAGTTGTGGTGTAGACACCCATGCAGTGGAAGAATGCCAGGATCACTATTACAAAATAATAATAAAATGAGAAATCCACTGTTTTCACAATGTCAGCCTTGACTTTTGAGAAAAAAATAATTCAAGTAGAGTCTTTGGAAAATATCAAGATTCATTGCTTGAGTTAATTCATGGAAGAGAATAGAAGGTAGAGAGAAACACAAATATTTTTAATTGTTATATTAGAAAGTAATAAAGGAATCAATTAAGGAGGATAGGAAAAAAAACCCTAAAGAAAGCTTTTTGTTGTTGCTTTTGTTTTTGTGTGTTGATGAGGAAACTAGAATGTTCATGAAAAATGCTAATAGAAAGTTCGAGATTAGAAAGGAAAGGAGAAAGGAAACTTAGGTTTTTTCATAGATGTTTTATTTATTTTTGTCTATTTGAAGTACTGTAATGACATTCAGACTGATATACTTATCAAATATATTTCAGTTTTAGTAAAATGTCATAGCACTGATTGAATTGTTGAATGCTTACTGTATTGCAGGCACTCGAAAATTGTTGAATTGCTAAGACAACCTGCTTCAAAATGTTGCCATGAGAATGCATTTATTAATACATGTAAAATACTGAAAACAGGTCTTAGCATATAATAAGCTGTGGTAATATTGCTGTAATTAATAGTCACACTGGTAACCGTCTTTTACAGATGCTGTCTTTTACAGAAAATGGGAGCTCATGTAATTTAATAAATGGATCTGAAGTAATGCAGTTAGAAAGGAACTAAATCAAAATTCCATCTCAGGGATGTCTGGCCCCAAATTCCATGGATTTGCAGGAGAAAAGACACATTGCTTTGAAGATCTTAGGGACAGTGTCAGCAGATGAGGTTACAGTCACAAGCCTGAGTTCAGGAACAGGATTCCAGGATATATAGAGGAGTTTACCAGGAGCAATGAACAGTATTAGACCCAAAGGATAGGTTCTCAGAATAAGGGTGTGGTTATCAAAATGGGATACAGGTAGGAACTAAGTCTCAGTAGTTATGGGTGCTTGGTGTCAATAACAATCTTAGGGCATTTTCCAGTGATAGTGATTCCTTTTAAATTCCTCCTGCCCAAAGGTTAGATTTGTTCTGGAGACTTGAGGTTAGGGCATTTTCCAGTGTTAGTGATTTTTTTAATTTCCTCCTGCCCAAAGGCTAGATTTGTTCTGGTATAGAGTAGAGAATTCTGGTTAGAATACTTGAGGTATTCTACACTTGCAGATGAGAGTCAAGTAAATTTAGCTTTTGGAAAGAATGGCATGCAAGTAGTAAGGATTATATAAGGTATATAATCATAAAAATGGAATTCTTAAATCAAGTGAAATATAATGATTTATAAATTCTTTTTTAATTTAATTTAATTTTTATTATTATTATGTTCAGCTTGCCAACTTAGAGCACATCACTAGTCTCTGATGCAGTGCTCAGTGATTCACCAGTTGCACACAACATCCAGTGCTCATCACAACATGTGCCCTCCTTAATACCCATCACCCAACTACCCCATCACCTCACCCCCCTCCCTTCTGTAACCCTCAGTTTGTTTCCCAGAGTCCAGAGTTTCTCATAGTTTGTCTCCCTCTCTGACTTGTTCCCATTCAGTTTTCCCTTCTTTCCCCTACGGTCCCCTGCACGATTCCGTATATGCCACATATGAGTGAAACCATATGATAATTCTCTTCCTCTGCTTGACTTATTTCACTTAGCATAATCTCCTCCAGTTCCATCCATGTTGATGCAAAGGGTGGGTATTCATTCTTTCTGATGGCTGAGTAATATTCCATCGTATATATGAACCACATCTTCTTTATCCATTCATCTGTTGAAGGACCTCTTGGCTCCTTCCACAGCTTGGCTATTGTGGACATGACTGCTGCCTCTCTCAAAAAATTAGAAAAATCCAAATGCACAAGCTAACCTTAACACCTAAAGGACCCAGAGAAAGAACAGCAATTAAAACCTAAACCAAGTAGGAAAAGAGAAATAATAAAGATTAGAGCAAAAATCAATGAAATAGAAACCAGAAAAACAGTAGCACAGATCAACAAAACTAGAAGCTGGTTCTTTGAAAGAATTAGCAAGATCAATAAACCTCTGGCCAAACTTATCCAAAAGAGAAGAGAAAGGACCCAAATCAATAAAATCATGAATGAAAGGGGAGAGATCACGACTAACACCGAGGAAATAGAAACAATTAGAAATTACTACCAGCAAATTGGATGCCAACAACTTAAGCAATCTGGAAGTAATTAAGGAATTTATAAATTTATAAATTCTTTATAAATTCTTTAATTTATAAATTTATAAATTCTTTAAATAATTTATAAATTATTTAAATGTATATATTTAATTTATAAATTCATTATTAATTACATAGTAATTTATAAATTCTTTGTATGTATACTTCAGCCGCTAGTGCATCCATTTTTAACTATTGTATCGTAGAGCATTGTACCGTCACCTTTTCATCTGCAAAGATCATTGTTATTTTTTTTTTTATTTTTTTTATTTTTTANATTTATAAATTTATAAATTCTTTATAAATTCTTTAATTTATAAATTTATAAATTCTTTAAATAATTTATAAATTATTTAAATGTATATATTTAATTTATAAATTCATTATTAATTACATAGTAATTTATAAATTCTTTGTATGTATACTTCAGCCGCTAGTGCATCCATTTTTAACTATTGTATCGTAGAGCATTGTACCGTCACCTTTTCATCTGCAAAGATCATTGTTATTAACTAGAGAAAGAAGTACTCATCACCAGAGACCAAGGACAGTTGTTGTATTCTTGCCTTTGGATACTATAATGACTTTAGAATGTTAATTCTTGTATTCATCCATTCGTTCATTTGACCAGTATTTAGGAAAAAAATACCCTTTAAAAGGTAATACATTTAGAAATACGGAATGAGCTATATGCCTTTAAGGAAGACAGAATCTTCTAGAGATAATAAGACATGTACTTCAGCATTAGGAGTTACATGTCAGAATATAATTTACAGATTACAAAAGTAATACAGTAGGCAGGATTCCCAAACCAAATAATTTGTATTCTTTTCCACTGCAAATAAGATTTGTTAATATAAATTTGTGCATAATTGGAAAGCTTTTTAAAAAGGCAAATGAAGCTTCTTCTATTATAATTCTAAAACACTGTGTGTATGCTTAGCAAAGATGCTTTTAAAGTTAGTGTTTTAAAAGTAAATGAGGGCGCCTGGGTGGCTCAGTGGGTTAAAGCCTCTGCTTTCGGCTCAGGTCATGATCTCAGGCTCCTGGGATTGAGGCCCGCATCAGGCTCCCTGCTCAGTGGGGAGCCTGCTTCCCCCTCTCTCTCTCTGCCTGCCTCTCTGCCTCCTTGTGATCTCTTTCCCTCTGTGAAATAAATAAATAAAATCTTAAAAAAAAAAAAAGTAAATGAAATGCATTCAAATGGGAACAGACTCCCCTCTATGATATATGCACACAAAAACACATTTGCACATACATTCTCATAGGTACTGAAGTTTGTCTATTTATTTTATTGTTTATGCTTACTTTAAGACATTTCAAACATTAAAAACAACCACTTTACCTGAGAAACAAATGAATAAAGTTTAATTAAGTACCTCATTAGAGAAAAAGAAAATATGAAAGTACCAGTTATAAGTTGCAAACAGTAAAATTATTATATATATTACATCTACTATTATTAAATATATTAGAATTATATCTACTATAGAATACATATCATCTGTATATATCAATCTGTTTATTTATAAAATATTTATACATACTTCAGCTCTGGCATGTAAGTATCTGGAATTTGGTTTTACCCAATCACGATCTTGTAAATACAATTGTTTGGTCATTGGGTCATTAGATCTATTTCTGGGCCTGACTTTGACATTTTTCTGAAATTAACAGGCTGCTTGAAACAAAAATGGATACTTTGTTCTGATTATGCCTTGATTATTGAATTAGAGGGTGAGTAAATATTTTATTACTAGCTTTCATTTATTTAAAATGTCACACTTATTGTTTAAAGTCAACAATTAGAGGGCGCCTGGGTGGCTCAGTGGGTTAAAGCCTCTGCTTTCGGCTCAGGTCATGATCTCAGGGTCCTGGGATCGAAGCCCGCATCGGGCTCTCTGCTCAGCAGGGAACCTGCTTCCCCCTCTCTCTCTGCCTGCCTCTCTGCCTCCTTGTGATCTCTCTCCCGCTGTGAAATAAATAAATAAAATCTTTAAAAAAAATTAAAAAAAAAAAAAGTCAACAATTAGAGAAATGTTATTACTTTCATAATAGTAGGTATATTGATGGCAATCTTCAACAAAATGGTATCCTTTTTATTCTTTAGAATTTTTAAAAAAGATTTTATTTATTCATTTGACACAGAGAGAGATCACAAGTAGGCAGAGAGGCAGGCACAGAGAGAGAGAGGAGGGAGCAGGCTCCCCGCTGAGCATAGAGCCCGATGCGGGGCTCAATCCCAGGACCCTGAGATTATGACATGAGCTGAAGGCAGAGGCTTTAACCCACTGAACCACCCAGGTGCCCCATACTCTTTAGAATTTTAGATATGCTTCTTCTGAGTGAAATATAAAAAACTACACAGTAAAAAACAAAATTATGTCAGTGATAGCCATGACCATTTTATATAAATTTACTTGATGAAAAATGTTGGGTCATTAGCTTAGTCTTGTTTCTTATTTTTAAATAATTGCTTGCTTTAACAACCTGTATGAAGTTATGTATAGAATATTTAAAGGGGGGGTTTTCATTCTGACAATAAAGTGGTCTAGGTCAGAAACACTTGCCTGCTAAAATTCAAGTATTTCCCGAATATATTGCTATCATAATGCATTCTCCTGGGGGCCGCCTCACTGGCTTAGTGGTAGAGCATGCAAATTTTGATCTAGGGGTTATGCGTTCGAGCCCCACACTGGGTGTAGAGATTACTTAAAAATAATATCTTAAAAAATGCATATATATGAAATGCTTTCTCCTGCATTGTGGGACTCACTGGAAACTGAAGCAATGTACCATAGATCAAAAATAAAAATAAATAATAACTGGAACCCAAGACTGTATTAGGAAGCTGTGAAGAGAAAGCAAACTGAGAAGGGATTCCTCTCCTTTAGGCCAGTGATGATCTTATAATAAGCCTTGGGACAGGGAGAGATTTTAGAAAAAAACTGAAGTTATCATTAAACCTAGATTCTGAAGGAGATGAAAATGCCTGTAGTGAAGAGATCACTCTGGAATGCAGGAAAGGCAAACAGAAATCTTTACTGGAGGAGAATATTCACAATTTAAATCCTCAGATTTCTCACAGTTTGAGTTAAGGAAGGTTATGAGCTGTGAATAAAAAATTATTAAATGTGTGAGAAAAAAAAATCCTGATTTCAGAATAAATTACAGAGTTGTAATTATGTTAAAAATACAAAATAAAGATTAAAAAAAAAAATAAAAGATGGGACAAAAAAGGTAAACAAGACCCTAACAAAAATGTCCAGGAAGTTTGGAAAAAAGTAAGTTTCATGGATGAGAAATAAAATTCTTGGAATTAAGCTCAATATATACCAAATACTTGGAAAGACACAACAAAAGAGAGGGAGACTGATGTACCAAATCATAGAGTACATGAAATTTCTAAGAATACAGTCCAGAGAATTAGATTGAAAGAAAATATCTTCTAAAAAGTGATGGAAATGGAGCACGGAATGAGGAGGTCTATCATATGTCCAGCTGGATTTTCACATGGAGAAAGCTCAGCTGAATGGGAGAAACAATACAGGATCACAAAACTAATGATGTCTTTCAAGAACTGAGCTTTAAAAATCCTCAGATATAGGAAGAGTAATATAAGGAAAATAGGACAAGTGTACTTAAAAAACCCAATAAAACACAACATAATAAGACTGAAAAAAGCCCATGAAAAGGATACAAACTGCTAGGCAGAAAATAGAGATGATCCAAAATCTGTGATAATAAGACCAGCAGTATACTTTTCAGCAGCACTGATTAAACTTAAGTTTAGTAGGGTAATATCTTTAAAGCTTTGAGATAAAATAACTGTCAGTCTGAACTTGTGTGCTGAGCAATCTTTTCAAAGTGAGAGGATTCCAAGTCATGTTCTATTAAAAAAATGAAAAGAGCAATTTATCCACCAAATTTTGGTAAAGTAACTTCATAAGCTGATGAGCCAAGATGTTGTTTTACATATTCAACAAACATTATTTATGAAACACTAATAATATAAAATTATATTTTTGTGTACTTAAGTACTAAATGATCATGTCATAGAGATCAGAAGAAGAATATTTATAAAATACACTATCACCCCAATGTTTTTCTGGACAGATATGAAGTCATAGACTAACTTTATTTTTTCAAATAAATTATGTATTCTAAAGTTTCAGGAGTAAACAACAATAAAAGCCGATGTTGTGTTTATAATTTCCAGTTTAGTAGAGGAAAATATCATTAAACATAACAATAGTTATAAATTGACTAAATGTCTTGGTAAAGACAGAAATACATGGAATCCATTTTTAAAAAATGTTTGGCTATTTACTTTTGACAGGAAGTATCACGAAAATTCAAGGACATGAAAATTAATGATCCATGCTTTCACTGTTACTGTTCAGCTTTATTTAGATGTTCTTAACAGTTTCTAAGGCAAGTCAAATAAGTACAATTTTTAACAACCGAGAAGGAAGAAAATGAAATGTCAATATTTACAAATAATAATATTGTATAGAAAACACAACAGAGGAATTATAGAAGAAAGAATTTAGATAGATAGCTGCATGAGATCAATAAAGAAAAATCTTTTTTTTAATAAACTAGAATAAACAGCAACCATGTTATTCATGGTGAACTTTACTATTTGCTTGTTAAGTACCAAACACTGTTCTAAGCACTTTATGCGTGATTGGTATCATTCAAGCCTTACAGCATTCATGAGGCAAGTGCCCCATCTCACTGTAGTCCAGCTCACTTTGATAAAGAAAATTGGTCTGTGACTCAATTAGCATAGCAGTTCAGGGAAGAATAAAGGATTCAGAGGCAACTGGTTAGCAATGTGGAAAAAAAGAAAAGAAAAAGAAACAGGATTCCTCCCTCACGCCCAACTCAAAAATATTTGGTTGCAAGGCTAACTAAACTCCCACACCTTTCAGGTGTTCACTCAAGTGCCATATTTACAGTGAGACCTCATCCCTACCAACTTTTAAAAAAATTGCAACCTGTTCCTCTGCCCTGCACACCTGATTTTCCTTATCTTGCTCTAGATGTTTTCCTCTCCAGGACTCAACATGATGCCACCTACTGTGTGATGTACTTACTTTTATGATCATTGCTCATGCTGTCCCTCCTCTCCTGAAGTATTAGTCCCCAAACACAAAGGTCTTTCTTTCTTTCTCTGGTCCATCTCAAGGGTCCAGTAGAGTTCCTGGCATGTTATAGATGCTTATTAAATATTTGTTGAATGAATACTTGTAGATGTAGTGTTCTGACCCAGGATAAATCTACATCAGGATTCATCAGTAGACTTTTGTGAGGTTAGGGAGGATTATACAGTAATTATTGCCTTATTACACATAAACAGATTTGTGTTACTGAAAGTTAAAAAAAGAAGTCGTTTTTTTAGAAGCCTTGATAAATTATAATTCATGCAGTGTGAATAGAGATTCTTTACTTACTGGGTAAGTATTAAAAGGGTTGGCCTAAATATCATTAATTAACAAATAAAATGTTTACTATGTATTTCGTTAAGATTATTGGATATAGGGCGCCTGGGTGGCTCAGTGGGTTAAAGCCTCTGCTTTCAGCTCAGGTCATGATCTCAGGGTCCTGGGATCGAGGCCCACATCGGGCTCCCTGCTCAGCGGGGAGCCTGCTTCCCCCTCTCTCTCTGCCTGTCCCTCTGCCTCCTTGTGATCTTTCTCTCTCTGTGTCAAATAAAAAAAAAAAATCTTTANCTTCCCCCTCTCTCTCTGCCTGTCCCTCTGCCTCCTTGTGATCTCTCTCTCTCTGTGTCAAATAAAAAAAAAATCTTAAAAAAAAAAAAGATTATTGGATATATTAGATAAAATTTTTCAATTACTGTTACTTTGTCAGTAGTTTATTTTTAAGAGTTTAGAGAACCTGCATGCTAAATATTGGAACTGAGGTAAGGATATCTGGACATAGGACCTGGGGAGTATCTGTTTACTAGATGATTATAAGCACATGTTCTGTATAAACTTAAAACAGGCAACAGATGAGATTGTCTTATTCATTGTTGAGACCTAAGTTCTTAGAACACTACTTGGAAATAGTTGGTGCTTAATGCCTATTTGCTGGATGAATTGGTCTGTCAATGGGATAATTATTTATTCTCTATATTCTAGTCTCATTATCAGAAAATGGAAGTAATGCCATCTATTTAATGTTCAGCTTATTAAATTAAGTGGCAGCCATAAAACAACATGAATATTATTACCAGTAAAAGTTCAGTGACTTAGCTATCCTTCAAACAGTACTGTTCTGTACATTTTATTTTATAATGTTGCTATTTAGGCATTGTAGATGTTGGAAATCTTAACTCTTAAAAAAAGGCTTTTCTTCCTGCTTTCATCTCTTCAGAATCAACTCCTTCTATAGGCATTATCTTAAAATTTATTTACATAAAATGTTAACCATGTCATTTAATTAAAAATGGTTATTTAGGTATGTTTCTAGGTTTACAAATGGCATAACACATCATATAATTTTTAGATATTTTTAATTTATTTAATTTAATAATTATTATTTTTAATATTTTATTTTTAAGAAATCTCTAACCCAGCGTGGGGCTCAAACCTACAACCCAGCAATCAAGGGTTGCATGCTCCACTGACTGAGCCAGCTGGGGGCCCCTCAGCTCTCTTTAACTAAAGTTTTTTGTTGTTTTTTAAATCCTGTGTTAAGCAAAAACAAGGAATCCAGGAATTTGTGCCTCACATTATTACAGTATTAGCTCCCTCTAGAAATTCTCCTCTAAGAGGAACATTGTTCTTTTGGTAAAATCCCCACATTTCACTCCTCTGCACTAAGAGATTTTTAGTCATGGTTTAAAACATAATGTGGTTTCCCATTCAATAAATTATCAATCACAGAACTATTTTTAAACATCAGCATTTCAAGCAAATACATCCCGTATTGCACCAGCCGTTTCTTTTCTCAGTAGAGAAAATATTATATAGACACTCTTAAAAATCTCTGTAGATATTAAAGACAAAATAAAATTCACTACTCTACAAATCCTCATCATTTATCTTTTTAACTTAGCCTTCATGCAAATTATCTTTTACCCATAAGCCTAATGCTGAGAACAAATTAGGTTAGTGCTAAAGAAATAAAGAAAAAATGCTTTGACTAAGGAAAATGTCAATAAAAATGAACCTCGCTTATAGTGGTCCTCCATATGGAGCAACTTAATCAGAATTTGTCAGTGATGAAAGAACATTTTCCCTCTCTCTCTTCCCCCCTCCCGCCCTCGTCCTGTCTCTTTCCCTCTTTCCCTCCAGCTTTTTGACTCTCATCCACTCCCACTCCCCGGAGAGTTTTAATTTCTCTTCTAATTTTAGTTCCAGGCCATGAAGACGTGTGAAACGGAGTTTCTTCTCTTCTTTGAATATTTCTTCCCAATATTGCAATCCTATCTTTTCCACTTTCTTCTGGAGATAAGTTTTGTTCTCAGTTACACTGGATATTAGTATTACCACAAGCAGACTAATTATACCTTTTCAGCAGTATAAATGTTTACCCCAGCTAGTTGAATGGAAATACAGGCAGGGGGTCCATAAGGAATGAGGAAGACAACTAGGGACAAGGGGCTTCTTTCTACAAGGGACTGTCTACTGCCTCTCAAATTCCTGGAAATTATAATGGCTGTATGTAGAGCTGAGTCATGCCTGAAACGTATAAATCCTCATGTTTTGTAGTAAGAAAAGCATGTTGGGGGGTGCCTCGGTGGCTCAGGGGGTTAAACCCTCTGCCTTCGGCTCAGGTCATGATCTCAGGGTCCTGGGCTCGAGCCCCGCATCGGGCTCTCTGCTCAGCGGGGAGCCTGCTTCCTCCTCTCTCCTCTCTCTCTGCCTGCCTCTCTGCCTACTTGTGATCTCTCTCTCTCCATCATATAAATAAATAAAATCTTTAAAAAAAAGAAAAAATCATGTTGCAAAATAATAAGTATTAATCAATTGTTCATCTTAGTTCCATATTGTTGTATGAAGTTAGAACAAAAGCATCTTAAAATAAAAATCAAAACCAATGTTAGGATAACAATTTTGTTGTGTTCCACATAAAGCCAAATAGTTCAGGGATTACTATCCTAAAGGGGTAAATATTCTCAGAGGTTTCATGTGACAATGTGAAAATAATGTTTAAATGTTTCTTGTGTAGCAAAATAGAAAAAGTTCAAAAGCTAAGAAGTGGGAGAACTAAATTCTAGACTTAACCAAAAGAGTAGCTTAGAAATATAATTGTTTATATTCCATAGTATTATTTATAAGTTTTAGACTTTAATAAATCCATCATTTCTGAGTGTTTAGATCTGTACATTTATTAACAAAAATTTAATTAGAATACTGTTTTTCTAAAAGAATGAAATACATAAATGGAGTATTGATTTTGTATGTTATACACATGTAAGTATTCCCTGATAGTCAGGACATTTTTTCCCATAGCAGTATTTCTTCTTTAGTAATATCCTTAACATGGACAATCATCCTTTATGTTGATATCCAGAAAACTGGTTATAGAAACTAACTCAATACAGGAGCCAAGATAGACACTGAGAAGCAAAATAAGGGAAGATTAAGGAAATAAAATACACACCCACTCTCAGTTTGAAAATCGACTGCAAGTCTGTAGTCTACAGTGAGATAACCTGTGGGAAAAATCGTTTAAAACCATGAACTATCTTGTTTATTTTATGCAAATAGTACTTCACTCTTTAAAAAAAAATCTTATATAGGCATGCATTATTCATTACATGAAAATTGATATTTTAAGGCACTCTTCATCAAATATCAAATAGAGCCATTAAGGACAGGCGAGGCTAGATCTACCAAAAAATCAAAACATAAGATATCCTGGAGAGTTGGATTATGAAACATCATTTGTTTTTTGGGGGTTACTACTCTGGTGAGGTTTCCTGTCCAGTCTTTAAGGATGAACCTTTTCTGAAATCTAGTTGATATTTGGCACTGTACTAAGTATCAGTGCTAAATACATGAGAATAGGGGAAGTCCTTGCAAAAGTGTTAAGTTAGGAGAGAAAATGGTGGAAATAAACAGCCGGTTGCAGAACTGACTGTTAGGTTCTTTAGTCCTGGGTGCTATGGAAACAGATATGTGGGCATGTGTGGTGTTTGTGTGTGCGGGGGAGGGCAGGAAAGTCAACAAACCGTGGGTGTGATGACTTCTGAGAAAATGGGAGGAGGGAGGAGGAATGGGTCCCAGTGACAGAAGCAGCGTATGCACATGTGTAAACCTGAGGGGCTCACTGTGGGAGAGAGAAATGAGACCAGAATACTGCTAGGTAAACAGCTTGCAGTTTATGAAGGCTGTGGGATATCATGGAATTATTTTCAATAAGGGAGTATGGTATTTTGGAGAAATTATTTAAGGGTGGAAGAGGAGTCAGACCTTCAAATGTTAGCCTGTGTGCTCGGATGCTGAAAGGGAAAGGAGAGAATGCACAGTTCGGGTTTTTGCCGAGATAAGTTAACTCTTCTAAATAAGCGTGAGGATTTCTAATAGAAAGTCGTGTGTCATGAAGTGGAGGAAATGTAGTTGGAAGAAAGAAACAGTAAGATACTTTGAAACCAGCTTTAAAAAATAAGGAGTTGTCAAAGCAACAGATGTTCAAAAGGTGGACAAATAGTTGAGGTAAGATATCATGAATTTGTGTGTGTGTGTGTGTGTGTGGTGGGGAAAGGGTTGTGGGGTTTTGTTGTTTTAAATATAAGATTTGAAGGTTGAAGTCCTTGGGTTAGTGTCGTCATGGTTGGTGGTATCAGGCTCAAGGTGGGGATGGGTAGGGACAGGAGGTGGAGTGTCATGGTGGTAGAACAGAAATGGAGGTCATTGGACCAGGTGTTTTTGCAGACACGGGGTCCCTTCCTGGTCATCACCTTACTTGAAACGATTATCTGTTATAATTCATTTTCACATGCAGTTGAAGATATTCCCTCTTGAGTATTTATATCTTATTCAGTTGCTTATGCATCAAGCATTATTGGATGCTTTCGCACAAAATGTTTCAAAGAATATTTTGTGAAGAAGTTCAATACATAGGAAAGTTGGCTTTGTGACTAACTATAGCCAAAGCAGTGCTGACATGATTGCCCTGGTGGCACATGGATCTCAGACAGGATTAAAGTTTCATAATAGTGAGAATCATTATTTCTGCAAAGATAGCTCCGTTGACATTGAACGTGATATTGAAGGAACTAATATGTGATTAGAAAGCAGTGTCCACAATGTTTGTCAGAGAAGCAAATGGGAGGCAGTCCTGTCTTCTTATCTGGGGTCATTATGAACCCTCGTTCTGAATCAAGCTGGTTACCTATTCTCTAAATCAACATTTGAAAAATAGCTCATTCACTACAAATAAAAGTGTAGAAAGCAAGTGGCTTTTCTTGTATCCAAATGTCTGTCATTGCATGAAGAGAATTACTGTAGACAAGGTGAACTGTTGTACGGGGAGCTGTTGGGAGTAGAATGGAAAACCAGTTTGGCCCCAAGCCTTGTCCGTGATTGAAACGGCAGCATGAACACCCTGTCAGTCCATTCTGTAGCCTGCACTCAGCTCCCCTCCACTAGGTCTGTGTCATCCCCCATGTGATATTGACCCAGTACCAGTGTGTGAGTTGTGATTTTCACCCTGGAGAACGAAAACTCAATGGCAGGTGACACATGGTTGTACAAACATGATTTCCCAGTTGTAAATGTTGAAAGTGCTTTATTAAGTTCTTACAAAATAATCATTGCACAGGAACTCTTTAAAAACCTGGCTTTTTTCAGAGTTAAAATGATCATATTTAAATTCAGAGAGGTAGAAAAGGATAAAGGATTTACTGGAAAAAAATCTAGAATTTCTTATTAGAGAGGGTTTCATGTTTCATGAACACACACATATGTGTGTGTGTGTATATATGTTACATATATTATATATTATATATCACATGCATATTATATTATATATACATATGTATATATATATAATTAAATAATGGTTTATATATACCCGCATTTAAAGGTTTATGCATACCAGCATTTATATAAACACTTATACATGTAAATATTTATAACATTATGTAAGTATCTATCAGCATTTTATTAGTCCAGGAACCAAATTAAGGAATCAAAAGTCTAAACTCTAAGATTATAAGTAGTCCTGTTCCGTGCATATATAGAACCTATTACTAAGATTGCCTATTAAATGTGAATTAAGCTTTGTAAATTCTCAGTTACTCGATTTGCTAAAACATTCATCGTAATGTCTTTCAGTCACAAAAATAAATGCATGTTTAATACTTGAATAAGTACTAAAGTAGCTAGAGGGAAATTTGGTTTTAAGAGTCTAACATTGAAAAATATACTTTTTATTTCATTAGCATAAGTGGGTTATTGACAACCTTTCATGAATTAAAAAAAGAAAATCTTTGCTTGTCATTTTAAGAAAGATACTATCAAGACAATTCAGTGGAGACGTGATGCCCAGGCACATATTGCTGCATATAGTTAAATATCCCTAACAAAATATGGCCTTAGTTTTGGGTGAAACCACTAAGCACTTATGAGACTGAATACATTGCATTGCATCAGAGTGAATCTGGACTTTTTACTAGATATTTTTGTACACTGAATCTTAGTTAAATTTTCAGTGTTCACTTATTTATTCATTAAGAATGGTAGAAGCACTAATCTAATCGAATCTAATGCTATATTCCCTATGCTGTACCCTTTATTCTTGTGACTTATTCATTCCATAAATGGAAGCTTTTATCTCCCACTCCCCTTCACCCATTTTGCCCAATTCTCTGCCCCACACCTCTCCCTCTGGCAACCTTCAGTTTGTTCTCTGTATTCACAGATCTGATTCTGCTTTTTTGTTTGTTTATTCATTGCTTTATATTTCAGATTCCACATATAAATGAAATCATATGGCATTTGTCTTTCTTATTCTGAATTATTTCACTTAGCATAATACCCTCTAGGTCTCTCCATGTTGTTGCAAATGGCACAATCTCATCATTTTATGGCTGCATAATATTCCAGTGTGTGTGTGTGTGTGTGTGTGTGTGTGTGTACGCATGCATGCCATTCTTTTTTATCCATTCATCTATCAGATGGACACTTTGGTTGCCTCCATATTTTCGCTATTATAAGTAATGCTGCAGTAAACATAAGGGTGCATTTATCTTTTCAAATTAGTGTCCCCATTTTCTTTGGGTAAATACCCATATAGTAGATCTGTCTACTGCATCACATGGTAATTCTATTTTTAATTTTTTGAGGTATCTACCTGCTGTTTTCCATAGTGGCTGTACCAATTTGCAGTCCCACCAACAGTGCAAGAAGGGTTCCTTTTTCTCCACATCTTCACCAACATTTGCTATTTCTTGAGGTTTTTTTTTTTTGTTTTAGCCATTCTGACAGTTACAAAGTGATATCTCCTCATGGTTTTGATTTGCATTTCCCTGATGAGTAGTGATGTTGAGCATCTTTTCAGGTGTCTGTTGGTCGTCTATATATCTTCTTGGGGGAAAAAATGTATCTATTTAGGTTTTTGCCCATTTGTAATTTTTTTCAGAGAGTGTTCAAGTTTTTATTTAAATTCAAGTTAGTTAATATACTGTGTAATATTAGTTTCAGGTGTACAATTTAGTGATTCTACAGTTCCACACAACACCCGGTACTCCTCACAAGGGCACCCCCCCTTTTTTTTTCTAAAAGACTTTATTTATTTGACAGAGACGGCAAGAGAGGGAACACAAGTGGGTGGGGCTGGAGAGGGAGACCTCGGCTTGTTTACTCTAGATGAGAGGCTGGATCCCAGAACACTGGGTTCGTGACCTGAGCCACAGGCAGACGCTTAACCTACTGAGCCACCCAGGGATCCCACAAGTGCAGTCCTTAATGCCCATCCTCTATTCCACCCATCCACCCCACCCAGCTGCCCTCTGGCAACCATCAGTTTGTTCTCTACAGTTAAGAGTCTGTCTCTTGGTTTTCCTCTCTTGTTTCCCCTTCGTTTGTTTCATGTCTTAAATTCCACATACGAGTGAAATCATATTATATTTGTCTATCTCTGCCTGACTTATCTCACTTAGCATCATACTGTCTAGTTCCATCCATGTTGTGAATTCTCTGCCCATTTCTTAATCAGGTTTTTTGTTTATTTGGTGTGACGTTGTATGAGTTCTATAGTTTGGATGTTAGCCTCTTATGACATAGATCATTTGCAAAAATCTTCTTCATTCAGTTGGTTGCCTTTTTTTTGTTGATGGTTTCCTTTGCTGTGCAAATGCTTTCTATTTTGTTGTAGTCCCAATTGTTCATTTTTGCTTTTGTTTCCCTTGCCTGAGGAGACATATCTAGAAAAATGTTGGTATGGCCAATGTCAGAGAAATTACTGCCTGTGTTCTCTTCTAGGGTTTTTGTGGTTTCAGGTTTCATATTAGGTCTTTAAAACATTTTGAGTTTATTTTTGTGTATAGTATAAGGACGTGGTCCAGTTTCATGCTTTAGCATGTAGCCCTCCATTGTCTTTTCCCCATTGGATATTCTTGTACCCTTTGTTGTAGATTAATTGACCATGGAAGTGTGGGTTTGTTTCTGGGCTCTTTATTCTGTTCCAAAAAACACTTAATATTCTTATGTAAATGTCATTTTATATCATTATTTAACATTCTTATGAAGTATATCTTTATGTTTATAAAGATATATTGGTACAAACACATGAAATATATGTATGTATTTAGTATATTTGTCTTCTAACTTTATGACATCTAATTGGAAGTCCCACAGAATGCATTTTTTATTTGAAAATTTACCCAGCATAAAAGAGGCAAGTTATCAATCATTAAATTGCATTGTCAGAGACATGACAAACCACAAATTTAATACTGATTTTTAAAAAACAAAACTATGCTAATGACCATGTGTCACCCATAGACATATTTGATTTATGATTTAAGATGCATGTTTAGGTTATATAGAGTAGGCTGTGTTATAGAAGGAACAGTTTGTTTTCTTTTCTACTTATATAATGAAATAATATTTATCTGTCATTTACAATAAGAATTAAGAACATAATTTAAATAGTTTAACGTAAATAAATTTATTGGACAACAATAAGGTATTGCTTTGTATGATATTGATATTTTCTTTTACTGTAAAATAATAATACTATCTTATTAGATAACCCCAATTCTTTTCATATAGATACTTTTAATGAAATACGATATCCAAAAAATAACTTGAAACATTTCCACTAGTGATGCTACTAGTAGTGTGTTATTCTCACACTATCCTGAAGACGTGATCACCAATATTGCCTCTATTTGAGGAAGAAGTGATGAAGAGAGATTGAATAATTTAACTTCACTTAAAATTCCATAGATAAGGGGCGCCTGGGTGGCTCAGTGGGTTAAGCCTCTGCCTTCGGCTCAGGTCATGATCTCAGGGTCCTGGGATCTCAGCCCACATCACGCTCTCTGCTCAGCAGGGAGCCTGCTTCCTCCTCTCTCTGCCTGCCTCTTTGCCTACTTGTGATCTCTCTCTCTGTGTCAAATAAATAAATAAAATCTTTAAAAAAAATTCCGTAGGTAATAATATTTTGCATGTAATTTTTATATATAATTAAGTGATCGTCTTTCTGTCAGTCAGTAAATTAGTGTAAACAGAGTAAACTAGTTTGTGCAGTTAGCAGAGAGAGAAAGGAAAGCTTGGACAGTGAGTGTATGTCTACCTCACAGTACTTAGTTGAATGCTTAACTATTTCCCTGAAATATTGTCTGTAAAGGAAAACTGCACACCTAGAATGCTATTCTGCCACTAGGTCTATGGATATAAATTAAAACTGCTGTAAAATGCTGGGTTTCTTTGTATCTCTGCAGCATATTGATTTTTCTAACGGCCCAATTCTGTATTTCTCTGGATCCTGGTGTCTCCATGAGGTGGCAATTAACATTCTTAACCTTAGATCGTAGAATTTATTTTCACCCAGACATAATTATTTGAATTTCAGGTCTCTTTAGAAGAGGAAAGATTGAGATGACCTACACAATAGTGAAGATACCTTTAGTTTTTAGAAGCATAATTTCAAACTAGCAATTAAAGAGAGAGAGAGAGAGAGAGAGAGAGAGAGAGAGAGAGAGAGAGAGAGAGAGAGAGAACTACTGTTGTGCCAAAGTTACTGGGTTGTCTCCATGCTATCCTGATACAAGAAGCTGAAAAATCAGGCCAGGTCATATGAAACTAAGAAAATAGTCATGCGAGCTCATAATAATTATATTTGGAAAGCACATCTTGCTACATAGTCAGGCCAGCATACCCACCAAAAAACCCCCACACAAACCACCTGGCCCTCAAAAAACAAGAAGACAAAAACCCACCCACCTGAACAAAATACGAGAACATGAGATAAGGAATAGAACATCACAAGGGACCTGGGTGCCTCAGTCAGTTAAGCATCTGCCAGAGTTGTGGGATCCAGCGCCATGTGGGGCTCTCTGCTCAGCCCACTTCTCTCTCTCCCTCTGCCCCTTCCCCACTGCTCATGCGCCCTCTCTCTCTCTCTCTCTCTCTCTCTCAAATAAATAAAATCTTAAAAAAAAAGAAGAAATAGAATTTCCCAAATGCATTTGTATTACACGTACAAAATACATATAAAACATTTCAGGTATTATACACATGTGTATATATATTGTATTAGTAAAGGATAATTTTTCTGAAATTAACCTCTGTTTAGTTAAGGCCCAACAAAGTATGAGAGAAAAATCTGTTTCCTTATATGATGTGATGTTATAGAGGGTTGAAAAGCCCAATGTTTTCACAAATCCTTGCACATCCACTGAATGATGCAGAAAAATTCACAGGTGCTATGTCTTTTTGTCTTAAGAATTTGAGGGCTCTTAAATACAGAAAACTGTCACAGAAATATTCACTGGTAGTGGCTGGCCGTCGTTTAAGTGTGAGTGATCATAACTGGGAATACATGCTTTTTGTTCCCCTTTAGAACATAAAGTTGAGGATACTAGGACGCTGGGGAAAGCGCTAAAATTCTGATGTTGCTGAATATGCCCAAATAACAATTTCATCTACATCATAATTTTAGTGAGAGTTAGTCCTGATTATTTTAAATAAACTGATAATTTAGTTATGTCAATTGATGTGATTAAGGACTGAAATCATTTCAAGTGTAGATTTTAGAGTAAAACTCTTAGCAATATTCTTTGATGACAGTACTACGAGTAGTTTTTATTAAATTTCTCCATTTACAAATTCTATCATAAGTATGACTTTGTTTTTTCTAAAACACATACATACATATTTTAGTTGTGTTTTGTGCTGGTTTGTGTAATACTTCATTATGCCTCTGGGATTTTCAGAGGAGAAAATGCCTGTCATTTAGAATTTATAGATTAATTCCTGTTCATGCATCAAATGAAAGAAAATTGAGTCATAGATAATTGTAGGATGACTTACATCATGATTATTAAGGAAATTAGAATGTATTGCTAATTATAGAAACCCATTAACTATGTGTCATGTAAAATAAAACTGAGTTGATTTGGGGAACTATTTTAGTGTCAAGAAAAAAAAAGGATTTGATTAGAAGTATTCGTCCCAAATTTGCCTTGTTTCCTAGGAGACTGTGAATGTTTCCTATCAATGGAATAGCATTTCCCAAAGTGAATTCTGTGGAGCTGTGGCGGGAGCTTCAGGAAAGGTAGGACTCCCGAAACCCGTGGGACATTCCAGGGAAGCTGGCGCGTCGCTGCAGGGAAAACACACCCCAAGGTCATGTGTGCTCAGTCAGGGCTGGCTCTCTTTCCTCCCCCGTCTGAAGATTCTCGGAAGGCTTGCAGCCCTCCAACCCACTGCATTTAATTTAACCCAGTGTTTTCCAAACTTATTTGACATTGGTAATTTTGTTTTCAAATTAACATATGTTCATTTCCACGAACTATATATTGGGAACGATTGTAGCAGAGTTGACTCTGCAATAGATAACCTAAATTAGCTCATCATAGCATTTTTTTTCTTTTTACAAGAGCTTCATTTCCTATTGCAACTTTTTAAGAGGTATCCGTTTATTGGCTTTGCTGAACCTTCATCAAAATGCTTGATCTGTGGTCATGACGGATACCTACAGAGCAGATTGTGATCCCAGAGCCAGTTCTCTAATATCACCTAAATCCTTATGTATTCGCTGACACCATCAAATCTCATTCATTTTTTTTAAATTACTATTTTTCTCTTTCCTTTGGTGTTGCTTTGTGGACTACTACATGCCCATCCTCTGACAGTCCTCACACAAACCCTACAAGGCAGGGTATCATTTTACTTTTGTGAAAGATAGGACAAGTAGCTTAAAATAATGCCATTTGCCCATGATCACCGAGAGGCTGGTTCAGGATGTGAACTGGGGCCTGTTTCACAGGCCCCAGAGATATGCTGGTTCCAAGTCATATTCACCCTGCAGGCTGGGTCCAAGTTGTCCAGGAGCAGAGATGAGAGTTTGCACCCGAACTCATGTTACTGTGCTTTACTTCGAGGCTATGAACTCCTCAAGAACAGAGGTGTTATTCAGCGTATTGGTTGCTATTTTCTATATTAGTGGTTTGTATTCTTAGGAGGTGTTTGATAAATGTTGAGTTAAATTGACTACTTTGATTCTTACACATTAGTGGAAAATTACAGTATTATTTTAATGGAAAGTGTGCTCAGACTCAGTACATCCAACTGCCAAATGTATGGAGGCTGGGAATTAATTTTATCACACCAATTTATGTTTCTTACACTTGACTGTCATTTACAGAAATTGATATTTCATATTGTGAATAAGCTTGTTGTAGGCTGAGGTGGTAGACTGAAAAATCTGGAAACATCTCAGAAAACAGAGTCTGGTATTTGTAAAATTGTTTTTTTTTTCTTTGTTCTTTTTTTTTTAAATCTAGATAGTTAAACAGCAAAAGTTCATAATTAAAACAAAAAACATGCTTAAGATCTTATATTGGAGTCAAGAGATTTAAAATTTTAGGGTGTTTGGTTGCATACGTATAAAGGATTTGAGATACAGAGATAGTATTTCTTTTCTGGGAAGATTTGTTTAATAGAGTTAACTGTCTTTTTGTATAGTATGCCTGATGAGGTTATTAAATAATCTATAAGGATTATGTTATCAGTGAGAAATTAATGTTCTCATGAAGGTAGAATGAAATCCACACAATAGTATACAATACAAAAATATTTAATCATTCCTTTCTTTGCCCTGAGGACTTAAAAATAAGAAGATTATTTGAATTGTGAACTGACTTATTGAAAAGGCTATTCTAAGGGGAAAGGAATAATGAGACTAATTTCTGACTAGTGTTTTGCTGCTGAGGGTATGGATGGGAACAAACTTTGCAAGCAGTAGTATAATAAAGGTAGAAAATATTTCCATTTGGTGATTTGTATCTATCAGTTTCCTGGGATGCCGCAACAAAGAACCACAAACTGAGTAGCTTGAAACAGCAGAGATGTGTTGCCTTACAGTTCTGGAGCCCAAAGGTTCGACCCCCAGCTGTCCCCAGGGCCATGTTCCTTCTGAAACCTGTAAGGAGGACTCTTTCCTTGCCTCCTTCTAGCTGTGTTGGCTGCCAGCAGCCCTTCACATTCTTGGCAACCTTCTGAAGCACTGGTCACATGGCAGTCTGTCTTTCTGTATGTGTCCATCCTGCCATTTCCCTCTTCTTAGAAGGACACTAGTCATATTGTGTTAGGGCCTATCCCACAGAGCCCATCTTAGCTGGACTACAACTGCAAAGACCATATTTCCAAATAAGCTCTCACTCTAAGGCACCAGTGGTTAGAACTTTAAAATATCCTTTTGGGTACTCAATTCGATCCGTATATCAATCTATAATATATACAATGTATATATTATATAATATACAATAATATATAATATACAATGTATATTATATATAATAAATATTAGATATACAATGTATATCTACTCAAAAATCATAAAGTTGATATATACATGATTTCAGAATGAAAGATAGTATCTGCACGTCATCTAAGTCACTGTGAGGGTGCTGAAGAGTTAGGTTGGGAAAGCCTGATGTGTCTGATGCTTATCAGTCAATGCAACTTCAGTGCAACATGTACACTTGTGATTTTCTTTCTTTAAAAGTGAAGATGAAAACACACAAACAGATCAATAGATCATATTTCTAAATAAGATGAGGTTTTACCAAATGGGAAGTCTTAAAACACAGTAGTGCCACCACCCCATATGCATCAATGCCCTGAAAGCATCTGATCCCATTTGGTAATGGGCTCCAGTGCAGAGGCAAACTCTTAACCAACTTGATTGCAGACGACTATTCCCTGAAAGTAGAGTTTAAGCTGCAGAAATTTCTATTCTTCTTGCTCTGATACCAAGAACAAATATACTTCATAAAATATACATTCTCAAATTTGATATTAGAATGAGCATTCCATTTCCTTAGGAGGAAGTCTACAATTTTAGTCTGAGAGACTGTAGCCTTGGCTACTCAGAATTATGCATGGTGAATATGGTATATCTGAACAAATGAATTGGAACATAGCATATGCAAGGAATGGAATTGGAACGGAGCATATGCAAGGAATGGAATGAAGAAAACTGTGGCTAGATCATATTCACACCGTGTGGTATATTGCATAATACGACTTAGATAACAAGATCTTATAAAAGAGTGAGTTCATTTCTAAAATTACTACATACTTTTCCAAAGATTCTTGACTGGAAAATAAGAATGAAGAGTTTCAGAGGACTTCTAGAAAGATTGTGGGTATAGATGAGTTTGTGGTAGTGAATGGAAGCTATGTTGAATCCCCTGAAGGCAAAAATAATTAGGTGGATATTGGTGGGCTCAGGGAGAGATTTAGAAATGCTTGGGTCCGATGGTAGAACCCAAGTGATTGAGAGAAAAAAAGAAGCAGCATATCAATTTCTAGAAATTTAAATATTCCAGACAGAGATTGCTCTACTGCCTCTATAATCCTCATTTTACTTAGAATATATATCATTCTGCCCTATCCTTTGGTGGTCACTGCTTATACAAGTTCCAGGTGAAAACATTCATTCGCCAAAGTTGAGGTCACATACACAGGCTGCATCAAAAGAAAACTCTAGCCTCCATGTCTTCTTAGTGGAAAGAGGTTCCAAAAACAACTTTTTCAGCAAGATTACATGCAGGACAGTTATTAACCCCAAGGGAAATTTGGAGTGCGATTTGGAAGGGAAATAGATGCTCAGCATTCACTGTATACTAAAGAGTAGTGGTGCCTGAATGGGTTAATAATTCTGGTAGTCAGATGATTTTATGGGAAGCTGACCTTGTTAAAAATGTAAACCAATTGTGTGTATAAGTCATGTAAAACAGAGCCATCCTTATTTTCCATATCACAAGAAACACACTGTGATGAGAACTTGTTTCACTAATCCTCACTGGAGATAAACAGATAGATTGTTGCCAAAACTCTTCCTTACATGGTCTTTTTTCTTTTCTTTTTCTTATTCTTTTTTCCCCCCTCCTCGCCTCTTAATTATATGCCCTTTGTTCCACCTGCATGTATTCTCCAAACCCCTTTCTCCCGTTCCGTGGTTATTCTGAGCCTCATCATCCCCTTTGCCTTTCTGTTTACTGTCTTTTCTTTTTTTCTGAGAGATGGAGAAAGCCATGTAACCCACTACATGAACAAGTATTGCAACTTTACGTTTTTCTGAACTGTATTTCATTAAATGTTATGCCTGTTTTGTTCCACAGTTCTTTGTTTCAAGAAATAACAACAACAACAAAAACCCATAAAATGAACTCAGGGAGAGGGAACTTAACTTTAAGGAGGCATTAGCAGCACATAAAGTCATGGGCTGCCACAGGGGTGAGCTTTCAGGGCTCTTGGGAACTGAGTCAGGTGTTGCCAGGAGCTAAGCCTCAGCTTTCTCCATCTCTCAGGATCTGATCCCCATTGGTTTCTCATTTTCTCTGCTTCTGTGTTTCCTCACTCATCCCGCCTCTGCTGCTTGGTCGGTGCTGAATCAAAGAAGTCTTGAAGGTCTAGTGCATCCTGCAGACTACTACAGACTCTCCTCTAGAGGGCAAGAACCAGCACCAAGTGCAGGGGTGCACGGTCCTTACCCCTTTCGTTCACATCCTCCATCCATCACCACGGGCTTTTGGCATCTGCCTACAACAATATTATGTTTTTCTCAATGCTAAAGGAATTCAAATGTAAAAAAATAAAAAGAATTCATAATGTTGGTTGCTCCCACGGAGCTATCTGTTTCTGCCAACTTTTCAGATGACATCCTGCCCCTCTACTTCTTTATACTTGTTCCCTTTTTACTTCTTGAAGCTTCTCCTCTAACAGTTACCTTCTCTCCTTCCTTATTTTTAATATCAAGTGGATACCATTAATGACCAGCTGTTTCTCAACGTTCTTTTATATTTGGGGGGAGTAGAAAGAGTCAGTTTCACGTGGGTTCACATGTTAATATTTCCACTTCCTGACGGTCCTTAACGACAGTGTCGGAATCCAGAACTAGGTTGATAATGCTTATCTCTTAGAATAATTTTCAGAGGGGCGCCTGGGTGGCTCATTTGGTTAAGTATCTGCCTTCGGCTCAGGTCATGATCCCAGGGTTGTGGGATCGAGGCCCGCATCCAGCTCCCTGTTCCGTGGGAAGCCTGCTTCTTCCCCTCCCACTCCCCCTGCTTGTGCTCCCTCTCTTGCTGTTTCTCTGTCAAATAAATAAATAAAATCTTTTTTAAAAAAGAATAATTTTGAAAATCAAGTGAGAAATCAATTGTGAAGACCTTTCTGCCTGTAGTAGATGTTAGGTAATCTTAGTTCCTTTTCACATCCTTTCCTTGTCCAAATTATGTGCCCCATATAACCTGAGCAGTACCAAATAATATAAGGTATAGGAGTACTTAAGTCTGTGCAGGACACTAGCAAAAGATTAGGGAATGTTTTTCAAAAGGCAGTTAATTTTACAAGGGGAAATATTGTGTATCCAAGATAAATATTTTCTATTTAATACGATGTTTGTGTCAATATATATACACCAGTGAATGAAATCATGATTGTTCACTTAAACGATGTTCTTAAAGATAAATTCATATTAAGATTATTGGTGCCCATGCTGTTACAAAGTAAGATTACTCTCTGGACCAAAATTTCCTTCTCTTCTGTTTTAAATCATAATTCATCCTACTCTTGAGCTGCCCCTCTTATCCTCCCATAATTGCTACTATCATATTTTCCAAGGTACTTCTTAAAAATTTTATTTTCTCACACACCTTTCTGTATCTCTCCAATCAAAAGTAAACTCCTATTCGTTTGCATTTCCATGGCATTTTCTCTTATATTATCTCTTTCTTTGTTTTGTTTGTAACTTCGCCTTTTTTTTAAATGCTTTTGTAGACTTCTGTGTCTTAGGATTGGAGGGTGCCCTTGAGTTTGGGGTCAAGTATAAAATGAGTCCTTAGTCCATCTCTAATTCTCAATTACTGTATAGATGTAGCAAATTGTAAAACCTGTCTAGTCATTACATTCTGCTACCATAAAATAGAACTAATGTCTACCTTGTAGAATTCTTACAAAGAGCGAAGATAATACCTGTATAACAACTAACACAGTACCTGATGTGTAATAGTTACTGTGCCATCGGTAATGTTGTGCCATCCGCCATCTTGATTTTAGGCATTGCAGCAACATTTCCTTTTCCTGTGCGGTACTAATACAGTAAGTCCCTTGCACTTAGTATGTCCGTGCAGAAAGGAAGGTGCTTGGAGATCTGAGTCATAGTAAACACATTCATAGATGACAAGCAACAAGCAAAAAACAAAACTAATGCTTAAGAATTTATAGTCGCGTAGCTTGAATCACTGTCACCAACTGTGGACCTGGACAGTTACAACAGACATGGCCTTCTTAATGTAATAAAGAAAGGAAATGTTCTTTAAAAATTATTTATTTATTTTTTGAGAGGTAGAGAGAGAGAGAGAATGAGCGAACGAGAGCATAAGAGCAGGGGGAGGGAGAAGCAGGCTCCCCACTGAGCAGGGAACCTGACACAGGACTTGATCCCAGGACCCTGGGATCACGACCAGAGCCAAAGGCAGACGCTTAACCAACTGAGCCACCCAAGTGCCCCGGAAATGTTCTTTTTGAGCAAAGGTTTGGTCAGCAGAGAGTTTAAAATGTGGGCATGGTAATAGATGCTAATTAATATACAAACTTCATCTGCTGTTAGTGGAAAAGAACAGTTGGATCTACTTTCTTTTTTAAAGTCATTACAAGAAAAGAAATTACCTAATTTCAGGCAGAAGTAAGAGTGCTTGCTAAATGGTAGAATAATCCACTGATCAAAAATCCAGCTGTATCTTTCCTTTGCATTAGTGGGAAAGAATTGTTAGCTCACAGACGTTCTGAGCAAAAGGCATTTGCCATAACTAGGTCTGAAAATATGCTTCAGAGGAGTTCCAGTGAGGACATGGAGTAGATGTTGTACAAGATGCTTATTAAAACCATTTTAATTCTATTTAATCATGTTAACCTTTTGTGTTTAAATAAGTTAAATAATTATGAATATGAAATCAGAACATCCAAAAAAAAAAAGAAAAAGAAAGAAAGAAAATGTCCGAGATGATCCGTTCCTTTCTTTCAAGATGAGATCATGTCATCTCTTTGGGAGAACAAGAGCGTAAAGATAGTGGCGTTCTATAGAAGCAGGAGCTACCTCTGAAAACTCTAGTAGAAATGACTGTAATAGAAAAGTAATCTATACATTTCTTATTTTAATAGTCATCTGTGCAAAAGGTGATCCAGAAAGGATTTCTGGTAAGAGAGAAGGACTCATTGATCATCCTAAACCATAAATTGGCAGGAACCCTCCTGGTTGGAGAATCATAGGAGACTGCGATTCATTCATATAGGTGACTCTTGCATTTTACTCTTTCCATCTTTTTATTTCTGCGGTGAGACTTAGAAAGTGATAAAACTGGAAGGGGAAAAAAATGAAGCAAAGATACTGTTATTTTCTTTTTCTCTGGAGTTATTTCACAAGTATCAAAATGAGGGGATACTGAGATCGCAAAAGGGCTTGCAGCTGGGAAGAAAAGGGTTAGGATTTTAAAAGACAAGAGTGGCTCATAGACCTGAAAAGAGCTCAGCTCTTTCTTTGTGCAATATGTACAGAGGACCATGACACAATACTTTAATTGTTCATAGTTAGTAAAAAGAAATAGACATGCAGATAGGTACCTGCATGTGGGTCTATGACGTTCATACGGAAATATGGACAGAAAATGGGCTTTCCTGTGAGGGAGCAGCCGTTACTTATGTCCCATAACGATCATGGCAAAAAAAGTCACACTCCGCAGAACTAACTTTGGACAGAACTTTCTTGAGTCGCAAATACGATGCTTTATCAAAGCCGTGCAAACTGTCCCGCCATCTTCTTTTCCACTCACAGCAGGCCTGCATGGCACATCAATGTGTGATCTTCATTTCCCAGTGCCGTTCAGAAGCAGTAAGCCATATGCCAGTACAACCGTGCAGATTTAATTCTGTCTCCCCATTTGTAAGCAGAATGATTCTCACCATCTACCCTCCTGGGCGTGAGGGGGAGGCAAGCCATCTCCGAGATCCCGCCCTCATCACCCCCTTCGGATGTCTCCGCAGCCCTCCCCTTCCTTCCCAATGCAATAATCATTCCCTCCGGAAGGCCTAGCAGGCTTTTGGGTTCTGTTGACGATTACAGGAATAATTTATTTTCAAATGGATGTTAATCTGATAGAAGTAGTCAAATTTTCCCTGAGCTCAGGCAGAAACAAACTTTTTCATGGCAAGTGTACTGATTCCATCCACTATTATTGTGATGGGGAAGACAAATTATCCAATTACTAAACACACTGCTCTAGGCAATACAAAATAACATCCTGATTAATCTAACTACATAGGAGAGATACTTCTGTTTAGAGCAAGTCCCCTAAAACAAACAATATTGGATTACGAATAAAGATGAGTCATATTTGTTTGGCAATACTTATGGATCTTTCAATCTTGAATAAGGAGCCTACTTAAGGTGACAAGTATTTATATAAATATTCTTAACATATTATATAGTTAAAATTATATTCAGGAGTAAAAGTGTAAGTACATTTATAAGGTCATTCAGGAGATAAAATACTAAAGATTCTAGTCTAGCTCCTTTATACTAACAAGAAACACATTTTACGTCTTTCCCCCTGAAGTACGTATTTTAAAATGACATGTTATAAATATGCAAGGAAATGCCAAGGTTAATAAGTGGTCACTATAGCCACCTATTGTACTTTTTGTTAAGAAAGGCAAATGGCTCACTTATTGCTCTGCAAAGACAACAAAAAGCAATACAGATTTTGGTGAGGAGGTAAACGTTTAAATGTCAACAACCAAATTATTAAAGGAATATTTCAGCTTTAATAATTGATCTGAGAAATTTTTGGCCCTGTGGGAAATAAAGGTAGTGAAGAAGCTAAAATATATATTATACTTGGCCATGTAAGGATATCAGATACACTCGTTCCTGCTAGTGATCAAACTTTAGTCTCTTAATGCCATTTTCTATGACCTTCATGTCTTCCATCACATCTCATGTCACTTTCCTTGACTGGAGATGACAATCTTGATTAAGATGTTTGGAGTTTTTTTTTTTTTCTTTTTTTTAAAGATAGATTTATTTATTTGAGAGACAGAGAGAAAGCGCGAGTGGAGTAGGGGCAGAGGGAGAGAGAATCCCAAGCAGACTCTCCACTGAGTGTGGGACCAGATACGGGGCTGATCCCAGGTCCCTGAGATCATGACCTGAGGCAAAATCAATGACCGGCCACTTAACTGACTGAGCCACCCAGGCACCCCAAGATGTTTTGTAGTTCTGAACATGGATTGGTTACATAGTTCATATTTCCTTTATTCTGACTTCAATTTCTGTTTTCTTCTGGCTCCTCACCTTACTCCTTAACCTCAGTATGTTTCCGATCATATCCTGCACACCTAGCCTCAAGTCCTGACCTGCTTTCTTGCTTGATTATTAACCTTAGCTGTTTAACACAGATGCATGATGCAATGGGCCTTGATCCACGTACCCTGAAGGTAACCAAAGTTACTTATAAACAATCTTCATATTGGGGCACCTGGGTGACTCAGTCAGTTAAGCAACTGACTCTTGATTTCACCTCAGGTCGTGTTCTCAGCATCATGAGATTGAGCCCTGCATCAGGCTCCATGCTCAGCAGGGAGTCTGCTCATGATTCTTTCTCTCCTTCTCCCTCTGCCCCCCAACTCTCTCTCTCAAATAAATAAATAAATCTTAAAAAATAACAGCAACAACCTCTATCTTTTTCAAAGATGAAAAAAGGCATGTCATGTCTAATGGTCACATTAAAAAAATAAAAGGCCTGAAAAGATAAATACATGCCTGTAGATCTTGAGAATGAGGAATAGTTGACTCTTTTGTCCAAGCATTGAACATTCTTAGACAGGTACACCGCTTTTAGAGAACTTACGTGGAGCAGTCAGCCAGCAAGTCACACTGTGGAGCCAACCAGGCAACTTCCGTCAACATAGGCCGGTAGGATTACAAATGTCAAAGTCAGATCACCTCATAATGAGAGGACTTTTTTTTTTTTTTTTGAGGGAGTAAGGCATTAGTAGTGGGTGAATCTTAGTGCAATATATCTGTCAGATTATCCTTTTTGTGTTATTAAATTTTAGAAAAAGACATTTCCAATCTTCCTTCAAATATTGGCTCTTCCACTTTCTACTAATGTGACATTGGTGAGTTATTAATCTTGTCAAGTCCCAATTTCCTCAAATGTAAAAGGAGGGAAAAAATGGTATTTATGTCACCAAGTTGATGATCAAATCCAACGATTTAACTCGTGAGAAATCACCTATCCTATTGTTTGATATGGAGCATGATTAATAATAAGTTTTTAAACAGCAAGACTAATAAGACATTCTAATTAATATGCTGCCAAATCCCAAATAATACATTCATTTCCTTTATTTTTTTAAAATTTGTTTTGTTCAGGGATATTTGGTTTCAAGGCACAGAAATGTACTCAAACCAGACAGAAAGGGAGTCTGATAATATGAATTTTGATCTGTTTCCTAACCACCCCTTCCCAAGTCATGGAACCATTGATGGTACCATAGCTCTGATAACTAACGGCAGCTTTTAGTCACACAACCAAAGTCAGAGAAGTTGACCGGCTTTAGATAAGAACCTTTAGGAGATGCTAATGGGAAATGAATACTAACTGTAAAAGGTTTCATTATCCGTAATAGAGGTGACAGTGGTTGGCCTCAGTGAACTACACGCACGTACTCCTTCACGTGCTTGTGTAGTTTCTGACATACGGGCTTGGTCATGTTATTTGCTATGGCCGACAGGAGTTAGCGTGAATGATGCAAGTGGAGGCTTCATAAAGCATTCCACGTTGGGGTTCCCCCTCTTGAAGTGTTCTTCCACGAGACCAGTTAGATGCTCTAGGAAATCTAGACACTCCTGCTGAAGAAAAAAACTACTTGGAAACGTCCTGGAAGATAAAAACTCTTCATGGGTTTATTGATCATGTGAAAGAGAAATGAACAATGCTTTCAGTTGAATGCAGCTGCAGGGCGACCCAGCCATCATCATGATGTACAACAGAGGTACCTCTCAGTTAACACACAACCTTATGAGAAGTAGCAGATGGTTGCTGTTCTAAGCCACTAAAGTTTGGAGTGCTTTGTGTCATGTGATAGAGAAGCTCAAACCGAAAACTTATTTTTTGGATAATATGACAGGATATCATGGTCAGCACCTCTTTGACCCTTTCTCCATCTCAAGATACACAGTTTCATTTCTTATCACCATGGCAACTTGCATAGGAAGCTAAGCTTGTCAGTAATTGGAACTAAATTCAACTGGGTGGCTCAGGGGAGGAAAAGACAAGTGTGCCTGAGGGAGATATTTTCTACAGAACTGGAGTAAGAGCACACCGAATCACCTAGCATGCTCTGGAGGGCACCACAGAACCCATCTGACAGTGTCACAGACCATAAGGGCATTAGTGGGCTTATGTAACCTGAAATATCTAAGGTAGGGAGTTCCTTTGTTTCTTACCAGTATTTTTGGTTCTGTGCATTTCCAACTGTGGCTTCGTCTTCGGGTGTCAATCCCATGGACAAAAATGGCTGCTGGCTGCAGAGTTCTTTACATGCAGAAAGACAGGGAGAGACAGCCACTTCCATACTGTCAAGCCCTACTCCTTATTTGTCTTTGACTTGATCCATCCCTGAGTCATCGAAGCAAGAGGAAAGCCTTGTACTCAGTGACTTTGAATTGTTACAGATTCATTCCCAAAATAATCACTGAGGCAAGAGGAATGCCATGATCATAACTGGGTGAAAGTCACTAATGGTTAACATGTAAAAAGGATTACCAGATGCCCACCCAGAAATAAAGAAGGTCCCTTTCTTGCTTAACCAAACTGACACATGAAAGTCTAGTCTTTGTAACTGCGATTGATCCTTGGACAGTCAAGGGATGAGGGGCAATGAACCCCAACACAGTTGAAAATCAATGTATAACTTCTCACTCCCGCTGAACTTAACTACCAATGAGCTACTGTCGACCTGAAGCCCTACTAATAACATAAACAGTTGGCTAACACATATTTTGTATGTTGTATGTTTTAAACACTATATTCTTACAATGAAGTAAGCTAGAGAAAGGAAAATGTTATTAAGGAAATCATAAGGAAGGGAAAATAAATTTACAGTATTGTACTTTATTTATTTTTAAAAAATATGTGTATAAGTGGACCCGTGCAGGTAAAATCGTGTTGTTCGAGGTTCTGTTGTCTGTCTTTCTGGCACTAATTGATAAAAGAGGATGCTTTTAGGTACAGGTCACAGAAATATCTAAATCAAACTGACTTGGACATTAAGAAGGTTTATTTTTAAAATTGAATAGTTCAGAGCTAGAGCAGACTTTAGGCACTGTTTAACTAGGGCTCAGCTTACATTTCTCTTTGATTTTCTCATCTTCTTTTCTAGAGTAAGATTGGTACCTTCATGATTTTCACACAAAGAAAATATCAACAGTAGACTGGACATAAGCATGGTCCTAGTCTCAGATGGCATGAACTTCATTCAGTCCAGCTCAACCACCGATTATGCATGTGGCCTTGTGCATTTATCTAGCCTCTGTTCACTCACATGGATTATTTGAGTGAGCACAGAATCTATGTCATAGAAATAATCTGAGAATTAAACTAATTCAGGCAATACAGTTAGGATACTTGCTATCTGGACCATGGTAAGCATTTCATAAATTTTAGCTACTATTATCATTATTCTCTGTTCACATCTAGAAAAGAAAGAAAAGTCTCATACTCATTCAATATAAATCAGAAACTTGGCTTGCCTTGGGTCATCTCCAAATCAACAACCATGGCAAAGTTGCCCACTCAAACCACATTCACAACATGGAGGGCTAAATTGGATCTTGGATGACAACTATGATATCCACTACACACCCCAATTACAGGAATGAAAGTTAATACCCAATGCAGTTGTAAGCTTGGGGACAGTGGGTGAATTAAAGAGAGTTGAAAAACAGCTTCTAGGGGTGCCTGGAAGGTTCAGTCAGTTGAACATCTGCCTTTAGGTCAGGTCATGATTCCAGGGTCCTGGGATCAAGTCCCACATCGGGCTCCTTGCTCAGCGGGGAATTGCTTCTCTCTCTGTCTGCCTCTCTCCTTGCTTGTGTTCACTCTCTCTCTCTCTGTCTCTGACAAATAAATAAAATCTGTTAAAAAACAAACAAACAAACAAAACCAGCTCCTAAGCCCTTCTCATTCTATGTGCACAGTTTGGTATAGAACATGTACTTCAAAAATAAAAGAATGCCTGTACATTCTGCAGGGTTTTGTGTGTGCTTAAAGGCAAGACTATGCGTTTAGAGATGATGTAAGAGTTCCCTCCAACATCATGGGACTAGTGTTAGGATTGCACGTGTGGAGAATGTCGTACCGGGTTATTGCACTCTAACTACACAGGGAAAAAAGCGTCAATTAAGTCAGCAATGAACATTTTATCAGTGTGTTTAACTGTTAACGTAATAGTTCCAGGGGGTGGAAGTGGGCTCAGCCAGAGTGGTGATGGTGTTCAGAATACCTTCTCAGGGAATGAGGGACTCAGGACACTGCATCTCATTGCCGTAGGTGATGGATGGGTGTAATTCTTGAGGATGAATGTTTCAGTCAAAGCTGAGAAGGTGCCAGGCAGTGTGAGTTTATCATCAGGCCGTCACTCGCATATCTCTGAGATGAGATGAGAAGAAGAGAATTAGAACTATGCTGACTAGTGAAATACACCATACACAATCTCAGACCCTTTACGGAAACAGAAAAAGCTAAAATCAGGATAATTAGACCCGGCGCTCTAAAGAGAGGTGGTTAAGTCTTGGCCACTATTCTCAGCCGAAAAGTACTGAGACTGGGATCCTCTGTCTTTGACGAGCAGTACGTCAGTGTTAATAAAGAAATATAGGCGTGCTAATCGAGCAGGGCTGCCTGTGAGATCATTGACGGGCAATATGTTTCTTGGTAATAGAAATAGTGCTGATTCCACATGTCAGTTACGAGTCTGGATGCCACACTGGTACTGAGGAAATAGCTCCTGTGGTTTATACTACTGCAAATGTTGTCAATATTTTATGATCCATGACCTTGGAAACTCATTTCTCCTTTTAAAGTTTTTTTCTTTTTTCTCTTTAAGGAAGCTAGGGCATCTATATCTTCTGTGACACCCTGAAGATTGTTTTATAACATTTTGGAACTGGATTAATGTGAACACAAATACGTGGACATGATAAAACTTTAGGTGACATTCAGGTCAAACAGTTTTAGGCACCTATCCTTTCTAGTTCACTGTCTCCACAGGGACGAGTGAATAAAATCAAAACGATTCAAGTCACCTCTCTCCCCTAAAAATTAAACACACACACACCCCAAAAACCCTGAATATGGCCATTATTCATTATATCTGTAATCACAAACTTTCAAAACACTGAATTTTGTTTGTACCTCTTGAAGTTCATAGTAGAATTAGCCTATTGAAGTCTGTGATGATTTCAACAATAATTAATTCTAGCTGATCTTTAACTTAAGTGATAATAGGAACCTTCCTTTTATGGAATATGAATTAATATCCACTAGGGCATTAAAATTCCATGGACATGCGAGAAACGATGTGTGCCTTAGGAGAGCACCCGTGGCGTGGGTGTGGTAAAATAAGTATAGCCCCAGAAGAAATAATACTTCGAAGAAGTTAATTGTACTCACAGCTTCCAGGGAGAGGGGCCACTTCATGTCCTACAAAGACCTCAGTGTCTGTCAGGAGGCAGAAGGGCCAGGGGCAGTGGGAACGCAAAACAGGGCAGAGTAAACAGTGTAGGACTGACTAGTTTGAATAACACCAGCAGGGTTTGGGCTGGGCTATGGAGGTAGTCACCAGTTGCCTGGTTCCTGACACTGAGATGATTTAGAATACGGGGAAATAAGGACCTGGCCTGTGAGAGTTAGATAAGGAGGTAGTTGGGGGTATAAACTCAGGATTGGTTGGTTTGCATATAAAGGTGTGACCTTAGGCACTGAGTTATCCTCTTTGGAATTAGCTAGCCTTGGGAGGGGCAGTCCCCCACAGTCAAGTGCAAGAAGCATAAATTGGTCTGATAGTGTTAATTCCGAGCCTGTGTATATTTCTAAATGGATATAGTGATGTCAAAACATCATATAAAACATTTGAAAAATAATTTAGAATACAATGTTCTGGTCTATTCTTATAAACATGTGAATGGTAACACTGCAGACATTAAAGTAATAACAATACTGCTTCTAAAAACCAAAAACATTGTGGAAGGTTATATATATAAAAATTAGAATTTGAGAAATGTTTTAGGAAAAAACTTTATAGCAAATATTTAATTTTTAATCGTATATTTCTTTTCCTTTCCTTCACTGATATTTTGAAATTATACACACACACACACACACACACACACATTTTTTTTTGTAAGCAGATTCAAGAAATGTTCATAATTCATACAGAAGGGGGACAGTATGCAAAGGTAACAAAAATGGTCATTCGCAAAATGTAGCATTAGTATACACATCTGTCTCTTTCTGATGAATTCTGATATTTGCAGCTCTTCAGACTTCCGCTCCCATCTGTGATGTCCCTCTAAATATGATACAGGAACATATATTCTGCAGGTCTAAAACTCCTCCCCATACTTACTATACAGTTTCGTCATTCCTGAATGCCTTTGAAAACATTCTTTAGATCATTTTCCTTTTCACCAGGTCTTACAACATTGTATTAGTCTTCCCTTGCTCAAGAAATGTGCAATATATTTCCTGTGATTCTGCTGCTTATGTATAGAAAAATTTTAAGACAAATTGTGAAGTAGCGGACTCTTCTTTTTTGTGTAACAACTTTAGTAAATGACTTTATCTTGTTCTAATGTTATTAGTCTCCATATCTGAATGAATTTTGAATTTGGGGTAGGGGATTGATCCTACCCTATATACGGCAGCCACTGCACAGTATAGAACTCAATTTTACATATATGCATGTGTGTATGCTGGGTCTAAGATCCATGGATGTGTACGTGTGTGTGTATACTTTAGATGGAGCATAAATACCTATTTTGCCTCAGTGTCCACTGTCCCCTGTAAAAGGACATGTGACATTGTTTCTTTACACCATCTGTTTGGTCCCTGCAATAAGCTTCTATTTTGGCAGCTGCAACCGTAATTGCTAAGAACCACAAATATAATCTGACGAGCTGAGAAATAACTCTCATAGAGAATTAGTTATTTGACTATGCTCAGATGAATAGTCTTACAACCTAATTCGGTGAAAAATTTAAACATAAACTTTGTAGAAAAATAGTGCAGCATTGACTAATTTATAAAGAGATAATTATAGAAAGTAGGAAGAATCCAAGATGAATTTGGATAAGTAATGTTACTACCTTTTAGCATATAGTTAATATGTATTATATGAAGTATATTATAATATATATATATGAAATGTATTTCTTAGCAAAGAAGTGAGTCTAAAAGAAGTCCATCTATAATGTTGACCATCTTTCTTGCTTTATGATTATCACTTAGCTTAATGAAAGAATTGATCATTAATATCACAGTGCATATTAGTTTAAAAGATAGGTTTTAAATCATAGTTTAAATAATCAGTGACTCAATAGCTTAAACAATATGCTTGAAATATTTAATATGAAGTTTTTATAAGAGCTTATTTATCTTGCTAACTGAATTTTAGTAAAAATCCAGCTTGAGAACTGTCACCAAAGATGTCTGGTGACTTTGAAGAGGCAGGAAGGTTTGTCCTCATTCTGTCCTAAGTTAAAATGAGATTTAGATAAGAATCTAAGTGAACATTTACCAACCCAAATCCTGTAGCACCCAATGAAATACACAGCTATCCTATCCCTCTCTATTGAAATGACTTATATTTTAAAAGCATATTTTTTGAGAACTCAACCAAGCACAGGGCTTGCCAAGTACTTTATACATATTAACTCTTTTGTTCCTTACAAGAACCCCATGCGATAAGTCCCAGCATACCACGTAATACCTTTGAGAACATGAGGAGCAAAGAAGTTGAACAGCAGCGGCAAGTTTACACAGGCAACAAATGGTAGACCTGAAATTTGAATCCAGGAAATCTTGCGCCAAATCATATGTCCTTAATCATTATGCATTCATATTTGTTATATTTGTTATGCATAAAACATTTATATACACATGTGCATATAGTTAAGAACTAGGGGCTTTTTAAATGACAGGTCAAATCAGTGATCAAGACTTGATCATTTCACACCATTTCTCTCCATCTACTACTACTACTATAAAAACAAGTGCCATGCAAAAAAGGAACAATCTTTATCTGCATAGATGTCACTGTTTTAGAATTCTTTTAACAGGGAAAGATAAATCCAGGCATTTACCCCAGTTCATGTAAATATCACCCCTGATATTTTCAAGGAGGACCTAATGTCCCTGGGTGGAGAAAACTGAAGGGCGAGAAGGAGCATAATATACACATCACTCACCTAGTACACACATCTGAATATACAATGAGAACCATGTCCCTGTATTCCCCTCAGCAACTAGAAGTGTATCCTGGCTACTAAAAATATTAACAATCCCTCTTTCATACACATATATCTACTTTCCTTCTACGGTATCCCAACTGCTCAGTAAAGAACATACACTCCTCATTCAGGTTCTACTGAATGAGGTACTTAACTTCCATGATATTCTACTTCTACTTAACTACCATGATATTAAGAAAAGGAGATGACACACTGTCAAATGCAAAACTGTTCAGAATTAATATGAGAATCTAAAATAGCCACACAAGGGCACCTGGCTGGCTCAGTTGGTTCAACGTCCGACTCTTGATTTCGGCCCAGGCCATGATCTCAGGGTCGTGAGATCGAGCCCTGCATCTGGCTCTGCACTCGGAGCGAGTCTGCTTATCCCTCTCCCTCTGCTCCTCCCTGTCCTCTGTCTGTCTCTAGTATCTAGTTCTATGCTGGTATCACAACTCTGCAGATGGCAAAGGGCTAGCTCAGTGCAGATATAAATACATACCTGTGGCTACTTTTGCACTTCCTGACAGTTTGTAAATCTTAGACGGTAAGAGACCTTAGTGTTAATACATATTTTTGGATCCTTTAAGAATGATCTTGATAATTTATGGATTTGATGATCTAATTGATTTTCCTGATTTGTTCAAAAAATGTACAACCAGAAATTGAAGTCCTAAGAACTCATGGATTTTTTCTTTCATTTACCCTTTAGGTTAGGTAGAATATATTCATGTCAATATAAATATGAATATGAATAAATTAGATGGATTAAATAAATTTAACACATATTCCTATGAGCACTTGGCCTCTGGACTGCGTGTCTGCATTTCCACATGCTTAACACCAGATGGCGCACTCTTCCATTAACTTTACTAGGAAAATGCCAAGCAATTCTTCCAATCTCAGAAGAATCATTTTGCAGAATTAACAAACATCACATACAGAGTGTGTGTATACTTTGTATTCTAAAACAATCCATAGCTTCCATTTGACTATGAGATAAAAATATGTTTTGTAAGTAAAAACAAAAAAAAAAAGAAAATCAAATTTTCGTCTATAATTGAAACATGGTTTTCTCTAATATTTAATATTAGAGAGTCTAATATCTAATAATTAATTATGGTCTCTTAAAAACCCTCATTTGTATAGATTAAGCATGAATAATAGCTAACAACATTTTCTCTATTCAGAGTAAGTTTCACAGTCTACTTTTTTCTGCTTGGTGTTAGTTCTCCACATAACATTTTTTTTTTTAAGTTTTACTTATTTAAGTAAGCTCTGTACCCCATGGGGTCTTGAACTCACCACCCTGAGAACAAGAGCTGCATCCACTTGGGCACCTGGGTGTCTCAGTCAGTTAAGTGGTTAAGTGTCTGCCTTCTGCTTAGGTCATGGTCCCAGGACACTGGGAATCTATGCTGTGTTGGGCTCCTGCCTCAGCGGAGAACCACCTTTTTTCCTCTCGCTCTGCCCCTCCTCCCTCTTCTCTGCCTCCCTTCATTGACTCATGCTCTCTCTTTTGCTCTGTTCTCTCTCTCTCAAATAAATAAATAAAATTATAAAAAAAGTTTGCAACCACATAACATTTTTAATGGGTTTAACAGATTATCCCTCTTGGCCCAAGAGGGATAATTAATCTTCTGATTAATCAATAATAGGGGAAGTCAGGAATTAGTTATAATTCAATTTTTTTTATTGTCTTCGTGTAGTTCTCTCTTGACGTAATGACCAAAGGAAAAAAATATTTTTAAAGAATATATCATTGAATGCAAGCAATATGTTTTAGGTCTCAATTTTTCTTCTCTTTGATTCATAAAAACATGTTGAAATCTATCCTAGTTAAAAAGTAAGAGCAAAACATAATGAAATATATCTTAGACAATGATGTGTGTAAAGGAATGTTTGTCTCAACATGATTTATAATTAGCTCATTCCCATTAAATCTTGAATGTCTAACAATAAGAAATGGGGTGTTTTGCTTTATTCAGCAACACAAAATTTTATGCAACTTTACAAAACATATTTTAAAAACATATTTAAGACCATTGTAGACTATTGTAAAATGCTTGTCGTTTAATGTGACTTTTTTCTTTTTTTTTCTTTTTTTTTTTTTAAAGATTTTATTTATTTATTTGACACACACACAGAGAGACCACAAGTAGGCAGAGAGGCAGGCAGAGAGAGAGGAGGAAGCCGGCTCCCTGCTGAGCAGAGAGCCCGATGCGGGCCTCGATCCCAGGACCCTGAGATCATGACCTGAGCCGAAGGCAGAGGCTTTAACCCACTGAGCCACCCAGGCGCCCAAATGTGACTTTTTTTCAAAGAATGCAATACACCAACTTGTATATACACAAAAATCCCAGTTTTATGAAACAGATATAAAGGTATTTATTGAAGTGGTTATTTTGTGGTCCTGGTTAATCACTTCACATATAAGATCACATTTTATAGATACAAATTACATATCCCACACCCCCATAAAAAAAAAGAGTAGAAAATTTGCTAAATTGAAAAATGAACGCCTGTGAAATATTTTACAAAAATAATTTAGAGAATTGAGCTCACATGGAGCAGATAGAAAATCTTCTAGCTTAAGCCTATGATTTGAAGAAGACAAAAAAGTGTTCTATGCCAGTAGGTCAAATCTGCTAACACAGCTAAGTTGTGGGTAGTTCTTACTGAAGATTCAGAGTATGGAGATAATACACAGAGCAATGCAAGTATACGAAAATTAAAAGTTGATATCAGAAACTATTACAAGTAATTAAGTCTGATGTGGACAAATTTATTATATTTCTTTTAATTGTTTTGTTGTGGGATTTGTTAAAAGAAGCATCTGTCCATTTATATTGCAAGGGCATTAATGTGCCCTTCTTCCCCTGCCTTGCTGAATTCCTACAGTCCTTTACTTTGTTACAACGCTTCACCCATTTGTACCACTAGATAAGAGAAAATTTGCTCAAGGGAGAAATCATTAACGTGAAAGCAAAGAACAGAGGTGACACATTCTTGATTTTTAAATTTGAAAACCCTGGCCTGGATATAGGACAGATAAGGAAGAGATCCTGATTTGGGTCTTTGAGAAGGATGTCCTTGGTTCTTGGGCAGTCTGTTCCAGAGAAATGAGTGTTCATTATTCTGATGGGAAGCTGTAGATTAAAATTATGACATGGTATGTCTAATCAGAGAGGGCCTGAAGCACCCTTTCGCAATGCAAGATTTCTGTGGAAGAGCATCTAAAAGTTTTCCATGGCTTTAAAGTTTACACCAAGTGGTATGACAGGCATATGTATGTTTTAAGTTTAAGTCAAGGACAGAACATGTGGATATGTGGACATGTAGAGAGTGGGTTCCCTCGTGAGGGAATGATCAGACCTGAGGACCAGACAAGATAATATACGTGTTAGTGGGTGCTAGGATAAATTAGTAGTGTTGACTAGACACCATATGGACTACACTTGCCATCTCGAAAGCCACATCTGTACATCTATGTAAGTCTTTACAACTCTTGGTCACTTTAGTGTGGAAGAGGAAAAGCAGAAAACCCTTAACTGATGAAACATAAATTTGAAATTGACTCAGTTTTTCTGGAATTGATTAAGACTATATAATTTCCCCATTAGGAAGAATGAGGACCAAAATAAAGATTATGCAGAATTATTAAAACAACTAAAAATTGCACATTCGAATATTTGTCCATCTCATATTAATTTAATTTAACTAAAAAAATGTATACCAAGCCCTTAATATGTCCCAGGAATTATGATGCTGATAATAACAAAACAGATTAGATATGGTTTTGTTCCTATTATATTGTGCAGACAGATAACCAAATGGATAAATATAAACATGTATCAAATGCAAAAAAGAGTTCTATAATCCAAGCTATAGCTTAGTAAAGATCTTGTAGGGGTGACTGGGTGGATTAGTAGGTTAAGCTTCAGACTCTTGATATTGGCTAAGGTCGAGATGTCAGGGTGGGGAGATCAGGCCCAGCTTTGGGCTTCAAGCTGGGTGTGGAGCCTACTTGAGATTCTCTCTCTCCCTCTGCTCCTCCCACCCCACGCTTATATGCTGTCTCTGTCTCTAAAATAAATAAATAGATAATAAAAAAAAATAAAGATCTTGTAGTGTAGATAAACCAAGTATTTACACTGATGTGGGTGGTATCTAATTGTACCCATGGGATGAAGTGAGTTTAGCATCTTCCTATCTGCCATCTTCCCTGGAAGTCCTTCCTGCATTAAGCAAGTATTAAAGGAGACATAGTAACTACCACAGTGGAGCAGAGATGATGAATGGGTGGAGAAGAGTAAAAGACAGGAGCAAAGACAAAGAGCTTAGGAATGGCATGCACATTCAGCAAAGGAAAAGAAATAGCAGATTGCAGGAACATAACTAAGAATGTGACAGATGAAGCTGGGTAGGTGGTAAAAGCCAGATGATGGAAAGCTTTGTAGGTCATGGTAGAAGCTTGGATTCAACAAATGTGAAATAACCAAACAATATAAAGGAGATAGAAGAAACATGATTAATTTAGAGGTATCATGGCTGGATCTTGATCATCAAATAGGTTGGGGAGTTAGGAGCAGCAAAGATATTTTTTGGGAAGGATGATGGATTGAGAATTTTATGTGTAGAATTTGAGGAACACTTACCAGTTTTCTAACAGAAATATCAGGTATGCGGTTGGGAGAGAATATAGATGTAGGAGAATACTATCCTGAACATTTAATTACATTATAGTACTTATTTTATTGTGGCTAGAAATGGCCAAATTATACGTATACTTTCTCAGTTGATCAAAGTAAAAACACAATAAAATATATTTTGGATACAATTGGCCCCCACTGTGTAGCAAAGTTAGGATCCAGATTGTGATCCTTCAACCCAATGCCTTTTGTCTGTCAATTATAGGCCCTTGGTTTTCTCAACTCCCCCCGCCCCTTTCTGTCTGTCTACACACACACACACACACACACACACACACACACACACACACACTTTACATGTGAAAATCTAGAAATCCAAAGAAGTCACATACTTTGCCTTCGTAAGTATTAAAATCTAAAATAATGTGTATTATTTAGCCTTGTAATTCCACCTCTATACTTCTTTCCTAAGGGGTGGGGGGGGGGCTTAGAAACAGTCATTTTGGGAAAGTGCATGTTTCTAAATTTTTGCAGTTTTATTGCCTGTGTTTAGTTTTTCGCTCCTTTGGTTTTAATTATCTATTCTCTCCTACTGTCAGTTTAGCTCAGGTCTCTATTTACATGTCATGATATATTAGTGATTCTGTATGTTTGGGAGCCTGGTCCTTTAAAAATTTTCTTTCCACATTTTGGCTTCCTATGTGATATTTGTCAAAGTAAAATTCTTGGAGCAAATTGTCAGTACCGGTTTCCGTTAAGATGCACCTGAAGCCAGGAAATGAAGACTCAACCTTCAGGTGGAGAAGAAGCTGCTAGAGGTGCAGGGATTAGAAAGTACACTAAATTTCTGTGTGAGTATGTAGGAGGAGAGAGACTGATGGCCAGCATTTCATGCAGTGATCCAGACAGAGGAGATGGCCAGTATTCACTGGCTAAGAAAAGAGAAGGTGAATTCACAGGCTCAGAGAGATAGATGGTTCATTCATTCATTGGTTAATTTATTTACATGCCTGTTTTAATTGGTAGATTTGCTGATTTGTTCATTCATTTGACAGATTTGTACTGGACTCTTAATTTATGCCAAGTAATATGCTAGGTATTAGAGATATTAAGATTAATATGACATAGTCTATCAGTGTGATAGGCAAAGCTTAAACCTGTATATTGTTAAGCTAAGACAAGACAATCCAACAAAACCATAGTAGAAACATAAATGTGTATCCGTGTTATGATTTTAATTGTAACCATTAGGTATAGTTTAGACATAGGATCAAAGAAGAAAGATGCAATTTTTTAATTTATTGAACTTACACATTTTTGCATCATGAAGAAGTCCTTAGTTTGTCCAGTGTGTTCTCATTACCAGATTATAGTTATTAACTTAGTCAAGAAGGATGTGCTCATATTTGATGCTTGTTTTCTCTAGAAGACCAGCTTCAAGCCCACAGCAAAGAGAAAATATTGAAATAAAAACATAGTATTTAGGAAAAAATTGAAAAATGATTATATAATTTAATTTGTGATGTAATTTTCTAAAATTCATTCGTAGCAGATCAAGGAAATAAGTCATAAGTGCACAGTAGTAAAATGTAATTATGACTCTTATTTGAAATTGATATTCGCTTACTAAATATCTAAAAACAGTCTCTGATAATCCACTCTTTCTCCTCCATTTACCAGATGAAGAAACTGAGCTACCCAGGGGATAAGTGTAACGGGCCAGGAACATATAGGTCAATGAGCAGATTCAGGATTTGGGTTCATAATCTAGTTTTAGTGTTCCCCACTTTTTTTTTTTTGGTAAACATGCAGAAAAATGGAAAGCAATATGGTTTCTGTGATGCAGTGGAATCTCCGATGTGTGACTTTATTTAAACTTTCTTGGCTAAACTGTCCTAACTGATGTCTTGTAGCCACTAATCATTATGACTATGACAATTAGTAGAAAAAGAGGTAAAAATCTTATGTATCCCATCAAAGAGATCCCAAATTGAGTTGTGTCTTGATTGCATGAATTTTTAATTGAAAATATTGGAGGTGATTTGCAACATTTTAGGTTGCTACATGTAGCATGTTTTATATCAGATAATATAATCTCTTTATAGAGGTACAGTGGATCACAGTTCTTTTTCTATCATTATTCAGTTTGATAGTTCAGCAGCCTGTGTTGAATGTGTGTGTTAGAAAGGACAGGTTTGCAATTGAAGCTGATTGTTTGCCCAAACACCATCTGGCCTACCCATTTATATTATGTCAAATGAGACTGCCCAAGGTGTGAGGAAAATCTTAATTTCGCATTTATTCAGGTCATATTGGTTGAAGATCCTCTGGCCACAGTTCAAACTATACCATTAAAATGTCTATATTTTTAACCACAGCCCACATTTCTTTTACCTGATTTTCCCTAATTTCCTTTTAATTATTTTGCATACCTTACAATGAAAAGTTTTCACCCACTCTCAATCATAACATTAAGCATTTTGCAATAATATATAGATAATTACAAACTTTAGTAAAATAATTTAAATAATTTGAAAATCAAATGTCCTTGAATGAACCTTGCTTATATTAAATTTCTACCTATTAAAGTTTCAGGATGCATAGATGAAAATAAATATATATATCATATATATCACATATTTTATATGTATATATACTTAAACACAAGTATATGTATATACTCAAATACTTAAATCACTGCCTCTTATAAAGAAAAATATTCATGCTTATTATTGACATTTAAAAAAATTTAACTATCAGTAGGTAGGTAATAATTATCCACAAACTTGAGATTTTAATAGAAAGTTAATGACTCAAGAATTTTTTAAAAACCAATCAAATATTTAAATAACAGTAGGAAAATAAACACTTAACTTTACATCAGGCCCTTCCTGCAAGAGCAGATTCCATTAGAAGGAAAGGCTGAGACATTTTTTATAAACTACATTAGATACTTTAAATCACCTTAATAGTTATGCAATGATTTCTACTTTCTTAATTGAAAGAATGATGAGTACTAAGGTCCAGAAGCAATGGCATTTTGTAAAAATACATTACTTTAATGTTCTAAAAAGAATGCAAGTTATGAGTGTATGTTCAGATGAATTCGGGCCAAAATTATATTGAGAAATAAAGTATTTTGTGTAGAAATGGATTCCTACTTAGAAAGTAGAAATAGCATATTACTAGCTTAGATTAATATGAAAAGCTTATTATGAAACTTTTTTTTCCAAAATGTTGTATTTCATAGTGTAACTCCTTAATTGCTAGTCAAATGAAACCTCTAGTACAGGTATTCCAAAAAATACCATGACATTAATTAAAGAATAAGAATTTTCATAGCTCATTTAAGAGCACACATCTTCTTGTTTTAAAATGCTAATTCCACAATCACTATGGCTGATTTTAAAAACGTCCCTATTCATCAGTAAAAAATGTACCTTCAAATTAAAATTTGATATGAAAGATAAAATAGTTTTGATTTGGAAATACATAGAATTTGTGAGTTCTCCACCTAATATACGATATTGTCTGTGTGTGTTTCCCAAAATGCATGCATGAAGACAAACCCTAGCAAAAGAAAATCATGTGAATAGTGTGTTCTCAAGTCTGAGGATCACTATAGTGTAAATTCTTACTTCAGTGGTAGATAGCAAGTCAAGTCATAAGAGGAAAACAAGATATTTACATTAGTGATGAATAAAATATAACAGAGCCGTACCATTCTCTTGGTTTAATCCGACATATGAAATGTTAAAGTCTTACAGCTGATAAAAAGAGTTTGAGTTATATATTTCTATAAGAATTGTGTATTTCAGACAAGCAAAATCCATTTAACATATAACATTTCTCACTTAATCATTTTGTATATGCTAAAAGCTACTGGTGATATTTGGTATTATATATGCAAAAGTTGCACATGCTGTAGAGTCCTAAGATGAAGCAATTAAATTCTTTCTAAATTAATTCTGAATGGCAGTCAAATTAACTGAATAATTTATTTCAATTCTTAAAATAATTGAATTGCTCATTTTGTTTTTAAACACTTTTTTCTAAACTATATAGAAATTATTACTCAAAGATGAACAGATTTAGTACACATATGCTATTTTAAGGAAAGTATAATTACATGGTAAAAGCAAGCAATAGTTTATTTTTTAAATCCATATATCATGTAAAAACAGAAATCAGATGATATTGACTCTTTTCATTTAATTGCATAATTAAGATATTTATGAAAAATTCTTAAAGGCATTATTTACCAAGTTTCATAATGTCAAAATTAAATGCCCTATTTCTGTTAACTAGAATTAATTTCATTGCCATATCTAAAATAGCCAATGTATATAGAGGTAGCTATTAGATATTTTCTGAAACATATGTTGGTATAAATACCAAAAAAAAGATCTAAGCTTTCACTTCTTTCATAAATAGCAATAATTAGTTTTTGTTTGGTTTTGTTTTTAATTCCAGTATAACTAACATACATTGTTATATTAGTTTCAGATGTACAATACAGTGATGCAACAATTCTGTACATTACTCAGTGCTCATCATGAGAAGTGTACTCTTCATCCCCTTCAACTCTTTCGCCCCTCCCCCACCCACCTTCGCTCTGCTAACCCTCTGTTTCTTCTCTATAGTTAAGAATGAGCTTTCGGTTTGTCTCTTTTTACTTTGTTCGTTTCTTTTGATTCTTAAATTCTGCATACGAGGGAAATCATGCGGTATTTGTCTTTTTCTGACTGATTTATTTCACCTAACATTATAATGAGCATTATACCTTCTAGATCCATCCATGTTGTTGCAAATGGCAAGGTTTCACTATTTTGATGGCTGAGTAATATTCCATTGTGTGTGTGTGTGTGTGTGTGTGTGTGTGTGTGTGTGTGTGTGTCACTTCTTTATCCATTCATCTACTGATGGGCACTTGGGTGGCTTCCATAATTTGGCTATTGTAAATAAAGCTACAATAAAGAAAAAGGTTCATATGTCTTTTCAGAGTAATGTTTTCTTATTGAGTAAATACCCAGTAGTGGAACCACTGGCTCATATATGGTAATTATATTTTTAATTTGTTGAGGAACCTCCATACTGCTTTGCCCATCAATTGTTAGTTTTGAATGAGGTTTTGTTATATGAGCTCATCTTTATATCAATCTCAGCAAAACGTTATAAATAAATGTGTTATAGTAAAAGCACACTTAACCATTTAATAGTCTATGTGATCCTTTTTGTTTTGGTATATTTAATTCCAAAGATATGTTTGTCATTTTTAAGTACCTATTTGATTTTTAAATTATGTGTTTTTGTAGTATTTCAAGTATTAATCTTCACTTATGGAACTAACTGATCTTTTGAAAGCAACAAAAAGTAAAAAATATATAAACTCATAAGAATAATAAACCTGATGTGCCTAAAATGAAGCTTTCATGAATGCTAATCAAAAGCTTTAAAAAGAACCAATATATAATTAAAATCGAAGTCTCCTTTGTTGATTTTGAAGATGTGTTTTGAACACATTACTTTTTCATGGGAAGATCAGGTTCCCTTTTTTATTTCAAACTGTAGTCATGACAATTTGGTGTGTTATTACAGACATGATTGTGAGGTCTGAAATAGTGTTGAAATTTCACTGCAGGATCAATTTACATAAAGGATTATATGCTATGAGGTGGACATTTTCTTAAGTATACTGACTTTTGCTGTTCTTTGAACAGTAACATAAAGATAAATACTAGAAATTTATGGAATAATTTGGACATTATTGTATTTGTAGTTTTTGTCTGCTTATTTGAAAGCCTTTCCCTTAAATTCTGTTCATTGAGTAAGTCACTTTAACTTGCCTTGCCATAGAGAGTATTTCAAAAGGGAATGCTAATTTATTTCCCTTAATCTGAAATTTCAGATTTCTTTTTCCCTATAATTCCATAATTAGACTGGAGCTTAGTGATAGTACAAGTAGCAAATAATTAAGAGAAAAATTAATATAAAACAACTAAGAAAATATTGCAATACTAGTTTCTCATTTTTGGAGTACCTATAATTTACATGCAACAGTCTTTTCATCATTTTATACATTTATTGGATGTACAAGGTTCAGGAAAATTGATAGATTGAAAATTCCTTGCCAAGTTGGCATTATGATATTTCTGGATGAGTTGGCCTTCTTCCCTAACTGCTTGAGTTGCACTTGAAATGTTTGTATTATAATATCAGCAGAGACTCTGGACTAAAATACTGCCGTGGAGTCAAGCAAGGTTATCTGTTAAGTACAAGTGCTAGAGGTCTGTTTAGGAGGTAGTGCGTAAACAAAATGTAAGTGAATAAATGTAATGCAATTATACTAGCAATGAAGAGAAGCTGATTGATAAACAATGAATTTTTAAAATCAATTAATCCTACCATCATTTAAAATATTTTATTATTCTAACTATATTTGCCATTTCAATACCACTGAACTGGTTATTTTTTCTCTTGGTAATTTATCTCAATTTACTCTGATGAAATTTTAAAATTCTTACTTATTTTGGAATAAATCAAATTTAAGTTGAATTTTTATTATTTGAGCATATGCACTTCACATATTTTTTGTTTTCATATTCTATATTTTATGATAGAATTTTAAATGTAAATTTTTAAGCCATAGAAAATGTATATTTGTGCACATCAAATATATACCACCAGTTGTCTTCATAAAATTATAAATTATATCTTACAAACTGCCACATTATAGCATACAGTAGGCTAAAAATTGTATGAAGAACCAAGTAAGGAATGCTGATCAGAAATATTTGGGAATATATTTCATATATTTTCTTCCAGGTTGAAATGAAATGATCTAATTATAGATATTTAGAAGTATAATAAAGTATATGCTTTCAAATTTATATAATTTCCAGAAGAATTATTTCCTGGAAGGTAGATCTTATTCAGTTCTTTTATAAGTTTTGTACTTTGTCGTGTAGAATCTCTGATAAGAAAATAATGTGTCTATAAAGTAAGATATTATTTCATGCACTTTCTTATTTCATATCTATTTAATGTATTTCCAAATAATCATGTTAAAAAACAATTTATGGCTACCAATGGATAGGTGTTGTAAAGTGGAAAGGAAAAACACTACTGACCTCCAATAATGTTCAAGAACCAATGCTCTGCTTAAAGTAACATATTAACACCAAAAATGAAAGAAAAATATTGTAATGAAAATTCCTGAATCATTGGGTAGATGTCATGGTAACATTTAACATTAATGGGCTGTTACGTATATTATAGAAAGAAGGAAGGATACATTGATAAAAGTTTTATTAACATTATTGTGAAGGTATCTTTGTCATATGTTTATACAGCATATCTAAATTGACTATACTAAGTATTACACTTCTTTTCTCCTCCTTCAAGTATATTTTAAATTATGATCATCTCACCATATTTCAAATCCCCATGACCCTTCTTTCCTAGCCAGTTCAGTGCCCACTTCTTCTGGTGATATTCACACCCTTCCACAGTAGGACTCCCGCCTCCCTCCCCAGGGATGTCTCCCTCTTCTGAGCACTCGCTTCTCTCCTTATCTCATCCTGGAAGACCTAATTCTTCTTCTTCAAATATGCATGAGTATAGTTGGCTGCAATGAGTTAGGCGGTCCTCTGTTTAAGTTTGGGTTTCGTTTTCCAGAAGCATAATTTTAGGTAAAATATGGAACTGGTCCAAATCTCGTTTCTTCATTGATAAAATGTTTTATTAAATAAGATATACTTACTTCATTCCCAGTATTTTCATCCCACTGTCTTATATACTTTTCCTTTAATAGTCAAATTACTATGGAAGTTATTAACTATATTGAATTATCGTATTAAAATTCTCCTCTTAGGAATGAACATTTTGTAAATAAAGTATATAACAATCTATAATGCACTGAAAAAACAACAACAACAAACAACCCTTCATCTCTTTCTATTTTTTAAAATGGTTATGTGGTTTACGTAGACTTAAAAAGAGGCTATAAGGAAATGTCAGTCTTCATAAATTTTTCTGTGGCTTTTTTATATCTTACATTGGTTTGCTGAATTTAACTGAAAACTGCTTGAATTTTAAACGTGCAAAAATATTATATTAGTTTTGAACCAGTCCTTCTAAAAATTCTTCGTTTTCATCTTTTTTTCCCCTGTTGTCAAGTGTTTTTGAGAGCTTTCTCCAGGAAAGTCTTGCAAATCATATTTAAGTGTAATTCTAAATGTTATTTTATATTATTATGATCACCTAACTGAGAATATAGATACACCTAAAGCAAGGTATTTGGATTAATATGTATTAATGAACTCATCTGCTGCCCTCTGTAATAATTCAGTTTCTCCATCATCACCTCTCTTCCAGCCCCTGGCTTCTTATCTCTGCCTTTCATTGTTCCTGCTGTCTGGCAGCAGTATTCAAGACTACAATTTGAGATAAAAGAAAATGAAAGAAGAAAAGGGGGTGATTTTGAATTGTATAAATAGATACAGATAAGGATAAGCATAGCAATAATTAAATCATTTTGTCTTCAGAGCACAAAAGTTGAAATATTTAGGTTAGTATCTAAATTGAGTGAGTGTATATATCTGGCATCCCAGAACAGTGATGGCCACGGACTTGTCCACTTTGATGTGACATATATTTAGAGACTCATATATGAGCCTTGGTACTAGAATACTCTGGGCTTCCAAATGTGGTTAAGACACAGTCCATTCTCAAAGTGATGGAGAACAGTTATGCTTTGCATGAGCACCTCCTGCCGTGCTTTGTTGTCTTTCTTAAGAAGCTTAAAGTCTGTGAAGAAAAAAAAATGCTGATACTTCAAAAAAAAAAAGTGAATAGGAACAGGCATAACTGAGTAAGTGCTGGAAGTGGACAGAAAGGTTTTAACGTTGAGCCAAATTGAAACTTTGATGTTAGAATAAGAAAGAGGTCTTCAGTGCTGACGTGATCACCACAACATTCTCTGACATTTGGGAAATGGGACCCAGATGAAATGAAACACACAGCTCAAAATGGCAGCCATCCATCCCTTCTTGACTTTCTCTTCTTGGTTTAGCTCCCCTTTCACTTTCAGCCTGGCATATTTAATTAGTTTTATCTCTATAACTAGAGGGCTTTGGAGTGTGACAGACATTTCTCTGTATTTTGGCTCTGTCAGTTGCCTGCCTTGTGACTTTTGACAGAGAATTTGAGAGCTACACCTTGGTACCTAAACTGTGATCTGATGACTCACAGCATTAGTACAACCAGAAGTGTTTTGGACATGACGGTTCTTGGGCCATGCCCCAGACCTATTGAAACAACATCTGTGGGGACAAGGCCCAGGAATCTGCTTTTCCAAGCAATCCTGCTGATTCTCATGCACAGGAAAGTTTGGAAATGACTAATCTAATAGAAGCAACAGATGAAATGTAAGGGATTCATTTCTTTCTTTAAATGATAATCCAGACTTCTTTAGAATAAATATTTAATTCATTTATACTTAATTTGCAAGATATTCTTGAAATATAACATTTCTGGAAATCAAAGTGAGACTTAGCTATTTATTAACTCCGTATTTGTCAACTCTACTACAGTTGACAGGTCACCCATGTGTTGGAGCTGAGTGGAGAGACTATTGAAAATGTAAACCGTGGGTCCATCCAGCCCAGACTACTGAAACAGAATCTTTCTGCATAGGAAATAGGAATCTGCATTTTTAACAATCTTCAGTGGTGACTTTTGGGAACACTTCAGTATGAACAAATGTTGACCACTGTTGGTAAGAGTGATTTGGTTAGCTGTCTTGAAATTATAGAGAGTAATTCACCTGTAGGAAATTATGGTATGAATTGATTGATTGTAGGTAAGAATGGATTCATTCAAACACGAAGAAAAAATGATTAGAATATTTAATACCTAGTCCATTCACGGGGCAGTACATTTGTATTTTTCTTGTTCTCTAATTTCTCTGCATATATATTTCATGTCAATATCAAATGGCAATTAAGACCAACCTCTGGAGTGAGGGAGAATTAATGGGAAGCCAGTTTTGCCAGTAGTAGATGTATGTCCCATGAAAAGGATGATACGTATAAGCCTGAGTACTCTCGTCTTTACAGTTGTGGTTAGAAAGGGTAATTACCCCCCAGGGTAGTTGTGATAATATATTTAGGTTATGAACATGGAGCACTTGACATATTATTCTGCCTTCCTCTCCCCTGAGTTGTAAGCAATCCAGCTAATAAAGTTAGATAGTGATTACAGTACAGTATAATATTTGTATTCTCAAAATATAAGTCATCTTGTATACAGTGTTACAGAGTACCAGTTTAGATACTCTCTTCATTTCTACCTGAAATCTAGATCTTGAAGACTTCTTGCAAAATTTAACAAATAAAACTACTGGAAGCTCAGTTAAAATTGGAATTTAAGATAAACCTTTTGCATAAGTATATCACATGCAGTATTTGTGACATACTTGACTAAAATTATTTCATTATGTATTTCAAATTCAAATTTAATTAGATGTATCTTAGTTTATGTGCCATCAATAAAACTGTAGATAGCTTGTTTTCACCACATAGACATTTACCCAACCAGCCTTATGAAAATGGGAATCTGTTGCATTATTTGGTCATTGCCCAAATAGGGAAGCTGAGAAATGGGCCTTACAGCCCTTAGAGCCTGCTGGTCAGCATTAAAACGAAGCCTTCTGAGGAAGTTCCTCAGAAAGTTGAAAAAAGAGCTACCGTGTGACCCAGCAGTTACACTACTGGGTATTTACCCCAAAGATACAGATGTAGTGATCCGAAAGGGCATGTGCACCCCAATGTTTGTAGCAGCAAAATCCACAATAGCCAAGCTATGGAAAGAACCTAGATTTCCATCAACAGATGAATGGATAAAAGATATGTGAGGTACACACACACACACACACACACACACACACACACACACAGGAATATTATGCAGCCATCAAAAAAGAAAATTTGCCATTTGTAAGGATGTGGATGAAACTAGAGGGTATTATGCTAAGCGAAATAAGTCAATCAGAGAAAGACAATTATCACATGATCTCACTGATACAAGGAATTTGAGAAATAAGACAGAGGATCATAGGGGAAGGGAGGGAAAAATGAAATAAGATAAAACCAGAGGAGACAAACTGTAAGAGACTCCTAATCTCAGGAAACAAACTGAGGGTTGCTGGAGTGGAGATGGGTAGAGGGATGGGGTGGCTGGGTGATGGACACTGGGGAGGGCATGTGCTATGGTGAGTGCTGTGAATTGTGTAAGACTGATGAGTCACAGACCTGTACCCCTGAAACAGATAATGCATTATATGTTAATTAAAGTAAAATAAAATAAAACTAGATCTTCTGAGAACAACACGTTTTGAGGCTCTTCTGGTTTAGAGAATCTTGAAAATATTCAGATTTAAAGTGTTGAGAGAAGCATGGAGGGAGATTAACCCACTGAGAAAACCAAAGACCTGACCATGCTTTAGAAATGACTTCATCATACCATCAGTGGGATAAGTTGTCTTGTTTCCTTGGAGAGAGTAGATGTTGGAGCATTCTTCGCTTACTTCATAGAGAAGTTTCAAGTCTCAACAGAGGTTCTCTTTTGGAAACCAATGGATGAATATTAATGATTACAAATCATGATGCCATTGTAGTTGTTTTGAGAGCAGGAACTATCTTCTACTTATTTTTTGGCCTGTAATATAATGTTAATTACTTTTTGGTATCTTGGACATTACTGTTTTGTAGGAGAGAGTTTATGGTAACTACAACTTGAGAACTATGCTAAAATTATTTTAGATAAACTTTTTCGATTAAATACTTTATATTGAGTCAGATTTCGTGACTAGAAAACACTTCAGAATCCCAGGTTCACCTGCATCTGGCTTGTCTTTCATCCCTGGAGATTTGGGCGTTCTAATATAGTCAGTGAGAAAATTGCCATATAAGTTTTGCCTTCAACAAAGACGCAAAGTAAAAAAAATATATAAAATCATATTCACAAAAACCTTTGAGGTGGGCCTAACTTCAAAGATTAAGGCAAGTATTAAAGGCACAAACTTTTAAAAAAATTTTATTTATTTGAAAGAGAGAGAGAGGGTGCACAGGAGCAGAGGAGAGGGAGAAGCAGACTCCCTGCTGAGTGGGGAGCTCGATGCAGGGATAGATCCCAGGACCCTGAGATCATGAGGGCTTAAGTCAGATACTTAATGGATTAAGCCAGTCAGCTACCCCTAAATGCACAAACTCATTTTCTGTAGAAGATAAATGTAGAGAAAATCAATGTAAGTAAGGCAATAAAGTATGTCATTAGTAAAGTATAAAAGCTTACTACATGTTAATACTACATGTTATATATATGTGATAAATAAACCACGTACACAAACATTTGCTTTTCTTTTTCAAACAAGTGTGACACCATCTACTATTTTAAATAAAATGTGGGTTCTTTAAAAAGTCCATTATTTTTCTAAACACATATGTTTTTATTGTAACATATAGGTTTTTATTTCTTCATCTTCCAAAATTACGCATTAATACTCTTAGCAACTTACTTCTTATAGCTTTTCTAGGAGGTTTCAACGTAGCCCCCATTTGTTGATCCACATAATGTTGCTTTGTTCTCTAAGCCTGCCCTGTCTGCTAAAACATATTGGGGAAAAAAGAAAGAAATCCCTGTTCTTCCCTTCTCTTTGATTGAGTTATCTTTTGCTAGGCAAAGTGTTGTTAGCTTTTAAGCTCTTCTCTTGGCTTCCAGCAGCTCTCCCCATAGATTGCTGCTACAGCACTGCCAGGAGCCTGAGCTCCCTACAAGGAGGAGATCAAACCTCCACAACAGGGATTCTTCAAGGCAGGTCAAGTTCAAGAGCCTGCTCCGGAAACACAGTCTACATCACACAAAAATGTTATTACTCATTTGGAATTCTTTTTCTAGGCATGGTCTCCACTTCTAAAACTGACTGACGAGTCAAGTTCAAATCCATCTACAAATTTCTGGCACTTACTTGCCTCCCACTCATCTAAGTTCTTTCGTGTTACACATACTTGCCTCATGTGAAGATGTAAATTCAGCTGTCCATCTATTGTGCTACTGTTGTTTAGCTCTATTTCAAGCAACAGATCATCTGTTTTATTCTCAAGATTAGTGTACATTATAAATGTAATGTCCTTGCATTCTAGCACATTTGGATACTTTAGAAAGGGGCGGAGAAGAAGATAAATATTATCACTGATCTCATCTGTCAAAAACAAGCGATTCCTGTCATTTATGCATGTAAGAACAATTATATATTTTTTTATTCAATATTGTATGATAGTTATTTCCTCTTATTGCTAACAGTATTTTTCAATGGACAGTAGTTTATTGTGCCTGTTACTATATGTTTTTACCTAGTTTATTGCTGGTCATAGGCATGGCATTAATTCCAATTCCCCAGGTATAAAGAATAATTAATATGAAACTTTGAGAATAAAACATTGTCCAATTTATATATCTTTAGGATGTACTCCTAGATGTGAATTATTTCATTTTATGTACTATGCATTTGCTATGTGTTCAGAAATTACATTAGAAACATTTTGAATGCTTATTTCATCCAATCTTGACATTTTAAGTGTCCATATTAAGATTGAGATTAATCTTAATCTCTTTGTTTAATAGTTAGGATGAACATTTTCCATGTGTTTATTCACCATTTATATGTTAACTTTTTAATTTTTTAAAATAATATAAATACCACCTTCAGCCTCCACAACTCTGTTACAGTCTACTGTGCCTTCATCTGTTGGGGTTTTTGTGTTATGTCAGTTTTTATAAATGGCGTGTTTATTATAGTTTTTAATTTTATGTTTTGTTTATTGAAAATTGAATAATCTGCTATCCATTAACGCTGTATTTCCTTTGTAATTTCTTCTAAAAATTTATGTTTTGTACCAATATAACATTAGAAACAAAGCACACAAGATTATTTGAGTGTCAGCACTTCGTTACCTAAAAACTGATCTTGTATATGTTTAAATTTTTCCATTAAATGTTGAAAACACACACACATACACGAATCATTTCTAAAACCCAGGCCAATTTGGCACCAACTATATCAAAGTAGAGTTTTTACATTCTTCTTTTTTTTAAGAATCTGTACCAAAATACATTTACAGAAAATGTATTTTCTCAAATCGATGCCCGTTGCATTTATTTCGCATATAAGAAACAAGGTTTCAGTGTAGGAATTTCAGAGTAAATTTTCACTACATATCCTTGGAAACTAGACTGCTAAACTGTTATTGAAATGTTTGCATCAAATTGTTTATCAGGTCATTTCTTCTTGATATATAAAAACATAGCAAGCTTGCCTAAAGTGGATATATTTTGAAAGGATAACAAACAAATGAGCATGGAGTGGGTCTGTACCTACAGAGAATTAAGGAAGCCAGACTGAAATGTACAGAAGAGAGAGACTGGCTCAGGAGAGGAAAGAGGTAGTATGTATTTAAAAAGATAATGGGAACTGGAACGAGATTTCCCTAACCCAGAAAACCAAGACCCAGAGGAACTAAACCCCTGAACTGTGAAACTGCACCACTGAATTACCCTTTCATTATAAGGAACACTAGATCCTAACAGTTGACCCAACTTTTTGATCTCTTCCCCTAATCATTTAAATAAGGCTTAGGGATGATTCTCTGCACAACCCCTGCATTGGTGTCTGATCTTTTTTTCCTAAGGGTTGCATAAAATATTGCTTTCAGGAAGAGGAATAAACGACACACAGCCGAATCTAGAAACCTAGCAGTGTCAGGCAAAGCTCTGAAGTCAGAATGGCTACTTCAGTTTGAGCAATTCTACTCACTCTGCATATTTCCACACCAGGAACAAAGGTCTGTAAACTGAAAGACCTAATGGTGAATTCACCCATTAAGTTTAGTATATATGTGCATGCAAAACAAGACAGAATGATGTATAATATTAAGGAAAGCGAGCATGGCATTCATTTTTTGGTATAAAATAATGCTTTATAATATGTTTAATTTACCCATGTATTCTTTTTTTTTAAGATTTTATTTGTTTATTTAATTGACAGAGACAGCAAGAGAGGGAACACAAGCAGGGGGAGTGGGAGAGGGAGAAACAGGTTTCCCGCTGAGCAGGGAGCCTGATGTGGGGCTCGAACCCAGGACCTGGGATCATGACCTGAGCCGAAGGCAGATGCTTAATGTCTAAGGCATTCAGGCGCCCCTACCCATGTAGTCTTAAATAAAAAACAATATTGACTCACAATCATTTCAAATTGATAATAATAGCCTTTAAATAATTTTCTGAGGCATAATTATGGGATTTAAAAAGTATAATTTTCAAATGTAAAAGCATACAAATATTTGCTATTAAGTGATAGCCCTAAGAGATAGCTCAGATATCTCTAATACAGATAACTCGAAATATGGAGAAATGAAGCACATATATTTCAGTATGGATATATGATATAGCAAATTAGCATTTGTTTTAACATGAGCTCCTTGAATCTAATTTTAAAAAATAAGTGTAAATGGGCCTCTACTCTCAGGAACATGGCAGAGACGTATTCTTTCTTTCTAAAGGAAGGACCAAAACCTCCTGAAATTATATGTAAAACAAACATAAGACTTTGAAAAAGGGAAAGAAGTCAGACCAGCTATTGACCTTGGAACCCAAGAAAAACTTGGTAGTGAATCCCCTGGATTTTTTTTTCTTTTTGGTCTCATATTTGCATCTTGTTGCTGAAGAAGCGAGCAACTCAGAAATGCCAGTGGGCACAGACAAATGGGCACAATGGAAGCCTGCTTTTTCTAGCCAAAGGACCAGGAAAGGGGAGCCTAGCAAGACATAACACATTAGACGTAACCCATCAACTCCCAACAAAACATCACGGAAAAAACCTGTGGCCACACCCCTACCCTTACCGTGAGATGTTGAGTGGGGAATGTAGAGCTGCTTTCTTTTGAGTCTATAATGAAGTGCCTCCAAACCCTGTTAGGTTGATGCCAGAAAAGTCCAAATGATGAGCTTAGACTTTCATCCTGTCTGACTGGAACACCCCCCCCACCCCACCCCTGCTTCAGCCTCATCAGGATGACAGCAGACATTATGTAGGGAGACATCCCTTTACATCCCCCTGAGGTGGGATCAATAGAATCCTAGGGGAGATTCCTGTCATGGGTTATGACATAGACTGAGTGGAAATCGGGACTTCTGACTACCTGGCGGTGATGAGGTGGTGCCCTTCTCCTTCTCCTGGCACAGCAGCATCAGAGAAAGCCAACTAAAACAGAAGGCTTAAATAAGAATCTTATAATAAAATAAGAAATGCCCAGCTTTGAGCTAAAAAATCTTTTATCATGCCAAGATCCAGAAAGTTCTAAAACTCAAGGAAAAGAACCATCGACAGATGTGCATATCAAGTTAACAGAGTTGCATAATTATCTTAAAAAGTTGCAAAACAGGGGCGCCTGGGTGGCTCAGTGGGTTAAAGCCTCTGCCTTCGGCTCAGGTCACGATTTCAGGGTCCTGGGATCGAGCCCCACGTCGGACTCTATGCTTGGCGGGGAGCCTGCTTTCTCTTCTCTCTCTGCCTGCCTCTCTGCCTACTTGTGATCTCTCTCTCTGTCAAATAAATAAATAAAATCTTTAAAAAAAAAAGTTGCAAAACAGCCATGATCAAATGCATGATAAAATACCTCAGTGAGCATTTACAAATTACAATATGTCTGCGAAAAAAATTAGGAGATAAAAAGAAGAACCGAAGGGAACTTTGAGCATTTAAAAATAAAATAATCAGTATAAAAAGTTGAGGCGCCACAGCAGAGTGGAAGAAACAGAGAAAAGAATCTGTGAACTGGAAGACAAAATGGGATAAAACAAGATTGCCCAGTCTGAACAACAGAGAAAAACAGAAAAATAAATAAATCAATAACAGAATCTCAGGGTCTGTGTAACTATAACAAAAAATATAACCTAGCAACATGAGTGCGTTCAACAGTGGCCCTTTCCAAGAAACATGGACATGGCTTTGTCTTAACCCCTGGAACCTGCGAACAGGACCTTCTTGGGGAAGAGGGTCTTTGCATATTTAATCAAGGATCTCAAGATGAGATGATTCTAGATTATCTGGCCGGACCCAAAATCCAATGATAAGTGTCTTTATGAGAGAAAAGACAAACACAAGGAAAAGGCCATGGGAAGACAGAGGCAGAGATTGGCGTCCTGTAGCCACAAACCCAGGGACACCCGGAGCCACCACAAGCTGGAAGAGGCAGGAAGGATTCCCTTCGGAAGTCCTTGGAGGGACTGCAGCCCTCCTAGCACCTTGGTCCCAGACTTCTGGTTTCCACCACTATAACAGGATACATTTCCATTGTTTTAAGCCTACCGTGAGTGAATCTTACGATGATGAAAATATTCTGCATCTTGAATTTATCAATGTCAGTGGGCTAGTTGTATATTGTACTACGTAGCTTTGCAAGAGGTTGTCATCAGGAGGACACTGGTATTTCATACACAGCATGTGAATCTCCAGTTAACTCAAAAAAATTTTGGATTACAAATAAATAGAAGTATGTTTTACTTAATCTGTTGTTTGTATCATCTGATTGGGGTCGTACCTAGGAACATTTATTTTGAGTACCTTAGTTCACATATTTATTCCTAATGAACAGTAAACCGACTTAGTATGTTTGAATTATTCTCTTAAATTATGACCTGGAATTACTCACCTTTTAGCAAAATATTCGAAGAGCCTCGTTATAAGCAATGCAGAGACTATTAATGACGAACTATAATTTATCATTTTGGATCTGCTAAAAGAAATTAGGCTTACCTAAGTATGTGTATCTCATAATAGACAGAATTTGTGGCAGCTTATAAAATGTGTCAGTAAATGAAATGAGAAGTAAGTGAATAAATTAATAGAAACAGGGAAATAAGAATTTCAAGGAAGACAAAATTAAAATTAGCACACAGACGGCAGATTTCTGTAGTTAGTAAATTCGGACAGCTAATCTTTCTCAAGAACAAATATATAAATGTATAAAGATTTTTAAGCAGTTATAAATTAGTCAACATTCTTATGTCAAAAAAACGAAAACTTAAAAATAAGTAGTTCAATTAAATATGTCAAGGTTAGCCACAATTTAAAATATTCAATTTAAACTATATGCAGTACAATTTCCAAAGTAATTATTTCAATTCAAGAAGGGAAAAACCTGCTAAATACTTAAATGCCAAATATATCAGTGATAGTTTCTGTTCATATTTTCTGACTTTTGTTCTCGAGTAAAGGAAAAATCTGCATAACTTTAAAATGCAGTGTTTTTTATCAGCATTAATAGCGGGCAGTTGAAAGGCACAATCAAGAACAGAAATGCATTTTTAAATTACCAAAAGAGAAAAGGCAGGATAATTTTAACTTAAAGTACTTCATTTAAACACAAAAAAATTAGAAGTGAAGATGGTTCTATTTTATTAAGTTATTTAAAATGTAAAAACTATTTCATGCAGTTTGTAGAAGTGGGCATTGCTAAAGAGAAAAAGCTCAAGGGTCTGTCTTTCAAAATGGAAAGTGACTTTTTTTGTATAATTGTCATCTCTAATGGTTTTTAACACATTACCCTGAAGTTTCTTCTCAAAGACATTCATAGGTTAAAAATAAAGCCCATTTAAGGGTATATTTATTAAAATTAGGTTTATTAAGATTATAACGTATTTAAGATTATAATTAATGTAAAGATAACGCCACACCCTTAAGATTGTATTAAGATAAAAATTGACATGGAATAAACTTTTTAAAATCATTTTATTTTATGTTATATCATAAGTGTACTCCTTAATCCCCATCCCCAGTCTCCCCCTTCCCCCACCTACCTCCCTCAGGTAGCAGTTTGTTCTCTATAGTTAAGAGTCTGTTTCACTGTTTATCTCTCTCTCTCTCTCTTTTCCTTTTGCTCATTTCTTTTGTTTCTTAAACTCCACATATGAGTGAGATCATATGCTATTTGTTTTCTCTGACTTATTTTGTTTAGTTAGCATTATACTCTCTAGATTCATCCATGTTCGAAAAGAAACGATTTATTTCCTTTTTATGGCTGAATAATATTGCATATTTTATACACACACACACACACACACACACACACACACACACACCCCACATTTTCTTTATCCATTGATCCATTGATGGACCACTTGGGCTGCTTCCATAGTTTGGCTGTTGTAAATAATGTTGCAATAAACATAGAGGTGCATGTATCCCTTTGAATTAGTGTTTTTTGTATTTTGGGAGCTAAATACCTAGTAGTGTGATTCCTGGATTGTAACTCTATTTTCAATTTTTTTTAAAGACTTTATTTATTTGACAGATTAGAGACATAGCGAGAGAAGGAACATAAACAGGGGAAGTGGGAGAGGGAGAAGAAGGCTTTCTCCTGAGCAGGGAGCCCCATGCGCTGCTTGATTCCAGGACCCTGGGATCATGGCCTGAGCCGAAGGCAGACGCTTAATGACTGAGCCACCCAGGCTCCCTCTATTTTTAATTTTTTAAGGAACCTCCATGCTGTTTTCCCCAGTGGCTTCACCAATTTGCATTACCACCAACAGTGCAAAAGGGTTCCTTGTTCTCCATATCCTTGCCACCATTTGTTTCCTGTGTTTTTGATTTTAGCCATTCTGACAAGTGTGAGGTGATAACTCATTGAAGTTTTAATTTGCATTTCCCTGATGTTGAGTGATGTTGAGCATCTTTTCATGTGTCTTTTGGCCCTCTGTATGTTTTCTAAAGAAGAAATGTCTGTTAATGTCTTCTGCCCATATTTTAATTGGATTTGGTTTTGGGGTCTTGAGTTTTATAAATTCTTTATATATTTTGGATACTAACCCTTTACCAGATTTGCTGTTTGGAAATATCTTCTCCCATTCTGTAGGATGCCTTTTAGTTTTGTTGATTGTTTCCTTAACTGTGCAGAAACTGTGTTTTGATGTAGCTTTAATTTCTCTTGCCTCAGGAGACGTAGCTAGAAAAATGTTGCTATAGTTGATGTGAGAGATTACTGCCTCTGCTCTCTTTAAAAATTTAAAGAGAAAAATTTAAAAAGACAGGTCTTTAATCCATTTTGAATTTATTTTTATGTATGGTAAAAGAAAGTAGTCCCATTTCATTCTTTTGCATGTGGTTATCCAGTTTTCTCATCACCATTTGTTGAAAATAGTGTCTTTTTCCCATTGTATATCCATTATTCCTTTGTTAAAGATTAATTGACCATATAATTATGGGTTTATTTCTGAGTTTTCTGTTCTAGTCCATTGATGTATGTGTCTATTTTTAGTCTAGTACTATACTGTTTTAATTACTACCACTTTGTAATATAACTTGAAATCCGGAAATGTGGTACCTCCAGTTTTGTTTTTCTTTTTCAAGATTGCTTTAGCTATTTTAGGTATTTTGTGGTTTCATACAAATTTAGGATTGTTCTAGTTCTGTGAAAATTGCTGTTGGTATTTTGATAGGGATTGCTTTGAATCTCTAGATTTCTTTGAGTACTATAGACATTTTAACAATATTTGTTCTTTCAATCCATGAGTACACAATGTCTTTCTATTTCTTTGTGTCATCTTGAATTTCTTTCATTGGTGTTTTATAGTTTTTAGAGTAGAGGTCTTTCACCTCTTTGGTTAAGTTTATTGTTAGATATTTTATTGTTTTTGGTGCAATTTTAAATGGGATTTTTTTAACTTACACTTTTTGCAGCTTCATTATCAGTGTATAGGAATGCAATAGATTTCTGTACATTGGTTTTGTCTCCAGCAATCCTACTGAATTCATTTCTCAGTTCTTGTAGTTTTTTGGTGGAATCTTTAGGGTTTCTGTATGTGGTATCATGCAATCTACAAATAGTTAGAGATTTACTTCTTCATTACCAATCTGGATGTCTTTTATTTCTTTAGGTTGTCCAGTTGCTGTGGCTGGGACTTCCAGTACTATGTTGAATGAAAGTGGTGAGAGTGGGTGTCCCTGTTTTGTTCCTGACCTTAGGAGAAAAGCTCTCAGTTTTTCATTATTGAGTATGATGTTTGGCTGTGGGTTTTTCATATGAAACCTTTACTATGTTGAGGAAATAAATATTCTTTAAAGATGTATTTATTTGAAAGTGCACTCACTTTTTACATAAGAAAGAATTACATTTCCATGGTATATGAAATATAGCATAAAATCAGCATTTAAAAAAATGATCACTCATCTACCACAAGAACTATTTGGAAAACCAATTTTAGCCTTTTCTTGACTGCTAACCTTATTTTAGAACTCTCTTATTCTTAGTTACTTACAAAATTGAGATAATTTGTTCTTCAGGAGGGTATTTTGAGGCTTAAATAAAATGATATATAATATATGAAAATAATTTGAGATGATGTTATTATAATATGAGGCAATTATTGATAGTGTTATTATTCAAAAGGGACATGTAATAATATTAGAGTAGAATGATAAGCAAGGGTGTCATTGCTAAAGCTATGAAGTGAAGGGTGGCTGGGTGGCTCAGATGATTAAGTGTCTGCCTTCAGCTCAGGTTGTGATCTCAGGGTCCTGGGATCGAGTCCCATGTCTGACTCCTGGCTCAGCAGGGAGTCAGCTTCTTTCTCTGCTTCTCCCCCCCTGTTCGCTGTCTCTCTCTCTCGATGTCTCTCTCTCTCTCTCAAATGAATAAATAAAATCTTAAAAAACAAAACAAAACTGTGAGGTATGAGTTGGTTGGATTTGAAAACAAAATAAGCAATAACCATTATAGGAAAGCTTTCCTACCCAGCCAACGTGATATGCTTTACTTCTCTCATTATTAAGCAAGTAAGATACATCCTCTGGACACTTTTAAGTCCAATTTAACCATGTGACTGAGATCTAGGTACTAGAATGCCAGAAGATATGATAGGCATTGCGTATAGGCCTTGCCTTGAAAACCCCCGTACCCCTCCTCTTTCCTGCTCCTTCTCCATCCACTGACTGATTGCACAGGCCCTCAAGAAATGTGTAACTGTCAGATGGCAGAAGCCTGCTTCCCTGAGTGACAGTATGGAAGTGAACACCAGAATTACTTGCAATTATCCATTGCGGTAAATGAGAAATCAAATTCATCATGTTAAGCTGTCATAAAATTTAGGTTTTCATTGTACAGCAGCTAATTGATCAGCCTGAAAGAGTATGAAGCTATTATATTTGATAAAAAGTAGCACTAATATTAAAGTTAAAATAATTTTAATGNTTCCCTGAGTGACAGTATGGAAGTGAACACCAGAATTACTTGCAATTATCCATTGCGGTAAATGAGAAATCAAATTCATCATGTTAAGCTGTCATAAAATTTAGGTTTTCATTGTACAGCAGCTAATTGATCAGCCTGAAAGAGTATGAAGCTATTATATTTGATAAAAAGTAGCACTAATATTAAAGTTAAAATATATAAAATATAAACCACAAAAGAAACAAATAGGCAACACTAATAAACTCTATTCTACAGAATAAGGTATTCTGTATTTCTACCAGCTCAAACCAATGTTTGACTATGGTCAAATGTAAATTGGAGGATAAATTATTTAATGCTAAGAGAAGTATTTTTTTTTTTAAAGTGATTTTATTTCTTTTAGCTTCCAATTCTTTTTTTTTTTTTAATTTTTTTTTATTTGACAGNAGCACTAATATTAAAGTTAAAATATATAAAATATAAACCACAAAAGAAACAAATAGGCAACACTAATAAACTCTATTCTACAGAATAAGGTATTCTGTATTTCTACCAGCTCAAACCAATGTTTGACTATGGTCAAATGTAAATTGGAGGATAAATTATCTAATACTAAGAGAAGTATTTTAAATAGTTCTTCTGAATTCCCTTCAGTGCAGATGAGTCTTAGTCTAAGAGATAGATTATGACAAATAGTATTTTCACTCTTTTCCTCAACATGTGATTTTTTAGCCAAATTTAAGATTGCATTCTTTGTATTTTAGCACATGATAACATTTTATGACTAATACCATTAACTGACATGATCTCAGCATTGTAATCAGTCATAACTATTTCTATTTACACTACATTATAACAGTTCGATTCTTTGCTCATAGTTTTATAGTAATTTGTGAGTAGGATCAACATTTCTTTACCTTTCTAAGAACTTTCCAGCTCTCACTTTCCTACCCACTCTTCCAGTGATTCTCAGTAATCATATCTATTTATTTAATAATCTCCCTTTCTCATATAAAAACAAGCAAATGAACAAACAAAAAATTAGGATATAGAAGTAACTGGATGGATTCAATCATAGCAAAAGATACAGATATGTTCTAGGGATTATTATGTTAACTCCCAAAGAATAGGCTATACTTAATTGATACAAAATTTTATCCAAATCAGAGAATATGTAATTTTGCAATTTAACCAACTAATAGCATTAGTAAGAGATTTTTCTTTGGAGGGATAACCATAAAATAATCTAAAATAATAGTAGTAGATACCATTTGTTTCCAGTGACTGTTTCTTATCGGGTCCCACTGGACAGGTTTTTATGGGTAACATCTGAGTTTTTATAAAGCAGTATTTTCCACATTTACAGGCGAGGTAGCTATACCTCAGTGAAATCAAATGGTTTACTGAAGACTAGAAAGGAGCAGAATGAAGATTCAAATCCCTGTCTCTAATTCTCCAAAACCAGCGCTCTTTTATGGTCTTATGAAATCATAACATTTAATTTCCTCTTTTCTGTATTTTCCTTCCTTCTGTGGATTTGATTGCTCTGTTTCTTCTCAGTAACTAACAATGCATAATCAGATCAGTTTAATTTTAGAGCATGTAGTAAAGAATCTGTGATACATATGGAAGACACCAGGCTACGTTCCGAGTGTACAAAGACAAGATACTCTCAGTCTAGTTGGTAGAAATACATGTAAACATTGATTGTATAGTGGTGGGATTGTAAGAAATGTTCAATGGAAGGACAGAAGCCCTTCAGAGAAGGTAGTGGTTAACTCCGTATCTGGTGCTTCAAGGAAAGTTTCATGGTAAAGGCAGTGTCGAAGAAGGAGTTAGAGGGTTTTTGGGAACTCAGCCGACCAACAACAGAGGAGATGGGGGTAGGGGTGGGGAGAAGACCACCAAAACAGAAAACAGTGGGTCTAGTTATGGTGACACTATGTGCCATGCTAAGATATTTGAACTTTTATTCTGTGCATGAGAGGGAACAATTAAAAATTTTACTCAGAAGAATAACCAGAAAAGATTTTCAACGTAAGAGATCGCTGTCATCAGCAGATCAACAGCAAATATGGGCCAGGGAAAGAAAAACCGATGGGGTCATCATATTAGATTACAAATGCTGAAGGCCAGATCAGTTGGTGATTGTCTGTGTACGTAGCCCCTCACCCATGTGTCAGTCCACTTTCCTTCCCTTTTATTCCCCAAATCCTGGACTCGCAAGCAGTCGTTGGGAGATTCAGAAGAAGACAGGTTTTTTGTTTTTAGGTATTTACAGGATGACATTAAGACATTTTAGAGACTTAGGGAACATTTAAGTAACATTCTTGGACAGGCAGCTGGGTATTTATATTCACAAAACAGCAGACAGAGAAATGTGGGGCTTATAGAAGTGGTCGTTAAATCCACGGGAATAGATTCTGTCACCTCGGAGTAGAGTTAGGAGACAGGACCCTAGTTACAGAAGAGGACACGTGAACAAAGGAGAAAGAGTGAAGGTGGAAGGAGACTGGGCGAGAGTCATGTGGGAAACCCAGAAGGGCATCTCCTCAAGACTGAATTGCTGGGACACCTGGGTGACTCAGTTCCGCGTCTGCCTTCGGCTCAGGTCACGGACCCAGGCTCCTGGGATGGATCCCCACATCCGGCTCCTCGCTCAGCAGGGAGCCTGCTTCTCCCTCTGCCTGCCACTCTCTCTTTCTCTTTCTCTCTGACAAATAAATAAATAAAATCTTTTTTTTTAATTTATTTATTTGACAGAGAGAGAGAGAACACAAGTGGGCAGAGGGAGAGGGAGAAGCAGGCTCTCTGCTGAGCAGGGAGCCCGATGTGGGATTCGACCCCAGGACCCTGGGATCATGACCTGAGCTGAAGGCAGAGGCTTAACCCACTGAGCCACCCAGGTGCCCAATAAATAAAATCTTAAACAAACAAACAAAAATACTGGGACTTGCTGAGTGTCAGAAACCACCAGGGGTTTCAGAACAGTGTTACGCTGGCTTCCCAAAGCAGGAGATCATTGAAGGAAACCCTGTCCGTGGCAGTATTAATGGCTGAAGCTATTTAAAGTGGATCGAGTAGTTAGTGGAGATTTAGAAAGTTAAAATATTAATGTGTATTAATGGGGAGTTTATGAACAGAGAGTAGGGGAAATGAGTGGTAGCTGGTCGGGGAGAACAGAGCAAGGGGCAAGTTTTCTCTCTTGGTCTCATTTGTCGGTGTGGCGCTCATTTATTGATTTGTTTGCTTATTCATTTGTCTGGACGGGAAGAGAGAATTAAGAGAGTTGGCAGGCAAAGAGAAGTTGAAAATAGAATAGAGCCAAGTTCCTTACGATGCAGGAGTTACCTAGAGGGGAAACAAGGCAATGGAATGAAAAGCCTGTTGAAGGATTAACCATAGACGAGGGGAACTCATTTTCTGAGAGCAGAACCGGGACTCATTTTTGGTGAATGCATGTGGTGGATGGAGAGGAAAAAATTTACTTTTTCAAAACAAGTGGCAAATTATCTGTTGGGCATTAGGATGTTGGGTGATAGTTTGAGGACACTGGTGAAGTCCAAGCCACCAAGCCATTCTTTTATTTTTTTATTTTTTTTTGATTACTGAACTATTTCTTTATTTAACAGGTAGCATTATATTGCATTAACCATTGGCTGACCTGACAGCTTCATGGGTTTCCAGAAATCACGATAACATCAGATTGATTTTCTAAAAAGATCTAGAAGTACTTTCAAACTATTACTGACATAATTTATCAGAACATTTTAAAATAGAGATGCCGTGAGGCTTATTCCTATTCATATTAATAGTAATAAGTGATAATTATATCATTTACATGTTTTAAGTTTTCTGAGGCGATCAATCTACCTATTTTTCATTTAGAATTTATACAAGCTAAACTTGATGCTACCTATAACACATTGTTCAAACCTGTGAGAACCTTCACTGATTGCTAATAAACACTATTTAGGGGGTATTTAGAAAACTCTCTAGTCTGTGTGAGAAAAAGTCACATTTATTACCACTATAAGCAGTGCTCTGTCGCCATGTTAGAATGTGACAGACATTGCTTTGATAATCAATTGCCAGGAAAACAATTATAGAAGAATTTCCTTTGATGTTGATAATGTTTTAATTAAAGTCAAAATGTGAGGATATGCTTCAGAGAATGTAAAATTTTAATCATTTATGGGCAAAGATATTATGTACTTCGACTAGAGCTCATTTCTCTATTCAGTGGCATTTCTGTATGATATATAGAGCATTTTAAAACTCAAAATAGTTTTTTATTTTCCCTGCAGTGTTTTACAGTAATCGTATCCTACTATAGGAACCTTGGGGTTCTTTTAATTTAGCATGAAGGAAATGCCTTAAAGAAGTAGAAAATAAAGCGGAAAATTTTTGACAAATGAATTTTGAAACATTTATACTTAACTTTGTTTTTTTTTTATCATCGGCTTAAAAAATTATACCTAACACTTGACACGAATTCAATGAGTGTAAGCATGCTACTGAAATTCATATAATGGGCAGGCCTGTGAGTTTTATTAAAAAGTTTATCCACAACCTTTATGGATGATTTTCTAGGTTCAATCTCTCAGAGAGTGTCAATTTCTTGAAAATCGATCCCTTACTTAATATAGTGTACTCTTTTTAGTAAAAGAGGGCGTTTGTGGTTTTTAAATATTCATGAGGCACAATAGTTTCACAACAAATCAAATTTAATTAAATGATGCATTTCCTCCACTTACAAAAGGTTTATTAAAGGTTTATTTGCTCATGCAAATTAAAGTGTTAGAGTAAAAATCCACATGAAACTTGGCACTAACAATTAAAAAAAAATATCGAAAGATTTCTCGCCTCACTGCAATACCTTGCTATGTTTAAACTGCTCAGCTTGTCATTTAGAATCTTTAATGAAACCAGGGAGGAGGCTATTTATTTGCATAATAGGACATAATTTGCTGTGGTGAGGTTTTAATTATTTATAGGCTGTCTGAAATATTTAAAATGGCATCACTAAGGAGCATGAAGTGTTGGATAATGCCTTCATTTCAGGTTTCCTGCCGTTTCTTTTATGGGTCAAGCAATTTATTTCTAATTAGCATACCAGGCTAGTGGCTTTAAAAACATAAGGAAAACAAATTGGTTTTAGTCTGTTTGCAGCTTGAGTAGTTGGAGACAGCCAAGGGTCACTGACAGAGACTGAGTGGAGTTAAGAGATGGAGCCAGAAGTCAATCCAGCCCTTGCAAAGCACTGGCTCAACAAAGCCATCCATTCATTTTGTGCATGCTGTTTACTGTCCGTACGCATTTCTCTCTGGGAGGTAGTGGGTTATAGCTAATGGATTTTATGTTAATTGTCCCTTAAAATATTTTCTAACATTAACATATTTCTTACTGGAAATGATGTTTGAACAATAGAAAACATTCCTTTCCCTTAGATAAAAGATACAGTAATTCCACACAAAGGGGAAAATGCAAGTTTCAGGGTGTAATTTCGCACTTAAATATATGCAGTATTACTTTTATATATATAAGAACAGGAGCCTGTGGTTGAAACACTATGGTGTTCACTTTTTAATACACTGTACAGAAACTCATTTTATGAGAACTTCTGAATTGGAGTACACTAAAATGATGTTAAGTTCTCTAAATGATATTTTTTGTGCATTGCTCGTGTTATAGATAAAATATAAAAAGCCCAGTTACGTATCATCCATAAGATCTCTTATTTTATAATAAATGGACTTTCCTGTTGCTTAACTTCTATTTCCAATACAATAGATTTCTTCCAAGTAGTTTAAGAAGTGTCACGTTTTAGGGGCACCTGGGTGGCTCCCTCCGTTGGGCATCAGACTCTTGGTTTGGGCTGGGGTTGTGATCTCAGGGTTCTAGGATCCAGCCCTGCACTGGGCTCCCTGCTCAGTGGGGAGTCTGCTTCCCCTCTGCTCCTCCCCCTGCTCAGGCTCTCTCTCTCTCTCTCAAATAAATAAATAAATCTCAAAAAAAATTTGTCATGTCTCACTATCATTTCACAGTCAGAGAAATGCTTATTGCGAGGGTTTATTATAGTTCTTGACGATATCTCCATCATCATGCTCAGACTTAAAGCGGCGATAGTGCGCTGTTGTCAAACACTCTCTCAACTGTCACCTTCTGGCCTCAAAACACGGATAGAGAAATTGCTGCCAGATGTCAAGAAACAGCCTTTGGGCATTACAGGGAATGTTCTCTGTGCCCTCTTAAGTAGTAGACAGATGCTACGTTCAGAGTGAAGAGTTTTATGATTATTGCTCACACGGCTCAGGTGATTGGTCAAGGCTTTACAGAGTCTCTAATCCCATGGAGGACTTTTTTGGTGTTGCTTTCTTTTGAAAGCAAGAAATAGTTATGGCTTCTGAAGGTGGTATCGCCATTAGTTGTCATTCAAAATGTCTTTTTTGAGTTTCACCGGATGCAGATAGTTGTAGTTAGGTAAACAATAGATGACGAAATACAGAGAAAATACTGTCTCAGTATCAAAACGTTTATAAGTCAGTGACAAACCTGGAACTGATACGAGGTTGAAATATTCCTATTATTCAGCGTACATTAAAATTCAATATATTTTGGTAATCTACAGATAAAATTTCAAGTAAAATACTGATCAGACTCAAGTGTGAAGCAGGACTAATAAGTGATTTAAGGAAATGGGATGCAGGGAATGTAGAAAATGGATTTGAAAGAATTAACAGATACTTAAATTGGTCAGAGGAACACTAGCTTTTAGGTGCTCTTTTTATTGAATTGTAACATACTAAGCTGCCTTTTTTGAAGGCCAAAAAGTTGAAACCAGTGATTTCATAGGATTCAGTCTGGTCAGTTATGAATTGAAAAATGATCCTGTTCTACTATAACCAAAAACTGTAACAGTATTGGTTGTTGAATGAGCCTCCATAGTTTAAAAAATATTGCAAAATGTACTTCAAAAGTCACTGGACATTTTTTAGAGTAGACTTTTTTTTTTTTTTACCAGTTTTAGATTTACCAACATTGAGTAGAAAATCCAGACTTCCTAATATGCCTATAGCTTTCCCACTATGAACATAGCCCACCAGGGTGGTACATTGATTACAATTGATGAACCTACAATGACACATCATTATCAACTAAATTCCGTAACTTATATTAGGGTTGACCCTTGGTGCTGCACATTCTGTGGGTTTAGACTAAGGTCTGATGACCTATATCCACCATTATAGTAACACACAGAATGTTTAGCTGCCCTGAAAATCCTCTGTGCTTTCCCTACTAATTCCTTCCTCCGCTCTAACTCCTAGCAGCCACCGATCTTTTTAATGTCTCCATAGTTTTACCTTTTCCAAAATGTCATATGGTTGGAAACATTCAGTAGCTAACCTTTCCAGCTTGGCTTTTAATATATCATAATATGTATTTAAGGTTCCTCCATGTTCCTCCAAGCTTTTCCTAGCTCGTTCGTTCGTTTCTTGTTAGTGCTGAATAATGTTGCGTTGTCTAGATGTACCACAGTTTAATTTATCCATTCATACTGAAGGATTTGTAGGTTGCTTCCGGCCACGGGCAGTTATGAATGAAGTTTCCCATAAACATCTGTGTGCAGGTTTTTGTATGGACATAGTTTTCAGCTCATCTGGGTAAATGCCAAGTAGAGCAGTTGCTGGTTTTGTAAGAAACTGGCAAGCTGCCTGTCAGTGTGGCTTTACCATTTTGCAACTCCCACTAGCAATGAGTGAGAGTCCCTCTCGCTCCAAATCCTCCTTGGCATTTGATCGCGTCTTCACTGGTTTGAATTTTGGCCATTCTGATAGGTGTAGAGCGATATCTTATTGTTGTCTTAATTTCAATCCCCTAATGACATAAGAGGTTTAGTATCTTTTTATGAGCTTATTTGCCATCTTATCTGTATATCTTCCTTGGTGAAGTGTCTGTTCAGACTTTTTGCCCATTTTTCAACCAAATTATTCATTTTGTTGTTGAATTTTAAAAGGTTTTTGTATATTTTACCTGTGTGTTCGTCTTCTTATTCTTTTAAAATTACTGTACTTTTGGTAATATTTTTATAACAAAGAAATAATCATCTTCCAGAATTTTGTCTTTATAGTTAAGGAAAACTTATCAGAGTGCTGAGACCCCTTCTTTATGTGGCTCACACCTATCACCACAATACTGAGGCTTAGTCTAAAAGGGGAAGAGAGAATAATAATCTCTGAATTACATAGAGCCACAGAGAGCCACAAAGTACCTTTTCTTTATACTGATGCAGAAAAAGAAATTTTGTCTGGAGCTTATTTTCAGAGGATAATTTTTATAGTGATGCATTAAAAAATAGAGTTGGCCTAACTGGATTGATCTGAGGACCTCTGACTATTTAGGGTTCGATGTAATCAGCATTTGTCAGACAGAATGCTGGGCTTGGCAGGATGCCCAATACATTCACCCAAGGAAGTTGAAGTCCAGAGGACCAAGTCAAAGCTACTAGGTCATCCAGTATATGGGCAGTGGAACAAGCTTTAATTTTCTCCTTAAAATCAACTCACTACAAAACTCTGAAAGACACATAAGCTTTTTTCTATAATTCAGTGATATTTGTGCTCTATATAAAAGTGTGGATTTGATGCCCCCAAGTTAAAGTGAGAATAAATACTCACAGGTGGGAAATACAAAAAAAAATGTGATCCAGAAGGTGTGCACCTGAGAGAGAGAGAGAGAGAGAGAGAGAGAGAGAGAGAGAGAGAGAGAGAGAGAGAGTGAGAGTGTGTGTGTGTGTGTGTGTGTGTGTAATCCAAGAAGTGCCATGGATCTGATCATTGATGAAAAAAAGCCTCAGACATACCTTTGAGGAATTCAGAATCAGATAGGGCATACATCAGAGTCAGTGTAAATAGTTAATATTCTGAGCCCTTAAACAAACTTACGCAATACTTCATTACGCTTATGTAGGTACAGGAAAAACACACCTCAAACCCACATGCCTCCCTGTCCTTAGCTTCCCTTCCAGATCTTATGGAAAACTGACTGATGTTACACCTCAGTGTTTGGATAAGAAGTAACGAGGAGTCGGTTACATATTGCAGTTGCAACACAGGAAATAATTACTCCATCGTTGCCTATGGGTAACTCTAAAGAACCCCATTTCTCAATTCTGAAAAAGAAAACCAACTATTTCTATGATATCGATGGAAATTTTCTGGGTAATTTTTCAGAGAAAATTGACAGAAAGATTTGATATTAAAGCCAAATGAGTATATTCTTAGTTAAGTGATGCTAATCAGGATAGAAGTAGCATAAAATTTGAACAATTAGCGATCAACTATGATCATCAGAGAGCTAGCTAAAATACCTAAGTCACAGCTCTTAATTTCCATTAATTAAACATAATTCTGATACTTAATTTTTACAGTTAGATTTTTTTGTATTATTTTCTTCCAGAGAATTGAGAAAAGTTTTTTCTTTGTAATTGTTGCAAATCATCTGTACTTGTTTCGTGTGTGCGCACGCATGTGATTTTTTTGGTCATTCTGTTTGAATGGAATTGTTTCAGCACGTGAAATGTCAGAACACTTTTTATAGAAGTTGAACTTTATAGATGGAATCAATGAAAGTAAATGAAATATGTATTCTGATCTTGCCAAAAATTCTTCTTGCACTTCCAGCACTTAAAACCTAAATTCCCCATGTTTTATTCTGTTTTCTTATTGTGGATTAATTCTATACTTAACCATTTTTATTTATATTTCTGTTAAGCAGAGGGGAAAAGTTATCTTTTTTCTAAGAAATATAATCCCCCATGTTGCATTTGTTTATGACATCATTTGCTGTCTAAAAAAGACGATACTTACTTAGACAAAATATATTTACTACACCTTGTGGGTTTCCATTTTTGACTAAGAAATTATCCCCAATCCCTAGAGTAGACATGTAACCTTCCAAATTTTTATAAGACCATTACATATATATAACGAAGTATTATATATTATAAATTTATAAATATATTATGCATTATATCATGCATATTATATTGTATATCAATATATTATTGTATGCAAGATAGTGACCACATCTCTTAAGGAAATAATATATGTTTCACATATGAATGTACATAATGTTGGAATATAATGAACACTTATATGTCCCCTAGCAGCTTAATTAATATAGCATTCTCTCCCAATCATGTCTTATCTTTACCCTCCCTGCAGATAATCAACTTCTTGCATTTTTGTATGAATAATCCCTTGGCTTTTATGTATAGCTTTAAAACATATGCATATATGTGAACAATGTCTTCTGTAGTTCTGTATGGGGGTCTCATATTAATGGATCCATGCAGAATATATTACTCTGCATATTTTGTTCACTATTATGTCTGTGGAATGCGTTCAGTTTTGTGAATGCAGCTACAGATTACTTTCATTGCTGTGGGATATTACCTATTTTGAATATATTATGGCGTGTATTTTTGAATGATTTTAATAGTTTTATTTTTCATATTTCATTTTAATCCATCCAACATTCAATTCTGTGTACATTAAAAGGTAGGTGTCCATTTATATTTCTTTATATGTGAATAATCAATTGTGCAAGTAGTTTATTAAAGAATCTATTCCTTTCCCTCAGGGTGAAAGTATTAATTTTGTCACATACTAATTATATAGGGATCTTTTCCCATATGTTATATTCTGTTCCACTGATGTTTTTAGATATCCCCATATCCATATGGTACAGCTTTAAAATATGCTCTGGACCCTGGTAGGGAAAACCTAGGTCATACACACACACACACACACACACACACACACACACACACACCATTTCATAGCTATTTTTGACATTTTTTCTCTACAAAATTCTCAAAATGGAGAATATCTTACAAAATTTAAATAACTACAGCAATGACAAAAATCTGTTCTGACTCTAAATGGAAATACGTTAATTCATATACCGAACTTGGTTAAATTCCTTTCCGAAGTAAATCTCACTTGTTAATAATACATTATTGTGTTAATCCATTTCTTTCTCTTAATCTTTTAATTAGCAGTTTTGCTTATACAGTGAGAATAATCTCGTTGTTGTTTTTTAATCAAAATTACAAAAGATCATAAAATGAATTTAAGAACTTAAAACTTTTAAGTTTAGTTACATTGTAAGTTAAATGGGAATTAAGCCTCCTTTGAGGATTATATCAGGCATTTGTTAACCTAGTTGCTCTTACTGCTGTTTTCGATGGTTCATATTTAATCTCCTTCCTAGTCTTTTTGGGGACAGAGCTATTCAAGGGTTCTCATTCTTCCTGGGTAATATTAGAAACTGAAAAAGAACTATCCATTTTCTCTGATATTTCAAAGCTGCTGCCATTAAAGTGTAGAGTATTTTCTTCTTACTTCCAATCTGTCCTGTCTTTGTGTGTATTTATCTGTTTTTGTTCCTAGTATGTCTGTTTAGTTCCTCTCCCTTTTAAAAAAACTAATCAGACTTGTAAAGCGTTTATCTTATAAACACATTTAAGCTTTATATATTCTTTCTGCTCTCTTTTTTTTCTGCTTTCTTAGTTTTAGGTATTTTCTATCTTGTTCATTTCGTTATATTTCGTAGTTCTCTTTCCAGTTGTTTCTATTTGTACTAAATTTCATTTTTTCCATCTTTCTTCTTTAATAAAAGAAAAAATGTAACATGGAAACATTAACATTTAAAGCTGTCTCATCAGTCTTGTGCGAGCCTTTTCTTTCTTTTTTTTTTTANAACATGGAAACATTAACATTTAAAGCTGTCTCATCAGTCTTGTGCGAGCCTTTTCTTTCTTTCTTTTTTTTATTATTATTTTAAAGATTTTTATTTATTTATTTCACAGCGGGAGAGAGATCACAAGGAGGCAGAGAGGCAGGCAGAGAGAGAGGGGGAAGCAGGCTCCCCGCTGAGCAGAGAGCCCGATGTGGGCCTCGATCCCAGGACCCTGAGATCATGACCTGGGCCGAAAGCAGCGGCTTTAACCCACTGAGCCCCCCAGGCGCCCTTGTGTGAGCCTTTTCATTACTTTCCTGCGAGTTAGTGATTTCTTGTTGATCCAAGGACAGTTTGATCTGTTTATTGTTGNACACACACACACACACACACACACACACACGTTGTTTTTCAAAGGCTATAGAGTTCTATACTTATCCGTTAAATCAAGCACTGCTAATTTCTCCTTATTCTTTTTTTTAAAGATTTTATTTATTTATTTATTTATTTCACAGAGGGAGAGAGATCACAAGCAGGCTGAGAGGCAGGCAGAGAGAGAGAGGGGGAAGCAGGCTCCCCGCCGAGCAGGGAGCCCGATGCGGGCCTCGATCCCAGGACCCTGAGATCATGACCTGAGCCGAAGGCAGAGGCTTTAACCCACTGAGGCGTCCTGTCCTTATTCTTTATATTTGAAGCATACTGAATCTTTTCAGCTATGAAAGAATTTTATCTAAGCTTCCAGGTGTATTTTATATCTGTCCTACTCTGGTTTGTAGATGCCGTGTTGTTTGGTAATTACACGTTCGTTGGGGGCATGTCGTCCTTGTCACTTCTGCCTCCTTTAAACTTACAGGGTTTTCATGTTTATACTGTTTAGGGTTTTCCACATTATGTTATGATCTTTTCTGAAAATCACATTGCAGCTCTTCGTTCTGTTGTATTTGCATGTTATTCATGCATCGTCTTTACATTTTCAGTGTTCCTTTATAAGGTTGTTTTAAATATTTTTGTTATAAAACCAGATAACTTGCTTTGTTTCTTCAATGTAATGTGACGGTCTAGGATACTTAAGGGGAATTTCATTTAATTATAATGACTGACTTACATGGTTTTATTCCTCCAATCTGAATATTGCTTAAGAAAGTTTTATTGGTAATTCCTCTTTTGTTATTTTCTCATTTTTGCTTTAGACTCTTCGTTGTTCTTTTTTTTTTTTTAAGATTTTTTTAGGCTCCTCCTTTTTTAGTTGTTTATTTCTCCTTGTTAATTGGAAGTTCTGTACATGATTCATTACAGGGTTCTCTTCCTCTCCTTTTAACCCCTACATATATTTTTCCATTTACTATTTTTTGAAAATAAGAGATTATTTCCCATAAATATGCAGTGATTCTCAAAGCTCTGCCATCTGCCTTCTCTGTCCTCAACTGGACATTTAACTTCAGCTGGAAAAGACCCAGAGAATTTGTTTACTTCTCTCCTGCCTTCTGCTCTCCCCGACTCTGTCTACCAACTGAAACAACTGAATTACTGTTGTCTCTCTCCCACCCCAAACCTTCCCAGTTACCTAGATTTACTGGCATCCTATAGTACATTGTGTTCTGGACCATTATTAGAATTTTTTTTTGTAGTATATGCTGCTGTTTCAATATATCGTCTTTATTAGTCCGTTATGCATGGTTAGTGCACCCAGGAGGGTGTGAATGTGTGTGTGTCCGTCAGAGGAGCATGAGACTCAGAACCCGTGATGATCTCTTCTTCTCTTTGTCTTTTCGACATCTCTCTTCCTGGTCATCTGTTGTTTGGATGCGCTCTTCTCTATTACTTTCCTCAGATGACGGATCTGTGTGGTTTACTGTACAACTTCTACATTTGAAAACTTTATTTTGCTCAGACAGGAACCTTGTATTGTTGTGGTTGTTCTAGCCCCTGTCTAGTGGCTTCAAATGTAGCCACGGATAACCACCACGTGGGTCTTTTCATCTTCAGCCAACTTGTCCTTTCTCCCCGGATGCCTGTAAGATTTCCTCTCTATTCTCACAGCTCAGTAATTTTCATATATATCTAGGTGGGGGTTTTTCTCAACAATCCAGTCTGGACTGCAGCGAGCTCTTTCAACCCACGGGACTCAAGCCTGCACCTCAGGAAGTCTTCCCCTATCATTTGTTTAATTAATGCCTCTCCTCCATTTGTCTTTTTCTCTTCTTCTGAAATGCCTATTATTTATGTGTTAGATTTCCAGGTCATATCATTTGATCTTGTCCCTCAAGATTTTTTTTTTCTCTTTATGTTTCCCTCCATACTTTGACAGAGCTCTTCCATAAGAAAGCCCAGTGAATTTCATCCCCCTCCCATGATGCACCTTTCATATTGTTATTTGGAAAATCATAGCTTATTTTTACTGTCTTTATTTTACTTTGCTTTGGTTTTTTTTCCCTGTTCTTGAATCCTCTTAATAATTTCATCAGTTTTCTCTGAAAATTATTTTTTCACATTATTTTTTACCTGGGTCAGTGTAAACTTCTCTACCATCATCATCATTACCATGTGAGAATTCTTATTTTGCCAGTTGCTGCTTCTTTTTGTTCTGAATTATCTCCCTCTCTCTGTCTACTGGATTTCCTTAGTGGGCTATAATCTTTCATCTTCAGCTCCCCTACATTCTGTGAATCCAACCCACCTAGCAGAAGCCCAGCAGGAATTTGAATCAAGAGAACCAGATTTAGAGTTGGCAGCAGAAAAGAAAGTATTTGTGTTCAATTCACCATTTTACCCAAATCCTCTCTATTACTGCCTTATTACGTTGGAGATTGAAATAGATCCTGGAGTTTTGACTATCACTCCTGATATAGCATTTTTTCTTTTTTTCTGTAAAGCTTTTAGAAAAATGTTCAAAAGTTGATAAAAAATTAATTTAAATTTATCAAAACTTATATTTGAATGTAGATATCAGTGGCATATAATCATAATGCAAATCCTTTATTCTAGGCATCCTTAGGTGTGTACAAAAGACTTATTAGCAAACACACACACACACACACACACACACACACACAAGAACACAGATCATTTATTTCTAGGGAAATGGGTAAATACCACATAAGGTTTTTCTGTACCCTAGACCTAGAAAAGTACTCCTTAGCATCTTCAAATATTTTGATCAAATGTGTAAAAGTTATACTATTCCTTTTTTCAGAGTGACTATTCTCTAATTAGTAGAAGAAAAATGACTAAGAAAATATTTCTTTGCTCACTTTGTATTTCAGAATTATTAGATTATTGCAAGCAAGTCTGGATTTATTAAATACAAATTCTTTTCCAATTCTTATAGTCTTAATCAGCAGTGTAGAAAACACAAAATAGCTCAAATACAGAAATAGGGCAATGTAGCTTATCATGTAAAACCACTCTCATATCATAACAAGAAATGGAAATAAAACAAAAAAATGTTTTCTGCAGGGCAATGGACACATTAGGAATAGGACATAGTACTACCATCAGTGATACCTGGGTCAGTGTAAACTTTTCTACCATCAGCCATTGTTATCATTATAGTAGCTAAAGTTTATTGGATATTTATTATATGCCAGGTGTTGTGGTAGGTGCTTCGTATTTTGCCCCATCATAACCTAATAAAGCCACTTGATAATTTTATTTGCTGCTCTTTTACAGAAGAAGCAAGTTCATACAGTTCATGAGCATTACCACCAGAATTAAAACCTTGGTATCCTGATCCCTGGTCCTTTTCTTAGAGCCAATATGCTGTATTGAACCGTCTCCATAGCTTTGAATATCATCAGTGATGAAGATTGCATAGTGGGAAATGTGGATTTCATTTGATTACTGTTAAATATCCATGCCCAAAGCAAGGATGCATAGAGGAAGGACATGGGCACACACTGTGTTTTCTAGTCCCACAGCTCAGGGTTGGTGACAGAAAACAGCCACATTTTCCTGATAGTGAGAAGTTGATGTGTTTAAGACCACAGCTAGAAATATAAAACGTCAACATAGCAACAAAATAACACATGATTAAGCTTTTCATTTGCCTTACATAAACGTTTAATTTTGAATACGAATGAGAATCTTGCCAGTCTTGACTTCTATAATTTTCCAGATGGGAACTTTCTGTGACTTGGATTCAAATTGCCAGCATGTTATGTCCCACATTAAAGTTTTTTCCCTCACTCCTCAAATTTGAATATGTGTTCAAAGACAAGTTTGTATACATACATTTGAGCATATATTTGTATAAACACACATGTATATTTTATGGGTACATGTACATGTAAAAGTTTAATTAATAATTCCATATCAGTACTAAAGTTACCACTGATTTCCAGGAGGACTTTAAGACTATTTAGGAGATTTTTGTATCTCACAATAGAAATCTGTGACATGGGGGCGCCTGGGTGGCTCTGTCGTTAGGCGTCTCCCTTCGGCTCAAGTCATGATCCCAGGGTCCTAGGTTAGAGACCCGCGTCGGGCTCTCTGCTCAGCGGCAAGTCTGCTCCTTCCTCTCTCCCAGTTTGTGTTCCCTCTCTCACTGTGTCTCTGTTAAATAAATAAAATCTTAAAAAAAAAAAAAAAGAAGAAATCTGTGACGTGGACGGCTTTTTGATCGAGCCTGGTACTTACCAGTTATGAATTAGTAAGTGCTTAGAATGCTGCAGATAATACATTTTATTATCAAGCCAATTAAATTTATAGTTTTTATCGTTTTTATCATCGTTTTTATTTTTTTTCAAAGTGTAAACGCTTTCGAACGATTACAATGTGACAAATTCCCCACTCACCACTGCCTTTTCTGATGGAGGTTCTGTTACTGCTTATATGGAAGATACTTTTAGAAACTGAAGAATTTCTAAATATGAATTTGGATTTTAGTCAAGATTATGCTCAGTGACCGAAGCGACCTTTTGTTCCTCTGCTTGTCTTCCTTGGCACTTCGGTCCATCGCCTGGTTTCAGTGGTCACTGTTATGACAATCATAACAGACCTTCGTTTATGACTGTCTGCCTTGTTTTCCCTTCACCTAGCTCTCTCGCACACGTCCCAGACGAGGCCTATCTAAAATACCCTCCAACTTACCACATCACCAAGAGAGACTTTTTCTCTCTCTTGGCTAACTAACATTGTTCAAGCCCAATATATATATAAATATATATATATAATTTTGGCTCTATATTTTAAATCTCATATATGATTTATATATCATATATATCATACCTATAAACATTTTTCTTAATGATCTGTTTTTATTTATTGAGGTATAATGGGCTCATAACATTATATTCATCTCATATGTACAACATAGTGATTCAAGATTTGTACACATAGCCAAATGATCACCACCACAAGTCTAGTTAATATCTGTTACCTTACATAGTTAAAATGTTTTTCTTGTAATAAGAACTTTTAAGATCTACTTTCTTAACAACTTTCAAATATGCAGTACCATGTTATTAAACAACTTTCAAATAGTAACTATAGTTGCTGTGCTGTGCGTTACATCCCATGATTTATTTATGTTATATCTGGGAGTTTGTACCTTTTGATCCCCTTCACCCAGTTCCCCCCACCCTACTCCCACCTCTACCAACCACCAATCTGTTCTCTGTGTCTATGAGCTCGTTTCCTTTTTCTTTTTAAAGTATTCCACATGTGGGCACCTGGGTGGCTCAGTGGGTTAAAGCCTCTGCTTTCGGCTCAGGTCATGATCTCAGGGTCCTGGGATCGAGGCCCGCATCGGGCTCTCTGCTCAGCGGGGAGCCTGCTTCCCCCTCTCTCTCTCTGCCTGCCTCTCTGCCTCCTTGTGATCTCTCTCCCACTGTGAAATAAATAAATTAAATCTTTAAAAAAAATAAAGTATTCCACATGTAAGTGGAATCACACACTATTTATCTTTCTCTGTCTTATTTCACTCAGCATTATGTCTACAAGGTCCACTGTTGTCACAAATGGCAAGATTATGTTCTTTTTTGTGGCTAATGTTCCATTGCATGTATGTACCCATTTTCTCTATCCATTCATCCATCAATGGACACTTAGGTTTTTTCCACTCTGCAAACCAAATTCCTTTTAGTGAATTCCCTCCTCAGTAAATTCTTACCAGTTTACATGCCCTGCCCCCCTCCAAATACTGTGCTGTCCATCAGTTAATGTTGTCTTACTCTGCATTCAGATGAACAACTAATAATCATCATGCACTTGAGGAAAGCTATGGCATGAAAAATAAACACCCAAACAAGGAAGTAGATCAGTGGAATTTGAGGAAATAGGAATAAAGCCAGGAATAGAATAACGGTTTCAGTAAAGGTCTATAAAATCTATTCTCAGGGGGCACCTGGTTGGCTCAGTCATTTAAGTGTCCAACTTTTCATCTTAGCTCAGGTCATGATTTCAGGGTCCTGATTTCAAGCCCTGTGTTGGGCTCCACACTGGGCATGTAGCATACTTAAACAAACAAATAATTTTTTCTTGAAGTTTATACCTGTAGATGTTGAATCCAATAAACAAATTAGGATGCTATTAAAAAGGGAATGTCCGTAAGAGTGACAAAGAACTCTTGAGGGTTTAAAACAGGATAGCTAAAATTTTGAAGACACAATTTTAAGTAGAAAATGGAAATCTGGGCGCCTGGGTGGCTCAGTGGGTTAAAGCCTCTGCTTTCGGCTCAGGTCATGATCTCAGGGTCCTGGGATCGAGGCCCGCATCGGGCTCCCTGCTCGGCAGAGAGCCTGCTTCCCCCTCTCTCTCTGCCTGACTCTCTGCCTCCTTGTGATCTCTCTCCTGCTGTGAAATAAATAAATAAAATCTTTAAAAAAAAAAAAAAAGAAAATGGAAATCTTCAAGTAAATAGAATAAAATAATAGGTATGTAAACAAAAGATTGAGATAAAGAAAACTAGAGTATCAATTTATGAAGTATAATATCAAATTCTAGGAAAAGAAGGCCAAATGTGTGTATAATGTTGGCGGGTGAGGGATGATAGGAGATAGAATAATGACTAAGTTTTACAATTTTTTTTTCAGAACTAAAGGACAGCAGTTTCTAGATTGATAAGGACCACCGAGTACCTCATATAATGAATAGATAAACGTTTCCTTCATGATATGTTATTGTGAAATCTCAGACTACCATAAAAAAACCACAAAAGTTTTCAGAGAAAATATAGAGCCCATACAAAAAGGGTCTTAATACTTAAAAGGTAAAACAGTTACCAACCTACAGTTCTATACCCCACCAAGCTATTCAGTATAAAACTGGAATGAATATATTTTCAGATAAATCAGTTTTAAAAAATATTTCATCCTCTCTACGTGTCCTCAGAAGATGACAAGAGATATTTTCAAGCATGAATGGATGAATGAATGAATGAATGAATGAAAAAGAACACATGGGATACAGGATTCTGAGCATCAGCAGGGGAGGGAAGTGAAAGTATTTCTCAGGATAATGATTAGAGAGTGTCCAGGTGACATGAGTGTATTTGCAAATGAAATTATATAGTATGCTCTAAAAGGAATCAAACTGGACATGGAGCAATATCATTTAAAAAATAGAAATATAATTAACAATAATAACAACAGTAATAAGGAGACTGAAGACTTGCTTCCTGTCTTTGACCACATTATGATACTACATTTCTGTCAGTGTTAGGAGGCATTAGTGATGAGTGCATACAGAAATCAAAACACACACACACAAAACAAACTAGGGCTTCTTAACTGGAGCATCAACTCAGAAACAGTTATGTAAATATATGTGCTCCATAACATGGTCCATGGCTCAGTTTTATAGAATATATTATAGGAATAAAAACATAAACTCTGATTTTTGGCATAGAAATTGTGATAGACCTGGGCATCTGGGTGGCACAGTTGGTTAAGCATCCAACTCTTGGTTTAGTCTCAGGTGGTGGTATCACGGTCCTGAGATGGAGCCCTGGGTTGGGCGCTAGCCTCAGTGTGGAGTCTGCTTGAGAGTCTCTCTCTCCTTTTGCCTTTCACACTCATTCCCTCTCTCTCAAATAAATAAATCTTTTAAAAAATGGTGATAGAAGTTTTGAGAGGCTGAAGAGAGGGGAACACGTGTGTGTGTGCATGTGTGGTATAAAAGAGTTCGAGTCTCCCTTTTCATAGTAGGAAGGTACTACATCATATTCAAAATTGAGAAACCATGAGATAGCTGTTTAAGCACTTTGTTTAGAAGTATTATGGTAAATACTGTAAGAATCAGACAGGTGTCTTTTGAAAGTAGCTTCTATATCTATGCAGCTAGATGTTACTAGACTTAAAGCCTCATTGACATGTCAAAACTGTATATTTATTTGATAACAGTACACATAAAAATGTTTAAGTGATGCAATAGAAACAAGTAAGGGACCAGGCATGGTTTCATAGACACCAGATTAGAACATAGCTCAAAAGTTAACCTGAAACTAATAAGACATTGATTTTTGTTTGTTTTTTCTCAGTTTATGCTTTGAGCCAACAAATACCTTTCCAACCCTAGATTTCATTCAGCAGGAGGGTAAATTAATAGTATCCAAGTTTCTCATGATATTAAATACATTTAAAATTTTACTCTAAATACTTCTGTTCCTTTTTTTGGGGGGGAGGTTGAACCAACATATATTTGTATTCAGAGATACATAGATAAAATGAAACAGCTTCCTGCCTGGATCTTCCTGAAGTCCATTTCTTCCAACCTTCATTCTTCCTCCTGGAGCTCTGGCTGCACTGTTTTCAGTTCTCTACTCAAATTATTTGCTGTACTTCTATCCCTCTGAGAACTTATTAAGTAAGTGCCTAACTGATCTAAGAAACAAACTGTTTTATGTAAGGTGCACAAAGGAACTAATTATAGCATAGTAACTTTATATTGTAGCATGTTTGCATTCTGGCTAAGTAGACACTGAAGAAGGGATCTGATCTTGAGAATTACAGGAGCTGTGAATGTCCCAGATCCGTTTGCGTCAAGTAAGTCCCCGGATCATTCATCTCACACTGTTACACACAGGGCAAGTGTACCAAGTTCTGTATATACAGTTTAGTGTGTGATTATTCAATTACACTTTAGGAGAAACTTAGAGTTCTTGTTCATAAAGATAGATTGTTGTTGAATACTTTTTCCTCACATGTCAAAAATTCTTCAATCTTTTGACCTTGAACCCTTTAATCAGACATTGTGAGATTTTGTAGCAACCTCTCTTTTCTGGTTACACTATTTATCACTCATGCAGCAGAACTTGCTAAGTATTCACACGTGATGGTCCTGTTGCTAGCACTCTAAGTACCAGAGCCTTGTACAAAGCAAGGACTCAGACGGAACTTCAAGAGCTTTTGACCAATAGTGTGACATTAACTTCAGTATTTAAGATACTTGGTTTATTTATTATAATTCATTTTCTAATATTTCAAGCCTTTACATTCTAGAGAAGTGCCATTCAGAGATTTTTTTAAAAACAATTTCTTTTTTCTTTTCCCAAGTACATGCATTACTTACTCTTTACTTGTAATCCACCAAAGACATTTGAACTTAACTGTAGAACTTCCCTCTGATAATTCACAAAGGAATCTACTTTAACAGATGAAGAGGAGTTTTTTAAACTTTATTTGAAACATATGGCTGGTAAAGTACTGGGCTGCTGTTATTCCCTTTTGGAAAGTCTAGTTGTATGCTATTTTAGTTGATTATATGTGAAGCTGGATTATTAAAAATATCCATGCTGCTTCTAGCTAGCAACTATTTTATGGTATAAACAGCTCTTTCTTTTTGAGAAGAGACATGATTATGAAATAAAGTTTTATAATAAAATAGTAGTCTGATATTTGATGAATATATGAAAATATTTTTTTCTAAAAAATGAGAATTAAACTAATGTTGGGAACAGAGTAGGGCAAATTCAGTGCAGTTTTGCCAAAATGGAGCTCTTGGACTATTGCAGAATAAAACTTCCTAGCATCCTAGTCTTATGTATGAAATATCCTCAATTTTCATATCCTTCAGCTCACATAAGGCCTGTAAGGCAAAAGAATGTGGGTCTAAAATGCAATTTTTGATTATCAGTTTCAGTACTCAAATTTCAATACTCAAAACTTCAGACCTGAATAATAATTAGTTTTATGTCAGTATACTTGTCTCAATTTAAAAAAAATAGTATTTATGCCAATATTATGGCAAGATTTTAAGACCAAATACCAAACCTCACATCGCATAACTGGTATTTTCTTTGTAGATGAATTTTAAACCTTTTTTTTAATTCACAAATTTCAAAAATTATTCAAATTAATGATAATCATATATAAAAGGTAAACATGACTTAGTAATAGCATTTTTTCCATTTCAAACTACTTCTAAAATTACCTTATTTCTTTTTTATTAAAATAGGATGTATTATTTGTTTCAAAGGTATAGGTCTGTGATTCATCATCTTACACATTTCACAGCACTCACTACAGCACATACCCTCCCCAATGTCCATCACCCAGCCAGCCCATTCCACCTCATACCCCTCCTGCAACCCTCAGTTTGTTTCCTGAGATTAAAAGTCTCGTATGGTCTGTCTCCCTCTGTGGTCTCATCTTATTTCATTTTTCCCTCCCTTCCTCTATGATCCTCTGTCTTGTTTCTCAAATTCCTTTCATCAGTGAGATCGTATGATAATTGTCTTTCTCTGATTGACTTATTTCACTTAGCATAATACCCTCTAGTTCCATCTACATCGCTGCAAATGACAAGATTTTGTTTTTTCAGATGGCTGCATAGTACTCATTGTATATATACATATATACGTATATATATGTATATATACATATATATGTATATGTGTATATGTACATATGCGTATATATGTATATATGTATCTGTATATGTGTGTGTGTGTGTGTGTGTGTGTGTGTGTATACACACACATACCACATCTTCTTTATCCATTCATCTGTTGATGGACATCTAGGCTCATTCCATAGTGAAGCCGTTAGTTTCCCAAATCAAGGGAAACCATATTAGGTAGTCTCAGGAGCTATCTCCCTGTACTCTGCATGTACAGTCATAGAATTTAAGTAAGTCTGTAAGTCTGCCCACACAACATTACTCTAAAAGCAAAATCTGTCATTCATTTTTAGTGTGTGTATTGTTTCCTGAATAACTGTTACATAATTTACATCCTTTGGCTTTAATTACCATTTAGACAGGACTGATCTTTTTAAAGATCATTTAGAAATTAGCAAGTATTATGATATGTAACTCATTTTGTAATTAATAATTTTACTGATGGGGCTCCTGGGTTGCTCGGTAGGTTAAGCATCTGATTCTTGATTTCAGCTCAGGTCATGATCACAGGGTCATGAGATGGAGCCCTGCTTTGGACTCTGCTTAGCGTGGACTCAGCTTGGGATTCTCTCTCCTTCTCCCTCTGCCCCTCCTCCGGCACACACTCAAATAAATAAATAAATATATAAATATATAAATAAATGAAATCTTTAAAAAATAATTTTAGAGATAATTACATAATCCACTCAGTAACTTATGGTCATAGAGCTTAGTTTTCCACCACTGTGGAGTGGTCAAAGAAATGCACACTTCCCAGCAAGAGTCCTGCAAAGATTTTTTTTTTCTGCTTAAACCTTCTCAGATATCTCTTTCATTCCTTCTATATTCCCTGTAAATTTCCTGTATTTCTGCCCTCCAGAAATACTAGTAGTTACTCTCTTTCTAGACTCCCTATAGTTTTTCATATCTTTCAATGCTCACATTGAGCTGAATTATTTTTTAACCTGTTGAAACTGAGTGATCTACCATTCCCAACAAGCCAAGTGTCCCCCGTATTTTACTTTTGCTGATTTTTGAAATTTACTGGTTTTTTAAAAATTTTTGAACTTTATATAAATTGAATCATACAGTATGTGTGTATTCTTCTGGCTCACATTGTGTTTGTGAGATTTGTATATGTTGGGTGTGCATAACTGCTTTACATGTTTATTTCTTTTTAGTATTACAGTGTATAAATATACCATTTTGAATTAATTATTTGACTGATGGACATCTGAGTTGTTTCTAAGGTTGGGGCTGTTACAAATTACACTGCTGTGATTATTATTGTGCATGGCTTATGGAGTATATCTGAACCCATTTTGGGGGCAGGGAATTACCAGGGGGTAGGGATTTACCCATATATGACAGGGAGTCAGATCATTGCCTCTAGTAGATAAGGACAACCTGTTTTCTAAAGAGTTTGCACCAGTTTCCACGTCTACCAGCAGTGCAAGAGAGTGTTTTTTACTCTGCATCCCTGCTTACATGTGAGATTACCACTCTTTTTCATTTTTGCTGTTTTGGTGTGTGTGGTTTTATCTACTTCACTTATTAAGTTCAGGCTAATAATATATGGTGACATGTACTGAAATGTTATTATATTTAGAAAAGCATCAATTTCTAGATTTAATACTTTCTTTAATGTTTCAATTAAGATAATGCTTGTAAATTATTTAATATTTAACACTCAATAATTAAGAACAATTATTTTCTGAAGTACTTGTCCCTTAGTCTAATTTTGCCTTTACCAGATCAAATGCCATCTTTTAGAATGCAAAGATAAATTATAAAATACACTGTTAACCTCTCTGTGAGTTAATTTTATGTAATTAGAATCTTTCTCCATTTCATTAAGGTGCTGATTTTCCCTACGCAAATAATTCCCCAGGGAGAGAGAGTGAAGCACATGGAACTTTTGTATAGTTTCTCATTTTTATTTGCTATAAAGTATGTTGCGATTTTAAAGCTTTGTCTGAAATCACTTTCCAGTGTGTTTTATACAGTTGTGGTACAAAGTTTCATGAACATATTGCTGTTGATACTTCCTCTCTGTCTACTGATACTTAGTTCCCTTTATTCTCAGAATAAAGTGATACTGGAAAAAAAATAAACAAACAAGCAAACAAAGCAAAACACTGTGAGCTTTTTAGGCAGTAAAATCTTGTTACCAAGGAGACTTCAGGGGAACTAGATATTACTTTCCAGGAAGGCAACAATACCAAAATGAGGAAGGCTTTGCTCTGGAGTAACATTTCCCAAGTCGGCCATTTGAAGTTTCTCAGAACAGTTTCTTCAGTGTTTTGCTTTGCTGGTTTGCTTGTAAGAAATTTTGTTTTTGCCTTGGATAAACATTTGACTATTGAATTTTCTGCGAACCAGAGTAGAGGAAGGTAGGCCAGGGACTGTTGTCAGTTTCCCAACTCACAAGACGCTGGCGCCTGTGCTGCCATTTCTCAGCAGGCTCCTTGCCCCTTTGTGTCTTACCTGCTCTGGCTTCCTCTTCTAGGCTTCACAAGTTGTACCCTATCCACTCTCTTGAAACATCTCGCCTTGGGCGCCTGGGTGGCTCAGTAGGTTAAAGCCTCTGCTTTCGGCTCAGGTCATGATCTCAGGGTCCTGGGATCGAGGCCCACATCGGGCTCCCTGCTCAGCGGGGAGCCTGCTTCCCCTCTCTCTCTCTGCCTGCCTCTCTGCCTCCTTGTGATCTCTCTCCCTCTGTGAAATAAATAAATAA
>LNAC01000130.1:1921092-1936760 GCA_002007465.1 Ailurus styani | reverse complement strand
GGGCCTCGATCCCAGGACCCTGAGATCATGACCTGAGCCGAAAGCAGAGGCTTTAACCCACTGAGCCACCCAGGCGCCCCTGTGTCTGTTCTTGTAACTGAATCATTCTTTTTAATACTTGTTCGTTTTTATTGTGATTTGTTTTGTTGGGATTTATGCTATTTATTTTGTGTTTCCTACGTACTTCTTGCCTTGTTGTTGGCACTGTTGCTTATCTTTTGTGTTTCTTCAGATTTTTTGTTTTAATTTCTCTAGTACTTAAAAATTTTGTACCTTATTACACGCCCTCTAAATGGTATTATCAAACATATATATTTGAACATTTAAAAAAATCTATGTCTAGAGTTAATTGGTATCTTTCTTCTCTGCAGCCCCAATCATAACATGCTTTTCTTGCTCTCAATCCGAACTCCCAGAGTAAATTTCTAGTAATTTTGTCCTAAGTAAGGATAATTGGGGAATAAACAAGCCTTACAGCACCATTGCTATTTAAAGCAATGTTCTTGGATTTCTCTTTACGCGTTTACTGTGTCTTACATTGTAAATTTTCCTTTGCAGGGTGCAGTTTTTTGTTTCTCCCATGCAATCCATTTATGTTTGCATTCTTTTGAATGTATCTTTGACAGAGGATAGGATTATATGTTCAAAACAATTTTTTTGTCAGAAATTTGAAGAGAGTTTGACATTATCATCACCATCCAATGTTGCTGAGGGAACTCTAATTATGAAGGAAATCTGTTTATAGTTCTGCTGTCACATTCTCAGCTTAATTTTTATTTTTTCTCTAAGTCATTATATTCTTCAATATTTCCTGATTCTTACATTTTGTTCATCTCTCATTTTTAGAACTTATTGTCTCTGAAAATAGCGTTCCATTGTTTTTACACTTTAACTGTTTAGGTGACCATAAAGTTATTAAGTAAGAACCATTTTCCCATCGAATATTTTTAAAATTCTCTTGTCATCTAGAATTTAATGATGAGCATGTATGTATTCCTTTTTGTTGTTGACGCCCTTAATAATTTAACTCTTTTCTCTGCTTATATGTAAGTAACGTGAGTAGGAGCATTTTTTCCCTTCCATTAAGATTTTCCCCAAGATATGTCCAAATGTGAGTCTCTTTACACCTATTTTGCTTTTTACAGAATGAGCCTTTTCAATTTACCACGCACAGCTTTTTTCAGCCCACTAAACTTGTTGTTAGTTATATACCATCAGTGCTTCTCTTCTGTTTTTTTTCTGTTTTTTCCTTTTGTAAGACCTGTAATTATGAGGTTTGAGTGTCTTAAGTACCTAATGCTGCTTTCTCAATATTTCCATCTTCTTTTTACTTTTTCCTCTGAATTTAAGAGTATCGCTTAAATAAATCATCTATTGTTCTGTTTTGATTTTTTGAAGTGTCATTTCTACTCTAATCAGTTGGTCAATTAAAAAAAACCTCTCTTTTAGACACACACACACACACACGCACGCACGCACACACACACAGGCCTCACACACATATCATGCCTAGAGGAAAAAAATGGCTGAGAGAGGTACAGAAATAAAATTTAAGCAATTTATTAATAGTACATAATTTTTTTCTTTTAAGCTCAAACGCAATTCCTGCATAAAATCCAGTTCATGATTTGGGGATGGGATTGAGAATTGTTATTCACTAAATATTCCTAGGGCATTTCATAAGCCATGAGTTGTTGCATATAGGATGTTCTGTTGTGTTTGGTGTTTTAAGTGGCCCATTTTATCTAATCTTCATAATTTATCATCTGAATTTCATGTATATATAACTTGTCCTGGGCCACAAAATTGTTTTTGGAATCCAGGGCTGAATGATTCATTTCCGATTCTACTTTTTTGAAGAAAATTTCCAAAATATAAGCGTGCTTAAAAAAAGAATAACACCTACCTTGAAGAAGGATAAACATAAATGTTAGCTAATTCAAGAATTTTCCAATTGCTTACAATTAAGGCTATGAAATATTTTCTTTTTTTTTTTTAAGATTTTATTTATTTGAGAGAGAGGGCACACAGAAGCAGACTCCCCGCTGAGCAAAGAGCAGGATGTGGGTCTTGATCCCAAGACCCTGAATCATGACTTGAGAACCAAAGGCAGATATTTAAGTGACTGAGGCACCCAAGGCTATAAAATATTTTCAACATTAACTAACTTGTAACTACATAATTTATATTGCAGTGATTATTAACCTGTAGAGAAAATAATTATACAAGAAAAGATACTTAGACTGAAGATCGGTAAGCCCTTATGTTTTTAATATTTAAAATTCACTGAAGAAATATAATGTATAATTTTAGCATTGGCCATTACAATAAACTTTGTTTAAAAAATTAAAAGTTACATAACAACCAGCAAAGATAACTCTACAGAGACAATAGGAATGTTTTAAAAACCCGAAAGAAGGAGCTCTAAGTAGCTTAAAATTAAGCATTCTTCTAAGATGTTATTTGTTCTTTAAGAATAAATAAAAAGGAAAGAGACCATGTATTTGTTGAACTCATGCAATTTACTTACAACAAACTTACAAGATTGTGGTATAATACTCTTTTGCTCTCACAAGAAAACTGGCATTGGGAAGCCATATATGACTTTGATCATAGTCATTTAACAATAAATGATCACAAAATTCAAACCGGACGGGTTCCATTTCTTTCAACAAAACATTCCTCTTCCTCATATAGTATTTCTTTAAAACCTTGAGGTCCAGAATATTAAGCTTGTCTTTAATATTTACCTCCTATGCAGTTTCACTTAAAAAATATATGTGTAAAGTTATAAAGGAGATTAATAAGAACTAGCATTTATTGAGAATCTGTTTATCAATGAGTTATGTGCTGTTCTTCCTGATTACAGATGAGGAAACTGAGACACAAATTTAAGTAATATTTCCAAGGCCCTGTAGCTACTAAGTGGTAGGGAATGGATTCAATCCACAGTCTGGCTCTTACTGATCCCTCCTGAACGCATGACAAAAATCCTACCTTCCCGATAAGATGCTGCCAGACCACCTTAAGCTTAAGTTGTTAACACTGATATATTTTTCTTCTCCTTTAATTAAGGAAATAAAAGATTAGAAATAAAATTGAAATTCCCAGCCTCATCCATTTCTCTCCTCGGGCAATATTTGGCATGAGCTTAATTAGAGCCCATCTATTTTTAAATAAATGTATACATAAATGTCCATTATGCACACAGTAGTACTCTTCTGTATGTGAGGCATGGTGCCTTTCATATCATTCTGAGAATTATTATTTTCACTTAATATCAATTTTTAAAATATATGTGAATGATACAGAATAATTTAGTCCATTCTTTTTTATTACCTTTTAGTAACCCATTGAGTGAATAAACTGCATTTTTTTCTTTCTCCTTTGAAAACATTTTAAAAGTAACTTTTTTCTTTTAAAAACTTTTGAAAGAAAAAAAAAAGTTTTTACCATCACAAGCAGTGTTACCCTGGACATCAGTGTACAAGTCTTCTTGTGCAAAAGTTTACAAAATTCTCTTGAGCAGTGCTCCCCCAGAGTACACAGCGAGGACATAGGGAACGTGAGCCAGGGGGTAAATTAACACACTGCTCAGTTCATTAAGAAAGTCTTGCTTAACAAAAAATGTCAACTGAACAGAATTATGAATTTACTGACATGGTTATAGCTGATTTATATCAGGCATCTGAAGTAACACAACAGCTCCATGCCTCAGTGCATACTCAAAATTGCCTGCCAAGAAGCAGCCTTCCGTGGACCACCTTACACAGTAGGGCTCTAGAGCGTGTGTTAGGAAATAGAACTGCAATATTGTAAGATTTCATTCTTACTGTCCGTTGCCCATTTGCTCCCCATCGCGGGTATGCCAGTTACACTTTCCCTGGCAATATATGATAATATTCACCTCCCTTCTGTCGTTAGCATTTGATATTATTGGCCCTTTAAATCTCCACCAATCTGGTCGATGAAGAATGGTGTCTTATTGTTGTGTTAATTTGTATTTTATTTCCAGCTTCTTTGTGTATTGTCATTAATTAGCTTTTTTAATATATTTATTACCATTTGGATAATAAATGACTGCCCTTTTCTCTTTTTTTAGGCAGTTAATATCTTTTTCCAGCTTTATTGACATATAATGAACATATGACACTGTGGAAGTTAAGGTTTACAATGCGATGATTTTATGCACATATGTATTGCAAAACGCATACCACCAATAAGATTAGTTAACATACCGGGGCACCTGGGTGTCTCAGTCGGTTAAGTGTTTGCCTTCCGTCCAGGTTCCCATCCTGGAGTTCCCGGATCAAGTCCCACATCGGGCTCCCTGCTGAGCAGTAAGTCTGTTGCTCCTGTTTTTTTTTTTTTTTTTTTTTTAAAGATTTTNTTATCTATTTGAAAGAGGTAGAGAGCACAGGTAGGCAGAGCGGCAGGCAGAGGGAGAGGGAGAAGCAGGCTGCCTGCGGAGCAGGGAGCCCGATGTGGGCCTAGATCCCAGGACCCTCAGATCATGACCTGAGCCGAAGGCAGTGGCTTTAACCCACTGATCCACCCAGGCGCCCTCTGTTTCTCCTTCTGCTTTTCACACCACTTGTCTTACTTGTGCTCTGTCTCAAATAAATAAATAAATAAATAAATAAATAAATAAATAAATAAATAAAATCTTAAAAAAAGATTACTTAACACATCTTTCATGTCACAAAATTCTGTTTTTTCATAATGAGAACGTGGAAGAAATATTTCCTTAGCAACTCTCAAGTATATAATACAGTATTGTTAAATATGGTCACCATGATGTGTATACGTTAGATTCCAAGAACTTTTCGTCTTGTTACTGGATGATTGATGATCTTATAACTTTTACCAACATCTCTCCATTTCCCATGCCCTGTAGCCCCAGACAGTAGTTATTCTACTCTTGTTTTCATGAGTTTGGCTTCTTATGATTTCACATGTAAGAAAGACACTACAGAATTTGCCTTTCCGTGTCTGATTTCTTTCACTAAGCATAATGCCCTCAAGGTCCATCCATGTTGTTGCAGATGACAGTTTCCCTCCTTTTTATGGCTAGATACTATTCCTCTGTGTGTGTGGTGTGTGTGGTGTGTGCATGCGCCTGTGTGTGTGTATCCCACATTTTCTTTATCCACTCATCCATCCATGTCCACTTAGGTTGTTTTCATATTTTGGCTATTGTAAATAATGTTCCAGTGAACATGGAAGTTCAGTTACCTCTTTGACATAGCAATTTTATTTCCTTTGAATGCACACCCTGGAAGCTGAAATGCTGGATCATATGTTAGTTGCATAAGTTTTTGAGGAACCTCCATACGGTTTTTCATAATGGCTGTACCAATTTCCATTCCCACCAAGGATATATATGAGGGTTGCCTTTTCTCAACATTCTTACCAAATCTTATCAAATCTTTTTTTATGATAACTCTTCTAACAGGTGCAAGGTGGTACCTCATTGTGGTTTTGATTTGCGTTTCCTTGAGGGTTGATGATGTTGAGCACCCTTTCATGTATTTGTTGGTCATTTGCATGTCTTCTTTGGGAAAATCTCTATCCAGGTCACATGCACATTTTTAAATTATGTGTTTTGCTTTGTTTTATTTATTTTTGGGTACTGAGTTGCATGAATTCCTTATATATTTGGATATTAACTCCTTGTAAGATATATAATTTGGAAATATTTCCTGCCATTCCATAGATGGCCTTTCCATTTTGTCGTTTTTCTTTTCTCTTGCTGTGCAAAATCTTTTTTTTTTTAATTTTTTTATTTTTTTAAAGATTTTATTTATTTATTTATTTGACACAGAGAGAGGGATTACAAGTAGGCAGNGAGTTTGGTATGGTATCACTTATTTATTTTTCTTTAGTTCCTTGTGTTTTTACTGTCATTTTCAAAAAATCATTGCCAAGAACAATGCCAAGGAATTTTTCCCTAGCTTTTCTTCTAGGAGTCTTATGGTTTCAAGTCTTACATGTAAGTCTTCCATTCGTTTTGAGTTATTATTTTTTTTGTTAGTTGTATAGGATAGGGGTTCAATTTCTTTTTTTTTNTGCAAAATCTTTTGAGTTTGATATGGTATCACTTATTTATTTTTCTTTAGTTCCTTGTGTTTTTACTGTCATTTTCAAAAAATCATTGCCAAGAACAATGCCAAGGAATTTTTCCCTAGCTTTTCTTCTAGGAGTCTTATGGTTTCAAGTCTTACATGTAAGTCTTCCATTCGTTTTGAGTTATTATTTTTTTTGTTAGTTGTATAGGATAGGGGTTCAATTTCTTTTTTTTTTTATGTTTTTTTTAAATAATCCCCATACCATGGTTTCCACCATACCATCTATTGAAGAGACCAGCCTTTCTCCATTGAATGTTACTGATGCCTTTGTTCATAGCAGATGGCCATGCAAGCATTTGTCTATTTCTGGTCTATTCACGTCTATTTCTGGTCTCTCAATTCTGTTCCATTGGCCTACATATCTGTCTTTATACCAGTACCATGTTATTTTGTATATGACTGCTTTATGTTTTAACTTAAAGCATGATGCTTCCAGCTTTGTTCTTTCTCAGTATTGCTTTGGCTATTTGGGATCTTTTATGGTTCCATACAAATTCTAAGATTTTTTTTTCTATTTCTGTGAAAAATGACATTGGACTTTTGATAGGGATTGCATAAAATCTATAAATAGCTTTAGGTACTATGGACATTTAATAGTATTAATTCTTCTGATCTATGAACATGAGATATCTTTCTGTTCGTTGATGTCTTTATTTTTTCATTTTCATAAGTTTCTTATAATTTCTGTTATATAAAAAATAATTTTCAACATAGAGGTCTTTCACCTTATTCCTAGTTTTTTGGATGATGTTGTTATAGGGATATTTTCTTAATTTCTTCTTCAGATAGTCATTGTTACTATATAGAACTACACTTGATTTTTGCATGTTAGTTTTTTTATTCTGAAACTTCACTGATTCATTTATTAGTTCTAGTAGTTTTTGGTGGTTTCTTTAGGGTTTTCTATTTATAAGATCATATCATCTGTAACAGAGATAGTCTTACTTCTTCCTTTCTGATTTGGATGTGAAAATGGAAAAAAAATCCTTTTTTCTTCCCTAATTGTTCTGGCTAAGACTTTTGGTACTATGTTGAATAAAAGTGACAAGAGAGAGCACCCTTGTCTTATTCCTAATCTTACAGAAAAAACTTTCAACCTATACAGAGTCTGATGTTAGCTGTAGGCTTGTCGTATGGGGCTTTTTTTTTTTTTTTTTTTTCAGAAGGAAAGAGGGTGGAGGTGGGGAGGGGCAGAGAAAATCTCATGCTGGTCATGGAGCTTGACATGGGGCTTGATCTCACAACCCTGAGATCATGATCTGAACCAAAATCAAGAGTCGATGCTTAACCAACTGAGCTACCCAGGCGTCCCGTCATAGGTGGCTTTAAGACATCCAGGTATATTCTTTCTATACCCAGTATGTTGTGAGTTATTATCATGAAAGGATGCTAAACTTTGTCAGATGCTTTTTCTGTATCTATTGAGATAAGTAGAATTCTTATCTACTTAAGATAATAAGTAGATACTTAAGTAATAAGAATAATAAGTACTTTTTATTTTTCCTTCTATTAATGTGGTCTATCACATTTATTGATTCTGTATATTGAACCACCCTTGCATATCAGGGATAAATTTCACATGATCAAGGTATGGGATCCTTTTAACTTTCTGCTGAATTTTGTTTGTGTGCATTGTGTTGAGAATTCTTGCTTTTATATTCATCAGGGATATTTTCCTGTAGTTTTTCTGTTTTTATTTTTTCCTTGTAAGTTTTACTTGGATTTGGTGTCAGTGTAATGCTAATTTTGTAAAATGAGTTTAGTATGAGCGTTCCTACTCTTCAACATTTTGGAAGAGTTTGAGATATACAGGCATTAAGTCTTCTTTAAATGTGTGATAAAATTCATCAGTAAAATCATCCACTCTAGGCTTTTCTTTGTAGAAGATTTTTGATTACTGGGTCAAACTCTATATTTATTCATTAACAATCTGCTCAGATTTCCTATTTCTTCATGATTCAAAGTTGGTAGATTGCATGTTTCTAGGAATTTATCTATTTTCTTCTAGGTTATCCAAAGTATTGACATTTAATTGATCGTAATAGTCTTTTATGATCCTTTTTATTCCTGTGGTGTCAATTGTAACGTATCCTGTTTCATTTCAGATTTTTTATTTCTTTTTTCTCTTTTTTTCTTTGTTAGTCTCAGTAGAGGTTTGTCAGTTTTATTTTTTTCAAAAAGCCACTATTAGTTTGTCTGCTTGTTTCTGTTGTTTCCTGGTCTCTGTTTCATTTACTTCTGCTGTGATCTTTGATACATTCTTCTTTTGGTAATTAGGCTTAGGTTGTTCTTCTTTTTCTAGTTCCTTGGCTATAAAGTTAAGTTATATATTTGAGATCTTTCATTTTTTCTTAATGTAGGTGTTTATTACTATAAACTTTCCTTTGAGAACTGCTTTTTCTATGTCTTACAAGATTTGGTATGTTGTGTTTCCATTTTTATTTGTTTTGAGACTTCTGAATTTTTTTCTCATGATTTCTTTGACCCATCAGTTGTAAAAGAGTATTTTAATTAATTTCCATATATTTGTGAATTTTCCAGTTTTCTTCTAGTTTTTATTTCTAGTGTTATACCAATGTGCTCAGAGAGGAGACATGGCATGATTTCAGTCTTCTTAAATGTGAAAAAACTTGTTTGTGACCTAACATATGATCTATGCTAGAGAATGTTCTGGTGCATTCAAGAAGAATGTGTACTCTACTGCAATGCGATGGAATGTATTTACTGTATATATTTGTTAAGGCCATTCTGTTTAAAGTACAGTTATTGATTTTCTGTTTGGATATTCTGTGCATTGACAAAAGTGAGGTATTGAATTCCCCTACTATTATTGCATTACCGTTTCTCCTTTCAGGTTTATTAATATTTTCTTAATATATTTAGGTGTTTTTATAATATGTGTATTAATATTTACAAATGTTGTATAGAGGACATGTTACAATGTCCTCTTGTTGGACTGATGGTTTTATTATTATACAAGACTTTCTTTGACTCACTAAAACATTTGTCTTGGAATCTATTTTGTTACATAAATGTTGTCTTAAAGTCCATTTCATGTTGGTTTCCATTTGCACAGATACCCTTTTGTATCCCTTCACTTTGAGCCTATATTTGTGCTCAAATCTAAATTTAGTCTCATTTTTTAAAAAGACTTTATGTATTTATCTGACAGAGAGAGAGAGACAGAGCACACATGAGAGAGCTCACAAGCAGGGGTAGCAGCAGAGGGAGAGGGAGAAGCAAGCCCTCCACTGAGCAGGGAACCCCACACAGGGCTCGATCCCAGGACCCTGGGATTGTGACCTGAGCTGAAGGCAGATGCTTAACCAACTGAGCCACCCAGGTGCCCTGAATTAAGTCTCTTGTAAGCAGCATATACTGGGTCTTGTTCATTGTTTTTGCATATATGTATTCCATTCAACCACTCTATGCCTTCTGATTGTGGAATTAAATTCACTTACATTTAAAGTAATTATTAATAGGTAAAGGCTTAATATTTCTGTCTTATTAGTTTTCTCTGTCTTTATGTTTCCCTTTTTCTTGTCTTTCTCTCTTGCTACCTTCCTTTATGAACTGATGATTTTTCATAGTGATATGCTTTGTTTCTCTTTATCTTTTATTTTTCTACTGTAAGCTTTTGCTTTGTGAATACTATGAGGCTTCTATAAAACATCATATGGATATAATAGTCTATTTTAAACTATTAGTAGCTTATTTTAGGAAACATACAAAAAATCTCTTTATCCTTCCATTTTTTTGATGTCATAATTTACATGTTTATATTGTGTACACATTAGCAAATTGTTAGAGTAATAGTTATTTTAAACACTTTTTTCCTTTAACCTTAATACTAGAGTTAACTGATTAATGCACCATCATATTACAGTGTTAGAGTATTGTTTGATTGTGTACTTACCTTTACCACTGTATTTGATATTTTCATATGTTTTAATGTTATTAATTTGCACCTTTCACTTCAACTTGAAGTACTGCTTTCAGCATTTCTGTAGGTAGGTCTAGTGGTGATGACCTCCCTCAGATTTACTTTGTCTGAAAAAGTCTTAATCTCTTCTTCATTTCTCTGGGTAAAGTATTCCTAGTTGGCAGCTTTCTTTTTCTCTCAGCATGTTGAACACATCATACTACTTGCTCCTGGCCTACATGATTTCTGCTAAAAAAAAAAAACCCTTTTATAGCCTTATTGGGGTTCCTTTTATGTGAGGATTTTTTTTTCCTATTGCTCCTTTTTTAAAAATCTCCTATAGTCTTTGATTTTAGACAGTTTTATTATCATATGTCTTGGTGAATATCTCTGATTGAATCTGTTTGGGAATCTATAAGCTTGATAATGTTGGATTTCCCAATCTCTCCCCAAATTGGAGAAATCATCAACCGTTATTTCTTTTAATTAACTTTCTGTCCTTTTTTCGCACTATTCTCTTTCTCAAACTCAAGTAATGCATAGATTGTTTCTCTCCGTTAATTCTATGGTTCATATTGGTTTTTCTCCCCTCCCTCCCTCCCTTCTTTCTTCCCTCCCTCCCTTTTTCTTCCTTCCTTCCTTTCTCTCTCTCTTTCTTGCTGGTTTGTTCTTTTTGTTCTTTTCTGACCACACAATTTCAAATGATCTGTCTTTACCTCACAGATTCTTTCTTCGGCTTGATCCAGTCTGATATCGATGCTCTCTCTATTGGATTTTTCATTTTATTCATTGTATGCTTTAGTTCCACTTTCTTCTTTTGGGTCTCTGTCAGATTTCCTGTGGAGTTTATGAACTGCTTTTCCAGATTCCATTGAATTGTTTTTCTGTGTTTTCTTGTATCTCAGTGATCATCTTTAAAACAACTATTTTGAATTCTTGATTGAGCAAATTACATTTCTCCATTTTGGGGAGGCTGGTTACCAGACAGTTATTATGTTCTTTGGTGGTGTCATGTCCTTAATTTTTCATGTTCCTTGAAGTCTTAGGTAGTTGTCTTCACATTTGAAGGAGTCTTAGTGACTGGCTTTGGGAAAGAAATACTTTTCCTGCATCCCTGTTTGGGATTCTAAGTCTTTCTTGAACTTCCCTATGTATATTCCTGCTCCACACATCTTATTTACTTCTGGGGGAAATTCTTAAGATCGAATGCTTTCACTCAGTCTTGCATAGCCAGGCCAAGTGCTTGTAACTTCCTTCTTCTTTCCCTAGGATGTTGCTGGTTGCTTTAGTTTATGCTTTCTCCCAATCCTCCAGACTCAGGCCAGTTATCTGTACACGCTTGCTTGCCATTTGCTAACACTTGCTGTCTCTATCCTGGGGCATGCACAGGCAGCCTTCCATCGGGTGAGAGGATTTGTCTGCAGAATTCAGGAAGCTGGGTGCTCACTCACATGTTCTCCCCTTACCCTATGGAGAACAAGGGACCAGAATGGTCTCCCTTCTGAGTATGGAGCTATGCTGCCTTAAAGAGGGGTGATATGGGTCAAGTTAAACCATTCCTCTTATCCCCTTCAGTTCATTCACTCTTGTTGTTTTGTTTGTTTGTTTTTGTTTTGTTTTGCTTTGCTTTCTGTTCCACTGGGGTGCTGAAGCTTCCACACTGGCACTCTCATCCATGGGTGATTGTTTAAATCAGTGTTCTTAAGGGGGAAGATGGTAGAAAATGCCTATTCCATCATATTGATGACATCATTCTCCAGAAAGATCTTATTCATTTTCTTTACCTTTTTTTCTGCTATGTTATATGTATTTCCTAATTAAGGTATATAAGTAATTCTAAATTTCCTAATCAAACCTTTCTTGTATATTTTTCGGACATCTTTTCCTAAGTTTTTTCTTGTTTTTAAACTTCTGATTATTTGTTCTAATATCCTTTTCATTTTATATAGAAAACTTTAGCAGTCTTTTCCTTTACAGTTGGCACTACTTTTGTATTGAAATTATTATTTTCTACTTCAGAAAATGTAAAGATTTCTTCTTGTAATGTTATTAGTTTATTTTGTTTCTATTTTTTTTACCTTTAAGTTTATATTCAATAAAAATTATATTTATGGTATGAGGCATACTAATTAATTCTGTTTTTTTCCCATTTATTGAATAATTCATCCTTTCACACTGACACATAATGACATCTCTATCATGTGCCATGGACCTTTTCTGAGTTCCTTCTTAGCCTGTGTTCTAATTAATTCAGGTCAGTAGGTATTCATTTAAATATTGTAACTTAAATTTTATTATAGAAAACTTTCCTTTTAGGCAAGTACTCATACCTTGTTCTCTTCTAATTTGTCTTGAATATTGGATATCTATTCATCCAAAGAAATTTCAGCATCAGATGTAAAGTTCAGAAAAGAGACCTATTGGAACTTTGAATGCTAAAAGGATGATTTCATAGAATAATTTGCAATAGTTAACATCTTGATGCTATTTACATAACATATTAACAGCTGTAACTATGTGGAACTCACTATGTGCCAGCCAGTCACTCTTTTATGTGTTTATATGCATTTATTTACTTTATCTTCATAACAATATTATGAGGTAGATATTTAATTGCCTCCATTTTAGGTGGGAAAACTAAAGCATGGAGAGTTGAAGAATCTTGTATTATTTCATATAGGTAGAAAGTGGTGACACTGGCAGTCCAACCCAGTTTGTCTGGCTTTAGACGTTCCTTTCCTACTGCCATTACTATATGATGTCTCTTAGTCCTTTATTCAAGTATAAGGATATACTTATATCTTTTCCCCTTAACTTTTTCTAATCTTTATATATTACACTGCAAACTGTATAATAACAGATAATTTTTTTGTTTTTCTTTTTTTTTTACTATTGTATTTCCAGCTCCTTGAATGGTTCCTGGCACAAATTAGGTACCCAATAAACATTTCTCAAAATTAAAGGATTTCAATTGTGTTCAATCTTAAAGCATAAAAATACCCAAGTCTCTGAACAGTCTCGGACTCTTTGGAAAGATTCGTTTTTCTATTAACATTATCCTTCTATTATATCCACAAACAGTATATTATTTTTATTTTTAAAAGCTATCCAATCATTGGGGTGCCTGGGTGGCTCAGTGGTTGAGCATCTGCCTTTGGCTCAGGTCATGATCCCCAGGTTCTGGGATGGAGCCCCACCTTGGGCTCCCTGCTCAGCAGGAAGCCTGCTGCTCCTTCTCCCATTCCCCCTGCTTATGTTCCCTCTCTCACTGTGTCTCTCTGTCAAATAAATAAATAAAATCCTTAAAAAAAAAAAGCTATCCAATCATCTACTTATTTATTTTCAAAGTATTCTACACTTCTGTCTGCCATCTGAAGGTAATATTGTCACATCCTAATCAACTTTTATAAATAAAAGCCTAAAACAAAACATTTTGCATGCAACTCATTTGAATTATGAAGAACTGCAAGCCTTGATATGTTGCCTCAAGACCAGTACCCTAAGACCTAAGAATCCCTAACGTGTGTTAGGCCTTTTTCTTAGAGTTATTATATCCCTATGGTGAATGCCATGCAAACATTAGAAACTTTGCTGCTAGATGTAATTTTTTCCCTTATAGTCTGATGTAAACATTTATCAGTTTGTCTTGCTAGGTAAAGAATATGCCATGTGTCCTTCTAACTGCTCTTCTCCATTTTCCTGGAACAAAGTTTCTCCATTCTTTGTAGAATATTGATTATAGAATCCTAGTATAGAACACATATTGTACATAAGAATATTACTCTGAGGGTGCCTGGGTGGCTCAGTGGGTGAAAGCCTCTGCCTTCGGCTCAGGTCATGATCTCAGGGTCCTGGGATCAAGTCCCACATCGGGCTCTCTGCTCAGCAGGGAGCCTGCTTCCTCCTCTCTCTCTGCCTACTTGTAATCTCTCTCTCTCTCTCTCTGTCATATAAATAAATAAAATCTTAAAAAAAAGAAGAAGAATACTACTCTGAATGACTTATTCCTGGTAAGGTTCTTTGAGACATTCATTATTATACATCTAATTTGTGACCAAGCTGAGTCCTTCATAGGATTATAAAATAATAATTTTCTAGTTCTTCACATATTCTTTTTTTTAATTTAATTTTATTTTATTCAGTCCATAATACTCTTAAGACTTTTCTATAATACTCTTAAGACCCATCAGCTGGATTGTTTTATTTTTGGCAAGTTTCTAATTTTGTCACCATTTTAATATACCACATGAGTATCTAACATTTTTAATCAATTTTTAAACGTATTAAAATGTATATAAAGGTGTTTTTTCCTAATAATACTTTGGAGAATACAGGCATTAACCTGTCCTTCATGCAAGGATCAAATGAAGAGGTTGGTATTGCTGATCTCACTCACTGCTTTGAGAAACCAAGAATAGTAAGAATATGGTCCCTGCCCTACCTAAAAGATTTCACAATTGAATGGAAGAGAGAATCATAAAAAGAAATCATGATGCATTGTATTTATTGCCATAGAAGATGAAGCTACAAACTTGGCGTGTCTTCACTGCCAATAATCTAAAGCTAATTGGGCTAATAATCTACTAAAGCTGAGGACAGGTAAAGCATTTGGAAGTGAAAAGCAAGGAATTACAGAGGAAACAACATTTGCAAATATAATGGCGGCAGGAAAGAGCTGGAGATGTGAAGAAATGGGAGTGCAAAGTGACTTGAATGAAGATAAGATAGAGGGCCAGACCACAATGGGTCTTTTCCTTAATAAGCATGGTCTCAATTAAGCATCAGCTCTTTTTAAGTTTCTTGTGTTTGTGTTTTTGAACAAGGTTTTTTTTTTTTTTAATAAAAAAATGGTAGATTAAGTTTTATATCCTTGTTCAAATAAGATTATGTGGAATATTCTGGGAACTTATTATAAATATTGTTTTCATAGTAAAATCATTTTGCAAATAGGGACAACTTATTAACCAACTTGTGAAACACAGTCTATTTCCAATCTGGGTATTTCCTCTAATTATTAGTAAAAATTTGTTTTTTCCACTATTAAAATCTGTAAGTCAAATGTTGTTCTCTGAGAACGGTTTGGAGACCATTACTGGATCAATCCTCTCCAAAGCGCTGAACACTTACTTGTCTAGATCAACTCCCCAAACCAAGATGTGTTGGAGTTTTCCTCTGTTTTTGTCTGTTGTTTCATTGCTGAAGGTCACCATTAATGGAATGACTTTGATATTTGGGGATAAGTTTTGAGAAATATATGCACTATATTCTTAAACTTGAAAACATTAGTATTAACATAATCACTATATACTTTCTGATTCAGTGCAAAAGAGTGAGAGCAATCATGCTTTATCATTATCAGGAATCACTTCAATTGGAAAATAAATGCTTAAAATTGTAGGTTCTCCATGATTACTGAATCTCATTTTGGCTGGATAAAATGTCATTATTAGGCAATTTCTGTGTGACAATCCCTTACTCACCTTGGATGGCTGAAAACGGATAATTTACCAACATTTTTTATTCTCATAATCTTGTATTTTATATAATAACCATTATCTTATCTTTATCTTGTGGTTTTTTTTTTTTTTTTTTTTTTTTTTATCAAAGAGGAGAATTAT
>LNAC01000130.1:1837155-1920994 GCA_002007465.1 Ailurus styani | reverse complement strand
GGCCTCGATCCCAAGACGCTGAGATCATGACCTGAGCTGAAAGCAGAGGCTTTAACCCACTGAGCCACCCAGGCGCCCTTTATCTTGTGGTTTTATTGTTACTTAAGTTTGCTTCCATAAAATTGGTCAACATGAATTCATGGGTTAACACAGACTTGACCATGTTCTGTTTGGACTTTACTCCTCCTTATGGTACTTGCACTCCAGAATTCATTTCCATCTGCTCTACATGGCAAACTGGCTGTATCTTGATTCAACAAGAGTAAAAGCTGGAGATTTTATATCTAATATTAATTTATATAGATAGGCAAGGCAGATCAAATTTATTGAATTTGAAAAAAAAAACTAATGGGGAAGTCTTTATTGGAAACATGAAGGAAATAATATGGTTTCCCCTGCTTGATGCTTGATTCTTAGGGAGTGAAGTAACTTCTGTTGAGCAACTGTAATTAAAGATCAGTGATCTGAAAGAGCTAATTACCCAAGATCAATGTTGACGGTATTTTAAAAGTTTGTTTCATATCAACCTCATAATGTTTATGTCATGGGAGATTTTATTTTTCGGCGCAAAAAAAATATTAGCAATTTCATTAAAGTTTATAAAACTCAAATATCATCCAGTAATTTCATACTTGCCAAATGCAATATGAAGTTGAAATTTATTTCAATTACAGTTCTTTTCCCACATGCTAAAGCTATTTTAACCTTTAGCAGCATACAATTATTTCAGAATAGATCATTTTTAATGATTCATTATGTATGAGGTCATTTGACAATGCAATTAGCTTTGTGATGAAATTTCTATTCTTTTGATCATTCTGTACCTATAATGAATGAGGAGAGTTTTACATCTAATTTTCTGAAATTAGAGGATTAAAGATAGAAACAGACTCTTGCATTTAAATGGCTAGACTCAAAAAGACTACATTGCAGTAGTCCTTTAGATGTGCACCTAAAATTGCAGAACTTTGCCGTGTTACTGTTTTTTTCTCATTATTCGTTGAACAGATCCATTGGTACTGTGCTGCCTGCTTCCGTTGTCACCCACATTTTCAGAATGTGCTGGAGATTAAAAAATACGTCTTGCAACTTCTCAGGAAGGACGTGCATTAGTATATTGTGCACAAAACTGAGAAATGTGGCCCCAAAAGGCTAGAATAGAACTTTTGAAACCCTGCGCATGTATTGCAATGTGCTATAGAAACAGTAGTTTTTTGTTACATATTTTTTTATTATTGACTAGGTATTTACTATATATCCACCTAAGTCATATTGTGTTTTTATTTCCAAGCTTTGTGTTGCATACTAGTTAATCACTGAGGCATTATATTTTTCATTTAAAATGGGTTTCAAACCAAGAATAACTTTTATAGTTGATGAAACTTATATGGGCTTTTATTCTCCATCTAGTAAACACAAAAAGAGATTCAGTTGTTGTGAAAAAAAGAAAAAATGAGTTCTAGATCTATTAAAATTTTGGTTAAGGACGAAAACATAGCTGAAGCACATTATATATATGTCTTTGTGATTTAAGATAATACTCTCAAGTTATTTGCTATTTTGGTTCATCATAAGAAAACAATTTTATATTGAACTGACTGATGGTTAAAAATGTTAAGGCTGTATTTGTTTGTGGATTAAGTTTTATTGCCAGTGGGTTGAAGTTTGCTCCCCCCACAAAAGAAGCTATCCAATGAACCATCTTTAATGACGTTGATATCAAAGTTATAGAAAAATAATTTTCAGAAACATGCTTGGAAAAACTATTAAATAGGAGTATAATTATTTTCATAGACACAAGTACCATTTCTCTGTGCTTAATGTATTTTTTAAAGTGAAATTGCTGTTAGTATGACTGTTTTTGAATTGATAAATAAGATAAATTTTAAAAGACCTTCCTTTATATAGTCAATTCCTCATTAAGAATGATTATAAAGAGATTTAGTACAATGGCTAATCCCAAACTCATTCATATTGGATTTTGAAATATTTGCTCTTAGAAATGCTTGATCTACCTATAACTCCATCTGATATTTTGCAATTCTTAATGAAGCCACATTAGCTGGGACATTAGCTAATGGCCTAAATTTCTACACTTTCCCCAAACTATAATAAGACTTATGTAACCAGAACTCTTTGTCAAGAAATACAGCCAGAGTTTTTTGTACCTGGAAAAAACCCGAGAGGAGAATTATGTTTTGCTTGTTATATTTGTGATTTGAAAGAGGAGATATTAATCTTTTAGCCTAATAGAAACAGAACTCTAACATTCGAGATGACATAAAGAAATTATACTCATATGCATAAACTTAAATATATTGAGTTTTACTGACAGGAAGTTGTGATTAAGATCTTACATTAAAAGTTAATTAGTCTGCAGTATGGATTATTTTTGCCTGAGGAAAAATTAGAAGTGACTGTACAATATATTTTTTTTACAGATCAAAAGTAAAATCCATATGATTACGGTTCAGATGAACTAGGTGAGAGATACTCTTACTCCAAACTGGTTTTATTTCTGCATGTAGTCAAAAGCACAGACACTTTTGACAATATCTGCCTTTGTTTACCTATTACCTGAGAACTCATTTGTGCAGTTAAGAATTATGACAGAAAACACACCCGGGTTAGTTCCCAGGCTGTCTTAACAAAATACCACAAACCAGGTCCCTGAAAGCCACAAAAATGTATTCTCTCAGAGTTATTGAAGTGAGAAGTTTGAAAGCAAGATATTAGCAGGACCAAGTTGTCTTTGAAGGTTCTTGGAAAGAATCATTTGCCTTTTCCTAGCTTCTGGGGGCTCCTGGAAATCCTTGGCATTCCGTGGCTCAGAGCTGTATCACTTCCTATGTCTTCAGGCCTTCTTCCCTGTGTGTCCGGTCATCTTCTTACAAGTGGACGACTCACTGGGGTTAGTGCCCATCCTAATCCAGTATCATCTCATCTTAACTTGATTCTATCTGCAAAGACTCTATTTCTAAACAGGGGCACCTTCGGAAGTAGTAGCAGTGAGGCCGTGAGGAGGTCTTTTGGGGGGAATTAATCCCAGGATAGCATCCTCTTCAGAATTTCATGAGTAACATCTAGATGGATATGAATGTGTGGCTGTGATCCATTATGAATTAGTGAAGGGGAAGTTTCCAGGCTCAGGGGCTCTTCTCTCTCCCCAGTTGTCTACAAAATTCTGTTGTAAGATCATAGCTGGTCTGGACACCATCAAATCTTCTATTATTGTTCATTCTCCGTGCTAGACCTCTTCTAGTTTCTACATATCTCCTGCCTGTTTTTTATTCCAATCAGGATTGGATCTGTAACTCCCCAACTGAGCTAATTCTGTGAGACACATTTATGGGCCCCTATTTTTTGTTTCATTTTGTTTTCACACTCGGGTAAGATAGATAGACAGATAGACCAACCATCCTCCAACATGTACACCAAAAGAAGTGGAGGCATATTATTTGATCGGAGACAATCAGAAATTAGCATGTGTTAAGAGGAAAGATAGATAATTTAAAACACCATTTGTAATAGAATCAGGGATAAAAAAAATGTATGTTCAAAATGGAAAATTTGTCACATTTTCTGTTTGTAGCATTTTTTCAAGAGCTTGCTTTATGTTAATTATCAAAGAAGTACAATACTGAGGAAATTGCGTAGCCAAAAAAGATCTCTAGAACATTTGTATATGCAATACTTGCTCACTTGAGATAATTAATAACTATACAGGCTTCATTTTAGAATGATTCTTTATAAGACTTGAAAATGTCATTTTACTGTCTTTGTAATTGAATATAACTTGGATTATAAAAGTTGTATGGCCTTCCTTCATTTAATACCTCCCTCTCAACCCCCCCCAAATCTTCTTTCTTTCTAATATCTACTGAATAAATATTGACTTCCTTCTGGAAATTTCTATACACACACACGTGCAAATGGCAGGAGTACTTTCAGTAATTTGACTTTTATATTTCGGCCCACTCCTTAACTAATATTATCTTCACAGACAAGAAGATATCACTTGTAGTAACCGAAACAATTATATATGATCCCAAAAGGAAATACTGTTACCTGTAAGAAAGCCATTTCTTCAGTCAAAACAAAGGAAGTGTTAGCCACATAAAGGCAGCCTGTAAAAAACAGAATTCAGTGTGTTTATTTTTCTGGTTTTATTTTTGTCTCTTAATCTTTTGTGGTCTTTCTAGAAGAAGGATGCTTGAGCCTTTCTTACATACAAAGATCAGTCACTTAGGAGATAATAATATTATAAAATCTGCACTAATCTTGTTCTATTTTCTCACTGATCTCTTTGGAATCCTTTACCAAACTCATGCACAAAGTATTTAATTAGTTGAGATACTACAGGTCTCCAAGCAGATATCATTTTTTTGATGAGATGCAGAAGAGGGTGTGTGGTGATTATTTTTTAGGGAATGAGGAGTTAATGAATTGACACGTTTTCAAAATTCTAATTAAAATCTCTGAAATACTATTTTGTGTTATATTGTGTGTAAGGCAGGTTTTATTCTTACAATTCATTATAAATATTTATTAAATAAAAGGTGCACTTGTATGTGGAAATGTAACATTGTAGACTTTTGAAAAAAGGATTTTGACAGAAAAGGTACAGGAAAAAATGTATTCGCATGGTCCTTTTTGAAAAAGATTAGGAGCCATTAACATGTCAAAGAAAACATAAAATGTACTTGATTATTTCCCCAACTCTTACCCAAAGTTAGCAGTAGTATTGTGTTTCAACAACTACTGAGTGATAGCTCATTTAGAAAAAATAAAAAGAATAATGATGTTATAATCTTCCAGTGAATCAGTTTTCCAAAACGAAACATTTCTGTGATCAAGAAGAAATAGTAGCTATTCATGAGCTCCTCATTACCTATTTGCATGTGGCAGGTGAATGACTTGAAATTTTTTGTCTGTATGGTTTTAAACAAATACTTACTCAGAACTAGAACATTCCTGAGTATCTTTGGAATAGCTCACAGGCAAAGTGTCCCAAGGAGGGCTGAATCCTATATGCTATTATCATAAAACCGTTTTATCGCTGTTTTAATGCAACGTGTTTTCTTAGTTAGTTCTGAAGTTTTGTGATTCTGGGACATCTGTTATTTCAAACAAGGTCTTAGCCCGGGGAACACTGGGAGCACATCTCTTTGAATAGAGAGAGCACACAGACTTGCTATCAAACTTCTGACAGATCTCTTTGCTTGGAATGTTTGATGCAAGTTGGCTATTCAATTATGACAGCTGTTAAAAGGAAGTTCAAGTAGAATTCCCTGCTCTTGGTTTAAATTCCAGAAGTTCAGACAAAACATGGATGGTGCACCCTTGGCTGTTTTAACTGCTTTGCCTCTAGACACCTGGGTGTTCACTCTGGACATGACATTGGCTCTGTGCTTCCTCTTTCTCCCTCATATTTTGAACATTCTGGATTAGTACTAGATCCTCTTGGTGAGAATGGATCCTATAGGAAATATGGCTTGATGTCATTCAATGGGACACCATCTGAAGATTCCAAAATCCTATTAAAAAAAAGGAAAGAGAGCAAGAGGGAGGGATAGAGCTAGGTTACTGTATGCTTACTCTTAAACTAAAGAGAGCTCACGTTGGCTTGTGTGGGGAGAAAGTATGTCATAGTCAAAAGGGTGGAACAAGAAGGTGGACCAAGCAAGAAGGAGAAAGTCTGAAAATACAGGAGTCACCTTACTGGAGAGCTTTTGGTAGAGGTGCCCTTTTCCCTGCTCCCTATTAGGGAGCAGCCAGATCACAAAAGTTGCCTAGATGGTCACCCTAGTGGAGGGATCACAGCAATGTGGGCGGGTGAGGTCGGCTCACCCCAGCCTTACCCGTGGGCAGGGCTGACAGTGTGTAGTTTCCTGATGACTTGGGCAGGCTCTGAGTCCATGTTCCCTGTATCCAGCCTCTGGTGTAGGCGTGATGCTGAACTCCTGCGAAATGGAAGTCACACATGTATATATTCAGTTTGCAATGAAGGCAAAAGAAATATATGTGTTTGAGGAGGAAGAAATTCCCTCTGCTAGACATTTGTTAATTTGCACGTTGGCAAACTGCAAACATAGACCTTGACATGAAAATGAGTCCTGTGGATTTTTACATATAAGTGCAAATTAGAAAAGTACTACTAGTTCCATCATGTATGAGGGCGAAACATGCAGTGTTCAGCCCTGCGCTACATAATGAACGAGAAATTCTTTTTTCGTCTAACAATAACTTACGTACTGTTTGTATTTCTACTTTGTTGCGTTTTCTTTTGTAATAATTTGAGAGCTGGTTATAGTCATCCTTTTAAATTTAGCTTTTATAATAAAATTTTTTGAGAGTAGGTGAATTATAAAATACCTCACCATTTCCTTTTTTGGCAAAGAAGCATCTTCTTCAAGAGTCAACTGCACTTTCCCTTTGTTACAAAGCATCGGAGATTCTGGATGCTGTTGTCAGTTAGCAAAGATAATTAGTATTCCTGCTAAAAGTGGTCTTTAGAAACGAAATCCACACTTTCTAACTACTTCTACCTGATACTAGGTGGCAAAAAATATAAGGGAAGACATACTGTTTTTATAAGAAGTATTGCCCCTGTAACGAAGGTGGGACACGTTGTTTTGTTAATTGGTTCCTTTTGTATTCATTTATTTGATTTTGTAATAAATATTTCCTGAGTGCGTGTTGCTAACCAGCGGATCTGTTACATTCTGTTTGAAGACACAGGTGTTGAACTTCTAATTGCAGATTAAGTAATTACGACTGCTGTAAGTGTTATAAAAGAGAAGTGCAGAGTAATAGGAGAGAGTGTAACGGGGAGTCAGAGAAAGCTTCCTTGAGAACTTTGAAACAGAGCACTGACAGATAGGAATGCTCTGAGCATGGCGGGGAAGGAGAAAGGAAATCTGTCCAGGAGGCGGAGGGAGCGGCATGGGCACGACGTTCAGGCTAGGAGGACTCGGCCCTTTCACAGAAATGAGGGAAGGGCTGCGTAGCTCGAAAGGAGAACGCAGACTGGGAATGGCCCACAGGATGATGCAGGGCTTTGTCAATCATGTCCGGAATTTTGCTCTTTGTTATTTAGTGTCAAGAGAAGCCTTGGGAGGGTGTTTAAAACATCTAATAAACATAGGATTTGAGGTTGGAAAACAATCTTAGGCTCATAGGGTACAATTTTACCATTTTAAAGGGCTAAGACCCTAGAAGGGGAAGGGTTTTTCCTCAAGTTCCTGATGCAAGTTAGTGTGGAAGGCAGAAATATTTTGCCTACATTCCTCAGAATATTTTCAGTGGAGGCTCGTAGCTACAAGTTAAGAGGCCTTGGCCTCTTTTCCTGCACAGCTAAGTTTCAGTGGGAAAAGCAGTAGAAACAGACAGTAGTGTTGCCTTTATGGGAAGACTCATAATAACCAATGGGGAGCCGTTGGGTCAAAAGAGATGAGAACATCAAAGAATGTTTTGTGCAAAGTTAAAGTTCATATACTTTCCTATTTGTAATCCATCTGGAAAAGGAATATATATATACTACCTGCTTCTCATTTCCCCATCCCCATCAAGCCACCCCCTCCCAGATGCTATTTAATTGTAATGATCTTATTTATAAGTAACAACAACAACAACAGAAAACCTGTAGTTGATTTCCATGATGTTATGGCTATCATGATTTAAGACCTGTTGAAATCTAGACAAAGAGGCAGCATTATCTCTTAATTGAGAGTATTGGCTCTGAATCCTAATGATCTGAGTTGAAAATATAGCTTCGTATCGTCTGCATCTGGAAGCTTGGCAAAATGACTTAACCTCCATATTCTTCCTTGCAGCAAGGATGTGGAGAAAGGGGAAAACCCTCCTCCATTGCTAGTGGGAAGGCAAACTGGTTCAGACACCCTGGAAAACAGTATGGACGTTCCACAAAAAGTTATGATCCAACAATTGTACTACTAGGTATTTACCTCAAAAATACAAAATTATGAATTCACAGAGATACATATACCCCAGTGTTTGTAGAAGCATTATCTAGAAGAGCCGCATTATGGAAACAGCCCAAGCATTCATCTATTGATGAACGTATAGTGAAGTGGTATATATATGTGTGTGTATGTATACACACACAATGGAATATTACTCAGCTATAAAAAAGAATGAAATCTTGCCATTTGCAATGACATGGATGGAGCTAAAGAGGATTATGGCAAACAAAATTAGTCAGAGAGAGACAAATACTGTATGATCTAACTCATATGTGGAATTTAAGAAATAAAACAAGTGAACAAAAGGGGGAAAAAGAGAGAAAGGGAGGCACACCAAGAAACAGACTCTTCACTCTACAGAACAAACTGATGGTTACCAGAATGGAGGTCGGTGGGCGGGTGGATCAAATAGGCGATGGGGATTAAGGAGTACACTTGTTGTGATGAGCACCAGACAATGTATGGAAGAGGTGAATCACTATATTGTACACCTGGCACTAATACTACACTGTCTGTGAACTAATTGGAATTTAAATTTAAAAAAATTAAAAAATGAATTATGCCACTCAATTAACCTTTCACAGATAGGGTGTGTTTCTTCCTTCAAAGTCAAACCTAATTTCCTAGTGAGCCAGGATTGTGCCTTGCCATTTTTTGTGTTCACAGGGATATCCAACAGAGACTTATTGAAGATCATAGATTTAAAGATTACACTTACAAATAATTGATTGGTGGGGAGGCCACTTCTGTTCCATCCTTCCCACCCTAAAAATTGTAAATAGAAAGATTACTCTGAAACCTGGCAAATCCATAGGATTGCTTATTGCTGTGTTTTATGGTACCTGTATATAACATCCACACAGACTAAAGTGAAAAAAAAAGTTTTCATATTTATATATCATTCAGCCATGTAAAGAGAAGACTATTCTTACAAACCCCCAAAAGAGAGTTTTTCACATTTTTCATATTTAAAGTGCATAAAGTCAGTAAATTCACAAGTAAACACAGAGCTTGTTCTTTTGAGAGCAGCATCTTCGGGTTTACTAACCTACCAAATCACACTACATATGCAAATGTCATTTGAATGCAATTGAGTTGCATGGTAAGCAGTACAGAAATCTCAGGGGTCGAAGATTTGAAAATATTTGCAGCATGAAAATCATAGAGGCAAATGTTTGATGTACAGATGTGTGTACTAAAATAGGTCATAGTTAGATTGATTCATCTATTTTTCTATTTATCCAGTCCCTTATTTGGAATTATTTACTATGATTTCTTTCTTTCTTTTGTTTTTTTTTTTTGTTTTTCTTAGTGTGTGTGATTTTGGTTTCAGTTCTACAATGAATTCAAAATGGTGTTCCAGAATCAATATTAGCTCCAAGTATAGCATATGTTTGCTTGCGGATGGTAGGGGATTTTTAGAAATCTCTAGGAACACTATAAATTTAATCCAAAAATATTAGTTTGTTTTGTTTTTGTTTTCTGTCTGTCTCCTCTCTTTCTCTCGCTCTGCTTTCCTCCCTCCTTCCCTCCTTCCTTCTCATTAGGCATATTTATGGACTCCAAGAGGTCTGCCCTCTGTCATGTTTCTCCAGATTTACATTTTTTTTTTCATTCTCTAGTCGAGGAACTTTATTGTCTTAACTTCCTCACATATATGTTTCTGGGTTTTAAATAACTTAAGTTCTAACTTTTGAGATATTCTTTAAGTATTTCCAGTTTGTAAGATGTAACCAACTCTATAGCTCAGCAGTAACCATCATTTTTAGGCATGTGTTATGAAACTTCACATTAAATATTGAAAAAAATAACAACAGAATTCAGTAGGTATCTTAAGTCAACTCATTCTAAAAGAAAAATAGCCAGAAAGTCAATCATACTAAAGGTTTCCAATATTTTTAGTATTGAGATCATTTACTATTTTATTTTATTTTACTTTATTTCATTCCTTAGTGTTTATTGAGCCCTGCTCTTCCCTAAACATTCTGGGGGGAACAGGATGTCATCATGAACAAGAAGATTTGGTTCCTGCTCTGGGAAATAACTAGTCTGGAAACTTGAACAGAGCTATTAAAGATAAGAACAAAAGAAAATATAAGAGATAAATAAAAAAAAACAAAGGGGCATAATGCCAAATATTCAAGTTCATAAAAAGAACTCTGTGAGAGAATTAGATATTACGGAAATCTCTCTCTCTTTAAAAATATTTTATTTATTTATTTGCCAGAGAGAGAAACAGCACAAGCAGGGGGCCGAGGGGGAGCAACAGGCAGAGAGAGAGGGAGAAGCAGACTCCCCGCTGAGCAGGGAGCCTGATGCAGAACTCGATCCCAGGACCCTGGGATCATGACCTGAGATGAAGGCAGATACTTAACTGACTGAGCCACCCAGGTGCCCCTGGAAATCTCCCCTCGTTTAATCTTACATTATAACCCTCTTTCCTAAACTCCCTTCTTAGCAAGCATTTCTTTAGAAGTTCATCTAGATAACAGTATTCAGAAAACTTATAAGCTCTCCTGTAATCCTGGAGTCAACAAATATAACACAAGGCAGTTATTCGGTTGAGTACTGAATTATCAATATATTTGTATATCTACTCTAAGCAGGTCCTGAAATGGATCATGAAAATATCACGAAATGTTCTTAATTCAAAACATTTGAAAGCAACAAAAATTTTATTTTAAGTGCCAAACCGAATTATGGAATACTCTTACTCTTCTGAATAAGAATAATAAGAAACTTTGGATTAATTTCATTGACAGGAATTTTTAAGATAAAGACAGATTACTTCTAAGTGGTCCTGGATATTCCTTTTTATCTACAGAATTAATGTATTCTATCAGAACTGTTCACATCTGGCATAGGCTACATTTTTATTCATTGCATATAGTTTGTATTTTCAGAATGAGAAAGTAGATGATTAAAGCAAACATTTATAAATATGGACCAAATTCTTCTGGAGCAGCAAATCTGGATTTTGACCTTAGCCATATACTCATACAACTAGAACAAGTGTAAATTTTGTAAAGAGGATTTTAGGTTTCATTCACATATAAAATTATTAATTAGAACAGATATAAAATTATTAATTAATCACACCCATAATAGTTGCTCACATGCTGTGAAAACATGTACAGATTAGAGGAAACTGTAGCTATAGGCAACTCATACATGATTTATCATTTTTTCAGTGCGTCTAAAATATAAGTACTACTTCTACGAAGTATGTGCTGGCTTATAGTGTATTCCTTTGACTGTTTAATATGATACTTTTGTTAAGTTGGTTGTGTTGAGGTGTAATTTACATGCAGTAAAATTCACCCTTTCTAGTTGTATGGTTTAATGTATCCTAACAAATGCAGAGTGATAGCACCAGAGTCAGTCAGCCGGAAAATCCCCTGGTGTCCCTTTGTCCCCTAGTGTCCGTAGCTCCTGACAGCGCAGACGTGTTCTCTGTCCCCACTGTCTTGCCTTTTTCTTTTTTTTTTTTAAGATATTTTTATTTTTATTTTTATTTGACAGAGAGAGAGATCACAAGTAGGCAGAGAGGCAGGCAGAGAGAGAGGAGGAGGCAGGCTCCCTGCTGAGCAGGCAGCCTGATGGGGGGCTTGATCCCAGGACCCTGAGATCATGACCTGAGCGGAAGGCAGAGGCTTTAACCCACTGAACCACCCAGGCGCTCTGTCTTGCCTTTTTCAAAATGACATAGTTATCTTTAAATAATGTTCAAGCTTGCAGCCTAGGGTACATTATTATTCATATTTATGAATTTTTATTTTAAAAAGAAAAGCATATACCTATAGAAAATTTACTTTTAATTTTTATACACTGTTGCCTTCTTTGGAACATAGAAAAAAGATCATCTTTTCTTCTTGTGTTTTTCTTCTCTACCTCACCTGGAAATTGTTGATTTCTTCATGTGTTTCTATTATTCCCTTTTTTTTTCTTTCTAAAGCTTTTATTTTTTTATTTGAGAAGGAGAGAGCTGGGGGAGCAACGGGGGGAGAGTCACAGGCAGGCTTCCCGCTGAGTGAGGAGGCCGACTCCGGGCTTGATCCTCCGATCCTGAGATCATGACCTGAGGTCGGATGCTCAACTGACTGAGCCACCCAGATGCCCCGTATTATTTCCTTTTTAGTTTGTTTTACAAAGATGTCCATTATCTGATGTCTGCTTTGTTAGCATGCTCTTAAAGTATTATTAACCTGATCATTACACTGACTTTTTAACTTCTTGAGACATATCTATGGAAATCTGAACTGAAACCGTCTCTGGACATCAGACACATAAGAAGAATCCAGGAACCAAACTACTTCATGTCGTGCATCTTGTAAATTCTGCAGGGGCAGGCAGGTTTACTGATTCTTTACACGTATTTAGGTGAATTTTTAGAGAAACAGATTTCTCCTTAAATCTTTACCAGGCATTTACAGCAATTGTTCCCAATCTTTTATCATTTGAGTCATTTTTGCCCATGCTCAAAATAGTTGCAGCAGACTTAAATGAATTAATAGACACAAAATAACATTAAATAAAAGAAATAATTTATAACCCAGTGTCCCTCACAGCATGAAAACGCACAATGCATCTGTTAAGCCATCGACTGTTACAATATTTGCTTGGTAGCTTTTCAGCTTTGTACTATTGCTTGAGGAGAGGTTTGCTTTTCCAACCAAGAGGTAAAGCTCCTGCCTATTTCTCGCTCAGCAGCCTGGTGATCTGTCTGTGGGTCTGCTTGTCTGCCTTCTTTTTCCTGCTCACCTCAGCGCTCCGTGATTAGACGAATGCTATGATAACAGTGTACTCACTGGTAGCATATATGTCTTTTGCATAATTTTTATAACATGATAGTTATGCCCAGCCGGTGCTATGGCTAAACCATTCAAATTGCCATGATCAGGATTCAGACCTAGGTCTTCAAATACTTAAGGTTCTTGAATACCTACAGACAAACTAGACAAGCAGACACAGCCAGATGGCAAAGGAGAACATTTGGTCTAAGTTGGTTTTTTCAAGATTTAAATCAATTATTAATTGAGTACTCACTAAGCACAGAGATAGAACAGTGAAAAAGCTCCCATTTAAGTGGGATTGAGCATTTCAGTGAGAGAAAAAACAAAAAAAAAATCATGAGTGAATAAATAAGATAGTTTGATCATGATTAGTGTTATGAAGGGACAAGATGCTTCCTCTAGGAAGGCAGCATTTTACTGAAAGACTGCTAATGGAAAGATGCAGGCAAAAAAAGATAAGAAATATCAAAATCTCAAAGACATGGAAGTGTTAGTGTGCTCACGGAACAGAACGTAGACTAGTGTAGACTGTGGATTGGGTATGAAGGAAGGAGTGGGCTGAATTACTTTGGAAAGACAGGAGAAAGTCACATTCTTTAGGGCCACTTAGACCTTAATAAAGGGATTGGGTATTTCCTTTACATACAGTGAATACAGAAATGAGTAAAACATTTGAAGGAGAAGGGGGTGAAATTATTTGATTCATATTTTTTTATAATCTCCATGTGCTCTGTGGGTTGGATGAGAATAGGAGGAAAACCCTAGATAGGGAACTGTTTGGAACTGAAAGGAGGCAGGGAGGATGATGAGAAGCAGATATAGTCAAAACTTTCTGTTCAAGAAGGATGCATAGATCTTGGGGAAGAGTAAGATTTGGGTGATGAGAAAGCAAAGAGTCAAAGCTGTGGATGGTACAGTCCCTTACATTGACAGAGACCCAAGGATCAGGTAAGGATAAGTTGGGGATCGAGAACCGTACCTGGTGTCTGACCCTGCATGGTTTGAAGGGATGAATGACCAGACATTTCAATGTACAAGTCAAGGAAGCATGTTGATGTTTTCGGCTAGGGCTTTGACAGTGATATGAGAATACAGGTCATAGAGTTGGATTTAAATGCAAAGAAGTGAGAAACCAGAGAACGGACCTCAGGACTGAACTCTCAGGCCCTCCAGCAGAGACAGAACCAGAAGAGGAGAAAGCAAAAACCAGAGGGGATATGGAAGGAAAACTAAGCATGGTCTCTCAAAAGCCAAGTGAGTGCTTCAAGCAGGAGGAGGTAGTTAGATCTGTGGAGTGATGTTGAGAGATTTCATGAGATAAAAATAGAAACATGCCCATCTGTATTAGTATCACCGACAGTGGCAGTCAGAAGAGGAAGAAAAAGCCCTATTAGTGTGTGTCGAAGAATGAATTGGGTTGTGTGGGGTGGGGGTGGGGGGACTGCAGAAAGAGAACCCAGACAACTTTTCTTCACAAGGTTCCCAGTAAGGATGCTGGGGAAATGTCAGTAGCCGGTGTGAAGACTGGAGAGAGCAGAGCACACTTTTATTTTATTTTTATTTATTTATTTATTTATTTATTTATTTATTTATTTATTTATTTATTTATTTATTTATTTTTAAAGATTTTATTTATTTATTTCACAGAGGGAGAGAGATCACAAGGAGGCAGAGAGGCAGGCAGAGAGAGAGAGGGGGAAGCAGGCTCCCCGCTGAGCAGGGAACCCGATGCGGGCCTCGATCCCAGGACCCTGAGATCATGACCTGAGCCGAAAGCAGAGGCTTTAACCCACTGAGCCACCCAGGCGCCCTATTTGTTTATTTTTTTAAAAGATTTTATTTATTTATTTCACAGAGGGAGAGAGATCACAAGGAGGCAGAGAGGCAGGCAGAGACAGAGAGGAGGAAGCAGGCTCCCCGCTGAGCAGAGAGCCCGATGCGGGCCTCGATCCCAGGACCCTGAGTTCATGACCTGAGCGGAAGGCAGAGGCTTTAACCCACTGAGCCACCCAGGCGCCCCAGAGCACGCTTTTAGACTGGAACCATTCAGGAGGGTGGGGGAGCTTAGTGATGGAGGACAAGAGGAGAATTGAAAGAGAAAGGAACTCAAAAAGGGGGCAGGGGAGTTCAAATTTGATTTTTATGGGAGTCACATAACATGAAATTAATATAGTCCATTACATAATTTTGCTTTAAAATATGTTTCTTAAACAGAAACATTGTTTTGTTTTCCTGGAGATGAAAGCCTAAAGGTTTGAAAGGAAACTCTGGCCTTCGATTTTGGATGGAGTAGCCTTGGCCTTTCGCTAAATTATGTTTTCTAGATTAGTGCTAATGCATGTAAATGAAGTGGCGTAATAGACCCTGAACGAATTGCAGGTGTCCTCCAGTTAACACGGGGGCCGCAGTTACAGAATAGTATTTCCTGCATTTCATACCTCTGTTCACACATTTTCCTAATTCCTGTGGCTTGGTCATTTAGAAACATTGATAGAACCTTCAAACCAACCTGCCAAATTCATTGATAAAATGATTTATTTATCATGTTTTAGTTTCTTTGAGTGAAGCAAAGATTTCAATGGCCCTGTTATCAAATGAAATCTTAGGTTAGTGCCATCTGTCAGGTTTGTTAAATGACGGTTTATAATATGCAACAAGGTCCCATATTCCATGTGTCTAAAAATTTATGACACATCAATTGGCAGTTATGAAAAATCAGCAAAAGCCAGGGCATTTTGATTAAACACCCCTTCAGAGCAGACACTGCTCTGTGAAGCAAGAAAATAGATAAAGTGTACATGGCCATATTTAGAATTTGCTTAGGATACCAGAAAACTCTTTCTCTATATCTAAATAATTTTTTATATTCCTTTTAATACGCTTGTCAGATTCTTATTGTCTTACCAATAATCTTTTTCCTTCAAAGCACACTTACGGTACTTAAAGGTGTCACATTATATTAGTCTAACATTCTGGTCAACACTTGATTCTTCCTTTTTAATTACTTCTGTACAATCTTAGTGTTACTTGTCACTAATTATATTTATATAAATTTATATCTGTTGCTAGTCTGTTTGCATATTTCATCTTTTACGTTTTCCCTTTATCCTGTCTGAAGGGACAATTTGCTCCCTCACTGCAATTAGATATTACTTGAATGACCTTGACTTTTCTTGTTAAACGGGAAAAATTGGATACTCATAGTTTCAAAATACAGCAGATGATATGAAGAAGCTGAACTAGGACTTCCCAGATTTTTCAAGTATAATTTTTACAATCTAGTTTCTTGCTGTTACATGATGTCACTTTCTAGACAATTTCTAGACTTAATAGAGAAAATCACATTTTCTATAAACAATTACTAGAACGCTCCCACACCTGTTTCTTGAATGAATGGAATCGCAGTGATTGTTCATTTGTGAACACAGAGCTGGCAGGTACTTCAGAGACCATACATTTTTGTCCTTTCACTGTAAAGGTAGAAGCTGAGACACAAGGCAGATTTTGTGACCAATGGCAATCCCAGACATCTGGTACAAGTCCTGGTATGTCTTTCTCTAACATAACTGACTTTTGAATACTGAGGATTTAAATCTAACAAAACAAAAAGGATCATTTTTAAATTAAATTTTATGTTAACAGTCAAGTGGAAAGTTTGTCCTTTTTTATTCATGTGTCTAAGTTCATCACCAGTCTTCACTTGCAACGTCTGTATTGTTGGATCTCATGTTGTAATGACAGGAAAGACAACTCTGCTCCAAATACGGGAATACAGAACATGTGAGACAAATCACTGATGAAGCTACTAGGAAAATAAAATCTTTTACCACTATGTGATCTTATGAATGCTGAAACAAAACACAAACTATTGATAATATATTTCTTTATAACTGTATTTCAGTTGTTTTCTGTGATGAGTGTGTACCCAAAATAAATGACAGAAAACTAATTAACCATGGGAAAGTAGCTAAATCTCTATTAATATTTACTCTAAAAAGTACATGTGCAGACAGAAATCAAAATCATCACCTAGTATATGCAATTTGTTGTCTCTGTTATTTAAATAGACAACTGTCCATACAGGATGTCCTATGAAGATAAAATCAGAGCTTATAAATACTGATTTCTTTTTTATAGAACTAATGGGCAGGCACATCAAGATAGTTAAGAATTCATCTATAGACAAATGTAGAGACTTTCAAATTAATCTGTAACTTACTACTACTCATTTTAATATTGGCCAGGATTTTACATGGTACATAATCAAAAAATTTAGATGCTCATACTATTTTCATTTAAAATAACTTATAGGGGCACCTGGGTGACTCAGTCACTTAAGCAGCCAATTCTTGATTTCGGCACAGGTCATGATCTCGGGGTCATGGGATCAAGTCTCCCCCCCACCCCAACCTGGCTCTGCATTCAGCACGTGGTCTGCTTGGGATTCTCTCTCTCCCTCTGCCCCCGTCCCCCACTTTGTGTGCATTTTCAGTAAAAAGTAAGATTTTATTTTCCTGGGATACATGCTCAATAGTGAAATTACTGGATTGTATGGTAATTGTAGACGTGTCAACCCACTTTCCTGAGTTGGCTGTAGCATTTTACTTTACTCACCTGCGGAATGTGAGTGAGCTACATCTCCACAGCTTTGCCCAGCATTTGTTGTTGCCCCTATTTGTTTTATTTTATCCATTCTGCTAAGTAGAAGGATAACTCATGGTGGTTTTAATTTTCATGTACCTGATAGATAATGATGTCAAACATGAGCCTATTTTCTGACTGTATATAGGCCTCAGTGAAATTTCTCTTCATGTCATTTGTTTTCATTTTTAAAAACTTTACTTATTGAGATAAAATTCACATAATATAAAAATAACCATTTCAAAGTGCACAGTTCAGTAGCATTAAGCACATTCACAATATTACTCCAACTGTCATCTTTATTTAGTTCAAAAACATTTCCTTCACTCCAAGTGAAATTTCTTACCCATTATACAGTCTCTCCCTATTTTTAATTGGATGTAATTGGATTTTAATTTGCCACTTATAGCTGGATTATTTTTTCAATGTTGAGTTTGAGGGTGCTTTATATATTCTAAATACCAGTTCTTTGTCAGATATTTGTTTGTTTGTTTTTAAAGATTTTATTTATTTATTTGACACAGAGAAATCAGATCACAAGTAGGCAGAGAGGCAGGCAGAGAGACAGGGAGAGGAGGAAGCAGGCTCCCTGCTGAGCAGAGAGCCCGATGCGGGCCTTGATCCCAGGACGCTAAGATCATGACCTGAGCCGAAAGCAGAGGCTTTAACCCACTGAGCCACCCAGGTGCCCTTTGTCAGATATTTGGTTGGCAATTTTTCCCCCAGTCTGTGAATTATTTTTACATCCTCTTCCCAGAGTCTTTTGTGGGGCAAACTTTTGTAATTTTTGTGTGGTTCAACTAACTTTTTTTCCCTCTTAGGTATCATGCTTTTGGTGCATGAAAATTTAAGAAATCTTTGCTTAGACTTAGATCTCAATGAATTGTTCTTTTTCTTTTTTTTCTAGTAACTTTAGAGTTTTATGTCTTACATTTAAATCTGTGATCCATTTTGAGTGAATGAGGTATGAGGATTAGGTCAAAGTTCATTTCTTCTTGCCCACACATGTCCAGTTACTCCAGAACTATTTTTTGGAAAATCTGTCTTTCCTTCCTGGAAGTACTTTTAAACATTTGTTAAAAATCAGCTGAAGGGTGTCTGGGTGACTCAGTCAGGTAAGTGTCTCCCTTCCACTTAGGTCATGATCTTGGGGTCCTAGGATCCAGCCCTGGCCAGCTCTCTACTCACTGGGGAGTCTGCTTCTTCCTCTCCTTCTCCCTCTGTGAGCTCCCTGTCTCTCTCTCAAATAAAAAAATAATAATAATCTTTAAAAAAATCATTTAAGCATATTTGTGTGATCTATTTCTGATTTCTCTTTGGGTCTTATTGTAGTATGTGTCTATCCCTCTACCTGTATGGCACTGTCTTGCCTGTTAGGTCTATAGAGTAAGCCTTCATGTCAGATAAAGTGATGCCCACCCTTTTTTTGTTCTTGGTCAACATTATCGTGTTATTTTAGGGTCTGCACCTTCTCATATAAAGTTTAGAATAGCTAGTCTGTGACTATACAAAAATGCTTACTGAAATCGAAATTGCATTAAAACTATATGTCAGTTTGAGGAGAATTGGCACCTTTACTATCTTGAGTCTTTTGATCCTTAAATATGGTTAAGTTTTATCACTTATTTTGGTCTTAAAAAATGTTCTATCAGTGTTTTGACATTTTCAGAATACTGATCTTGTACGAGTTTTATGTGTATATCTAAGTATTTCATTTTCTTTTGGTGTTTTCTTTTTAAGATTTTATTTGTTTATTTGAGAGAGAGAGAAAGCATGAACGGGGGGGGCAGTGAGGGGAGAGATGGAAAGGGAGAAGGAGGCTCCCTCCTGAGCATGGAGCCTGAGGTGGGGCTCAATCCTAGGACCCTAAGATCATGACCTGACCTGAAGGCAGATGCTTCACTGACTGAGCCACCCTGGCACCCCACTTTTGGTGATTTTTATGCAGTACTCTGAGGGGTCATTTTTGGCAAATAGAAATATGATTTTTTTATCTTGTATCCTATAACTTTTTTGAATTCAATTATTCTGTGATTTGTTTTTGTAGATTCAAGTTTTTGTATGTAATTTTCTCTGGTATTAAAAACAGTTTAATTTCTTTATTTCCATATTGTATGCCTTTTATTTATTTTCTTGCCTTATCGCACTGGCCAGAATGCTCAGTATTATATTGACCAAGAGTGGTGACAACAGACATTATTGCTTCATTCCACATCCTAGGGAGAAAGTATTCAGTTTTTCACCATTACATGTGGCCTTAGCTGCAGTTTTTTGTAGATACTTTCTCTCAAGTTAGGTTAATTTTGCTCTAATCCTAACTTAAGAGCTTTTATCATAAATGAATGTCAAGTTTTATTAAATTCTTTCTCCACTACAAATGATGTGATCAGAGGATTTTTCTTCTATACCTTGTTGACACAGTGTTTTTACATCATTTAATTTTTAAATGTTGACTCAGCTATGCAAACCTGGAATGAATCCACCTTGTCATTCTGTATAACTTTTTAAAATCCACTTTTTGATTCAATTTGCTAAATTTTGTTGAAGATTTCTATGTCTAAGTGCATGAAAGATATTGACTTTCTATGTATTGTATTTGCCATCTTTACCATCTTTATAACACTGACATCATAAAATGAGTAAGGAACTGCTTCTTCCATCTCTATTTTCTGTATCATTGGTATTATTTCTTCTTTAAATATAGATACAATTCTACAATAACTGCCTGGGCCTGAAATTAACTTTTTAAAGAGTTTCTAATTATAATTTCAGTATCTTTAGTTGTTATGTGGTTATTGATGAGAAATATTTTATGTTAATTAGGTTTTGAATTAATACTTTTTAAGGAATTGTTCCATATCTTTGAAGTTGTTCATAATATTCTCTTGTTATCTTTTTCATGTCTTCAGCAGCTCTGGTGTTTCCTGTTGGAGAAGGGAGTCTCAGGTGCAAGGATGTAGCAGCTTCCCTAGCTCAGCACTTTTAGCGGTGGGATCCTCCCTGATTAGGTTGGTCAGAACTTCCCAAGTTGGGCATTTTTGTGGTGAGATCAACTTATGAATGGTCCCTTGGCAACTCAGCCCACTTTGATTCAGAGTCTCTGTGCCAAGGAGGTGATTTTCAGGCCCATGGGGTCCAAGAGGCTTCCCAGGCTGGTCCCCCAACCACACTTGCAACCCACCTCTTGCTTTGGAGGGAGTATCCTGCATGGTGGGGAAGGAGAGTGCTTTTCTCAGCCATGTAGTGTTAGCAAGGCACCCAACTAATTCCCCATATCAGTGCATCCAGCTTGCATGGTGTTCTCAAAAGGACTCCCATTTGATCCAGGAGGAGAATGGACCCTCCAGGGCTTCCTTCTGTTGTGAGGTTGTGGGTCATGAAACAGTGGGTCTGGATCATCCTTTTGGGGTTTGAGGGCATAAAATACCCAGCCTCTGTTGTTTCTCCGGTCCTAGCATCCTAAACCAGTTTGGTTGCCTCTCCCTCTTACCACCTTTCAGAGCTTTCCTTTTTCTTGCTCCTTGCATTATTTCCAAGGTTTATAATTGCCCTTAGCTGGGAGATATAGGGAAAGATATGCCTGTACCATTTTGTCTACATCAGAATTCTGTATTTAATCTTTACAGTATCTAATTCTGTTGTTTTGCTTCTAAAATGAAAATAAGTGTTAATTTGAGTAGACTGCTTAGAATAAGTACACGTAAAAAGCACATAATCATTTTCATTTTTTTTTCAGTAAAAGTCAACCAGAAATTCATTAACACTTCCAACAATACACTATTTAGATTCTAATGTGAAATATTTGACAATCTTGTAACTTCAAAATAATTTTAAAAATAAAATAATTAAAAAGATTTGGGAGTATGTCAGATATGTATTACCTTTATTCATTACTTAAACCAAGGTATACTGGGCCAAAGGTACATGTTTTATACTCCCCACTCACTATCAATAAATAATAAATGCAATTAAGAGTACCTTCTGATTGCTTCTCCTTAGGCCACACTATTTGGTATATGCTGTCTCTCCTTTCTCCTTCTCTCTCCTCTGTTGTTTTAATGTGCATTATCTCATTTATTATTTATAAGCCTAGAGGGGAAATTGCATTGCAATTCCCAGTTTGAAGAAAGGGACACTGAGGTTTAGAGTGGGAATGGAAATGAGCCAAGTTCACATAATTTTGGAATGCCAAGATTCAGGCTAAGGGAATCCCACTCCACAGTCTCCACTGATTTTGCTTTGTAATTTTTGTGTGCGAGACTCATCTTGAACAGCAGGTTTTTGTTTGACTGTTGCTTACTTTTCCCCTTTCTTCTCTGTGCTCATTCTTTTCTCTTTTACACATTAGTGGATGGTTCCACTCAGCCTTTTTTTACCAAAAAATGATGCCACAGTAAGCAACTGTCTTTCTGTAATAGAATAGTGTGAGTTTGTTCAGTATCTGTGTCCTTTCTTAGAATATAACAAGAACCTTATGATGATTTATCTTTTGAACACCATTTTCCTAATCTTTCTTGTTATTCATCATAATTTTCCATCATTGTTAAATGCCAAAAGCTATTATTATTTGATATTCCAAAATTATTTAATTACCAAATAGATTCTGTGTATTTGTGGGACCAGAGTTCATCTGCATCTATTTTATTCATTTTGGAACATATTCTGTAGTAGATTTTTCGAGGTGATTTCTGTGGTTAAACTCTCTTAATCTCTGTATAGCTGAATATTGTATTTTTTTAAGCCTTTACTTTGGAATCATAGGTAAGTTAGATTTGAAACTTTAGATTTAATTTTTTTTCCTTCAGTGTTTTAATATTTACTTTAGTATTTTATAACAATTGCCATTTGACCAGTTATCCTCGAGCAATTATTTCTGTTGTGGGGAGCATAATTATTTATTTTTTCATTAGCTTTTATTCTGTTTATATTTTATCTCTAATAATTTAGAGGATTTTTTCTTTGTCTTACTATACCATGGCTTTATTAAGAAGGGCTGAGGTGCTGATTGAATTTTGTTTGTGGTTTTTTTCAATATGAGGCTTCATTTCTGACTTCAATGACGGACATTTCTTGCCTCCTTTCTTCTTCATCATTCCTTCAGTTATCTTATGGAAATCCTATTAGACTTAAAGAGTTTCAATCATTACTGTATTTTTTGGCCCCTAAGTACTTCTGTCACATCTTTTTCTACTATTCTTTTCTTCCCTTGCTCTTTTTGCTATTCCAAAAGTACATCAAATACATTTTTATCAGGTCTTTGTGAAAAGTATTTTTCAAGGAATACTGTTGGCTCAGTGTCTCACTCCTCATGGGTCTCAGCTCGATGAATACCTACCCTGACCTAATTTTTTCCTTTTTTTTTTTGACCTCATTTTTTCTTTAGAGGCTTTCTAGCTAATCCCCCCTCCCTTTCCATTTTACATCCCACATGTTGCTTTATATCTTCCTGTTTGTTTTCATTATTTCTTGTTCTCTTTAGCAGATGATATTCCTTTTTCTTTTAGCACCTTAAATATACTTATTTTTAAATTTGTTCTCAGACTCATCTTTCATATTTTTATAAATCCTGAATGATTTTATCTCTTAACTCTCCATTTTCCCTGTCTTTATTAACTGTATCTTCCCCATTTGTTTTCAAATTTTGGATTATAGGCTCAAGTTATGTTGAATTCTCTCTCTGTTCAGCCCTCTCTGCATCAGAGTGTAAGCTTTTATATTTATTACCGACTAAGCCTCCAGGGTCCTTTTCCATAACCAGGGTCCTACATTAGCAGCTGTGACACTGTAGTTGCCCACATAGCACAGGATGCGTGTGGAGTGGGGCACATTCCCATTATTACACAGGCTAAATATTGCTTGCTGGCTCTGCTTCTGTGCTTCCAGACTGTATTTCATTTTACTTGTATTTTTATTTCCTGAAGATAATTTTTTTAGTGTGATCATACTTTTTAAGTTTTAAATTTTATTCTGTCTTGGATTTCAGTCCATTTGATTAGTATTTTTATTGCTCATTAACTATAAATCAGAGTCACTCTTCTAGGCATCGATTAAATAAGTTTCTTGATCTCAGAGGATTAGTTTTTGGAGGAGAAAGATAATATACAAGCAAACAAATAAGCAAATAAATAGAAATATGTGTTATGCATTAAGAATAGAATAGGAGATACAGGATAAGACTGGGTGCTCTTCTGAGCAGGAGGTTAACGTGAGAGAATCGTGTAAGCAGGATAGTAGAGACGTAACTGATATGAGTTGTGAACTAAGAGGTATCTGAGAAAGGATGTTTGAGGAGGAGAAAGAGAAATGCAAAGGCTGTGTTCAAGGAGCAGCAAAGAGGTTATCTAGAGATCATTTCTATGGATCATTCTAGAGATTTCATTTCTATTGATAAGCTTAATTTGACAGTAACAGCTTTTTTTCTCAAAATTTCATTCAAAACTGTATTCTTAGCTAAACTTCTTGAAATGGACTTTCGGTGTGTAGCCATTCTCTTGTGCTTAAGCAAACCATTGTTTGAACCTAAGAGGTCCATATTGCCTTTACCCTGTTCCTGCGTTCTTCTCTGTAGTAAGTCAGAATCCCTTTTGATCCTGACCTGATTCTGATTATTTTTTCTCCTGCCTATATATTATACAAATATATGTTTGGTGAAATACACTTTAGTAACCCTACGAAGTATCACAGATTTAAAACATTTTGCAAATGTACATACATAAATACATGGTAATGTTGTTAATAAATAAAAAGTAAAGCCTAACTATTATTTCATTATGAAGTTCAGTAGTACATAGTAAATTTTTCAGTTGATTTCAGATTTGCTTAATCATGTTTTGGGTCATCCGCATGGTTTGCTTTATCTATTGGGCTCTAATCTGAAAAGAGTATAGTAAAATCGAGATATAACACAGCAAACTGGTGAGGAGCATGGATTTTGGAGACCGACTTCTAGGATTTGAATTTACCACTTACTAGGCAGAAAATTTTTCTATCTGTAAAATATAGATAAAAATAATGCTAATCTGATAGGATTTTTATGAAGATTAGCTGAATTAATGATCGTAAACTCCTTAAAAATCATGACATCGCTCGCATTGCTCATACAATAAGCATGTTTGCTAAAATCTAAAAATAGTTCAGTATCCCATCCACTTATAAGTGATAAAGCTAAATTATTAAATTTATGGTCTTCAGTATATGGAAATATAAAGTTATGCTCTTTTGTTTTTTGCTGTTTGTTTTAATTCTGAGTATAATTTTAAATTTAGAAATATGACACAAATTATCAGTACTAGACTGAGGGGTTTTTTGGGTTTTTTTTACGATTTTATTTATTTATTTGACAGAGAGAGAGAGAGATCACAAGTAGGCAGAGAGGCAGGCAGAGAGAGAGGAGGAAGCAGGCTCCCTGCCGAGCGGGGAGCCCCATGTAGGGCCTCGATCCCAGGACCCTGAGATCATGAACTGAGCCAAAGGCAGAGGCTTTAACCCACTGAGCCACCCAGGCGCCCCTACACTGAGGTTATTTAAGTAAAGAACAAGGTATTTTCAATTGGCTCTCCTTTTCTGTAACTTGAATCAAGAACTATGACAGTGTCCATAAAGTGAACCCAAAACACTTTATTTATTACAATATTTGTGTATAAGAAACATCTTTAAATTTGCCATCTGTAAGTTTTTACCCTTTTAGTAAAGTCATCCAGTGAATGTATTTAAATTGGTGCCTTAAATGAAGTATTTGTATGAAAATAAAATACTTGTCTTTCTCTTTTAGAACATATATTAGTGACAATGACATTAAAAAGCAGAGCTGCCTTTGAGAAAGAATAATGGGCTGTAGGTTTCTGTAGGGAAGCTGTAATACTGGCTATAACCAAGATCATGATACAGACTAGCTGGGTGACCTTAACCATCTTATCTTTCCCAGATTTAATTTGTTCAGTGCTACAATTAAAGAGTTGGTCTACTTGACTTGTAAGATTTCTTCCAATTCAAAATCAAAGAACAGAAAACATCTAGGAGAAAATAAGAATGTTTGGCAAACCAACTTAATTAGGTTATAAAATAACAATAAATTGTTCCATGTCTAAAATTTTGAATATGAGCCAAATATAACTTCATATATCTCATAAACAGTATTGACAATTCTTAAATTCTTTAATGATCACAGATTTTTATGGTAGAAAATATGGTCTGAAATTAATTCCACAACAGTCTGTATTAGGTTATAAGAAAGAAGATTTTAACATCTTGTATTTAAAGTTTAGCCTAAGAAACTTTAAATTTTTTAATAGGCTATTTTTAGAGTATTTTTAGGCTCACAGCAAAATTAAGCAAAAGGTACAGGGATATCCCTTCAATTTCCTGCTTCCACACATGTATGGCCTTCCCCATCATCATTCACCAGAATGGAGATTTTTTACAAAGAACAACCTATGTGGACACATCATAATCATCAAAAGTCCATAGTTTGTTTTAGGGTTCACTCTTGGTATTGTACATTCAGTAAGTTTGGAAAAATATATAATGATATATACCCATCATTATAATATCACACACAGTATTTTCAGTTCCCTAAAAATCCTTGCTCTGCCTATTCATTTCTCTTCCACCATTTCACCCATAGCAACCATTGATTTTTTTAATGTCTTTGTAGTTTTGCCTTTTCTAGATTGTCGTAAAGTTGGAATCATAAAATATATCACCTTTTCATCTTGGCTTCTTTCGCATAGGAAAATGCCATTAAGTTTCCTCCATGTTTTTTTCATGGCTTCTTCAGTGCTGAATAGTATTTCATTGTCTAGATGTATCCCGGTTTATTTGTCCATGCACCTACTGAAGAACATCTTGGTTGTTTCCAAGATTTGGCAATCATGAATGAATCTGATATAAGTTTTTGTGCGTACGTAAGTTTTCATTACCTTTGGGTAAATACCAAGGAGTAGAATTGCTGAATCATATGGTACGATTATATTTACCTTTGTGAGAAACAGCCAAACTATCTTTCAGAATGGCTGTCCCATTGGGTATCCTCCTCAGCAGTGAATGTGAGTTCCTGTTGCTCCACATCCTTGCCAGCATTTGGTATTATGCTAATAGTGTATAGTAGTATCTCATTACTTTTTCAATCATCAATTCCCTGATTAAGAGACCTTTCTAACTGCAGGAGCTTGTGAGAAAATAAATGAATCTGTGAAAACAAACAAACAAAAAACCTGATAATACTATTTATACAGGTTCTGATAAATCCTGAATAAAAAGGCACAAATGCTGATAATTCATAAAATATTTAAATGAATTGAGGATTTTTTTGTTTCATGATTCTTATTTATACACTCCTGTGTATGTGCTGTTCACATATATTTCTAGACTAAAAACTGAATCTTTTCTTTCTTGATGCAAAATCAAAATTTCATTAAACATTGTACACAATCTCTTCTAGGTTATTCTCTTATACATTACCTTTTGTACTTATCATCCTCAATGACAAGAGCAGTTGCTTGGTTGAAAGCATTAGAAAGAACCAGTGGAGTGTCTCAGTTTGATAATTGTTTTATCTAGCGCAAGTTAAATTGTAGACGATATGGACATAACTGTTGTATATATGGAAGTACAATGTTGCCTCTTTTAAGTCAGTATCTGTACACAGAGTATAGATGGATTTGTCTATGGTGATTTAGAGGTGGCTTAGCAGCACCTGGGTGCTGTAGTCCGTTAAGTATCTGACTCTTGATTTTGGCTCACATCATGATCTCAGGGTCCTGAGATCAAGCCCCATGAGGGGCTCTGCGCTTAGCACAGAGTCTGCCTAAGACTCTCTCTCTCCCTCTGCCCCTGCTGCCTGCTCACTCACTCTCTCTCTCTCATAAATAAATCTTTAAAGAGAAAAACTGAGGTGGATTGAATAAGGAGAGAATTTCAAGTAAGCTAAATGTGTCTGGAAAAAAAAGAAAAGCAAAAAAACTTTACCAATAATAGGAAGGACTGATTAGCCTCCGAAGTTATTCAAAATAATCAGGTAGAAAGATGTCAGGAGAGTCAAGCCTCTTTGACAAGATGAGGGTAAGTCAGAGTTTCTGATTGATGGCTGCTTTTCACAAAGTCAGTCCTGCATTCCCTGAGAACTAAGACACTGTCTAAATCTACTCTGCGTTAATAAAGCTGATAATTAGGCCCTGGTGATTTGGGGCCATGTAGGGCTGAACCACTCAGCTCCGTATTACCGCCCAGCTTGTAATTGAGAAATGAGTCAACAATATCTACTTAATTTGATACAGAACACTTTAATTATATTGCCTCTATGTTTATGTAGAGAATGTATTATCACATGTCGAACAGTAATTTGTGTTCCTCTAGCAAAGAATTGTTTTACTGTAGAATATTCTTTATTCATGGTATTCTTCAGCTACCTTTCACTTTTATATGTGTAAATATAAGTTAACCCAGAGCATATTATTTTAAAATGTTATTTAGTATCTTAATTTATCTTAAACTCTAAACAGTGATTAGAAGTTATCTTATTTTATTAGACGTATTAGATTCTGATTGCGGTTATAACATTTCCCACAAATTCAGTTGTCTAGACCAACACAAAATTATTGTCTTGCATATAGCTTTACAGGTTGGAAGTCTGAATGGGTCTCACTAGGCAAAAACCAAGGTGTCTGTGTTCCTTCTAGAGACTCTAGGTGAGAATGTATTTCCTTATCTTTCCCTGCCTCCAGAGACTGCCCACCTCCCTTGGCACCTGGCTCCTTCCTATCTTTAAAACACCAATGGCTGCTCAGGTATTTCTCACATCACCTCACTCTGACACTGCTGTTTTGTCTCCCTCTTCCAACTTTTAATGACCCTTAGGATTACATTGGTCCCACTCCGATAACAAGGATAGTCTCCTATTAGCTGATCATTGACCTTCATTCCATCTGCAACCTCAATGTAACATGAGCCATTCACAGGTTCTGAGCATTAGGATGGAGACATTTTGGGGAGACCATTGTGCTGCCTACCACCACTGTCTTGTTTGGGCATATCTAAGAAGAATGCAAGGACATAAAGCCAACATGGTGGTTTAGGTAATAAAGGTATGCATACAGCTTACATAACAGTAAGTCTGGAGATGGGAAATCTGGCCTTGCACATTGCCTTGCACATTGTTATCAACCTCCCATGTACCTTTTTTCTTCCTGCTTCACCACTGGAAGTGCATGAGTTTCACATCTATCCAATATGTCTCCATTCCCGGGAGGAAGGAAAGGCAAGAAAAAAGGGCAAAAAGATACGCCTTTAAAAAGTGTTTCCCAGAAATCCTCCTGTGTGACAACTGCTTACACTTTATTGGACACAACCAGATCACATGCATACTTCTTGCTGCAAAGTAGCCAGGAGAGATTACTACTTTTGAAGCACATTGTCACCCAGCGCAAAAATCCACACTCAATTACTGAGAAAGACAGGGAGAAGGGATGTTGAGGAGGCACTGTTTCACTTATAAACACGATAGGAAAATCTCATTGAGGGCCTTGGGAAAACACGTGATCTGTAATAGAGTATGCCTATAAAACAGCTTCAAGAATACAAATAAATACCAAAAAAAGGATTTTATCGTCATAGTTTGTGTACAAAGTATATTCAATGTATTTTTTTCAAGCAGTAAATTATTCTCTAAACATGTGCTCCGTATCTTCTGCTTCAGTGGTTCCCAAAACAATAGTGTGCAAGAAAATCACCTGGGAACTTAACTGAAATTTTAGATTCTCACTTTCCATCAAAGATTCTGATTTCAAAAGGTCTCGGAGGGGTGTGCATTTAAAAAAGCACCTAACACGGGCGCCTGGGTGGCTCAGTGGGCTAAAGCCTCTGCTTTCGGCTCAGGTCATGATCTCAGCGTCCTGGGATCGAGGCCCGCATCGGGCTCTCTGCTCAGCGGGGAGCCTGCTTCCTCCTCTCCCTGTCTCTCTGCCTGCCTCTCTGCCTACTTGTAATCTCTCTCTCTGTGTCAAATAAATAAATAAAAATCTTTAAAAAAAAAAAAAAGCACCTAACACGGGTGGTCTACAAACTGCTTTGCTACTGTAAAAAGAAAATCTCCAGTGAGCACATCTGCACTGAATTTAACATGTATTTATTGAGTACCTGCTATAGAAACTCCATTAGACATCATGGAGCCTATAAAGAAACAGAAAACCTGATCCCTGTTCTTAAAGTGCTTCCTGTTTCAATGAAGCAACTGCATAGACCCATTTCCAACTGCTGAAATATGACAGAAACCATAAAAAGAGCAGACAGCAGGGAGCTCATTTTTCTTCATAACGTCTGTCATGTGTAATCCTTAATATTTATTTGTGTGATTATCTGATTAATGGCAATCTTTACTGTTAGAATATAAGTATTGTAAGAGAAGATAACATCTCATCATTGCATTTTCTGTAAGTAGCAAAATGCCTAACTCTTTGTTGGAATGCAGTAATATGCCATAAATATCTGTCAAATGAAAATTTTCCTGAGTGTGCTCAGAATTTGTGGAAACGAATGAACTGAGAACACCAAAAAGACCTACAAAAGGGAGGAGATAGTGCAATTGGACCCGAAAGGTCTAAAGAAACAGAAGTGGAGGAAAAAACTTTCCAGATGGAGAAAGAAATATGGTCAAATATGTGGGAAAATGTGGAAAGACCTGACCAATTAGGAAACATGGAATGAGATTGTTTTCAGTGAGAGTTCAAAAGAAAGTTTTCTTTACAGTTTCCAGTTCTGTTTTGTTTTGAAAAGAAAATCAAGGCTGACATATGACAATTAAAAGGTCATTAAGAGAATTAAGAGAGTTAGTTCTCACCATCATTTCCTGGGATATCATAGTAAAAATGTCTATATTTTTACAGTCCTTATCTACCTCCAGAGACGTTTATCCTGCATAAAATTTTTTTTTACATAAAAAATTCTGCAAACCAAGTTAACTAGATACTGTATTACAACTGTCATTATAATACTGTCACCACAGACCTGCAGCCACTAAACCATATACACCCACATGCGCACACACGTGTGCACACACACGTACAAACACTCCCCAAACCAAGACACTGAAAATAGAAGAAAAACAGTGTGATGGAATCCCTGGTTTCATAGCCACATTTTCTTTTTACAGTTTGGATCCTGCTATTAATCCAGTATTTATTAATGATTTCTTAGGGTCTTCTTGGATAGTAAGTAGTATGCAATTATAAAACTCCTGAAACCCTTGACTAAATTTTTTTCCCTCTTAGTGTAAGTTGATAGGTAAACACAAGTTTTTCATGTTCCCATTGGAAATTAGTTGAGTTATGAAGGAACCATGTAAGAGCTATCTTTTATAATGAAAATATGTATCTTTTAAATACTTCTCTCCTATTTTCTTTTCTCTCTTATCTCTTCTTTAACCTAAAAGACACATTGAAAAAAAAATAGAGTCAGCTTAAAGGATGGTGAAAATGATAAAAAGGAAAAAGGCCGATGATCTGATAATGAAAATTAAGGATGTTTAATATGAATGACTAAGAGATAGGAAGACAAATGAGGAAATATGATAACTATATATAAATACATATCACGGTATGCTAAAAAGGAGAAGGAAGATTTATTTAATCTGGCTAAGGTCTTAGAACAAGGAATAAAGTCTTAAAAAGATAAAAATGTAAGTATTATGAGAAATGTTTCTGTCACTGAGAACAATTAGAAAGAATATTCTTCCCTGTAGACATGAGCAACTGGAGATGGTCAAGAGCAGACAAGATAAAACCTTTGGGGACCTAATAGATAGAAAAAGCCACTTTATAATGTCCTATTTCTTGGCCTGAGTAGGACTTTCTTCTATAATATATCCTTAATCACTTGAAAAAGAAATTAATGATCCATGAAATGGGAATTCTTATTTCAATAGGGAGGTTATTCCACAGACTTTGAAAAGATCTGCAGTGGAGGCCAAAACTACCATTACCTACATAGACCTTATATTTCTAAGTCAACTGCTATTTCCTACCAAAATGCCCTTTCTGTTCTCTTTTTCCATCCATGGGAATGATTAATTAAGGGCTACTTTATAAAAACAAGCAAGTGTAAAAGTTTTCCTTAATTCCACTTTATCGTATTTCTCCTGTGTTTCTATCTGGGCATCTACCTACCAACCTACCTGTATTTTCCTGATTTCTCATTAAATATATTAGTTCTTCCCCAGGTTGAACAGACCATGCTATGATATATAGGCACAAGTTCACAATGATTTCTTTCAAGTTGCTCGGTTTAAGATTTCCATAGAATATTATCATGGCTATTATGTTAAGTGGTTCTGATCAAATGATCTCCAAATTTTCTGAGTCGATTAATGTTTGTATACACACATACATATGTGCATATATTTCTCTAGGTATCATCTATCTTATATAATTTCTTTTACTTTCATCTTTTTACCATGATAGAATATATAGTATACATGGTGATCTGAGAGCCAGAAAGAAATATATATTATGTCTTCAGTGTTCTAAAATACTACTTTCATACTGGTGTGCAGGTTGAAATAATGAATGACTAAAGGCTACAAATTCAGCTTCTTGTAATAATCCAGTGTAAGTACGTGAGAAAAATTGGAATAAGACTGTTAGCAGTGGGGCGCCGGGGTGGCTCAGTGGGTTAAAGCCTCTGCCTTTGGCTCAGGTCATGATCTCAGGGTCCTGGGATTGAGCCCCGCATCGGGCTCCCCCCTCAGCAGGGAGCGTGCTTCCTCCTTCCTCTGCCTGCCTCTCTGACTGCTTGTGATTGCTCTCTCTGTCAAATAAATTAATAAAATCTTTTTTTTTAAAGNAAATAAAATCTTTTTTTTTTTAAAGAAAAGACTGTTAGCAGTGGACACACTGAAAACAGGAAAACTTGATATTTNTAATAAAATCTTTTTTTTTAAAGAAAAGACTGTTAGCAGTGGACACACTGAAAACAGGAAAACTTGATATTTATTTTTAAGGAATAACCCACAGTATCATGGGCTTGATTATCTATAGGAGATTAGCAACAAAAATAAAAACGAAAAAGAGTCAAAGATGGCTCTAAGTTCTAGATTTGTTAACTGGTCTGAACATCTAAGAAAATATGAGAATGGGAAATTGAGTGGGGTGATACAGATGTCTGCTTTGATATTTAGATATTTACTTCATTGTATAAGGTGAATTAGTTGGATGTAGCCATTCAGAATACTCCATAAACATTTATTTGACTTTTGTCTCTGTTAAAACAAAATTTTAATTATTAAGATAAATCTAAACATTTCTCCAGATCTTATTTACTCATGTGCACGAAGGTAACCAACTCTTTTGGTTTGTGTCAAAGAACTACATCTTATTCACATATATATGTATATACACATATTTACATAAATATACATACACATATCTGAATATGTGAATATATACACATATGCCTGTATATAAAAATATATATTCATAGATCTATATAAATATGTGATTATTTTATACATATGATATAGAGCTTTGATATGATCTATATAAAAATGAAAGATCATAAAACTGATACCTTACTAAAGTAGGTCTTGAACTTAAATTGCCTTGCTGCTCCTAAAATTCTGTTCCTCTCACCAGACTGCTAGTTACTATTAGTCTTCTAAGAACCCTGACTCTAACCTTCAATTTCAAAAATTTCAGAGGTTTAAATTACTTTAGAATTTCATGGTTCAAAAGCCGTTGCAGACTCCAGTAGTCAAGGAAATAGATGGTTTTATTCTGTTTTAGCACACGGAGGACTCCGTTCCAAATATTTGTTTATTTGCAGTTTCACCATTGTAATACTCCTCCCTTTAGGCATTGCTTCTTTAGTCTTTAGTCTGGCCCACTTCTCCATCTTCCCATTTCTTCTGCTCATCCTGAAATCCCACGGAGAAATACTTTTGGTGCATTCTTAGAAAGTTACAGACATCTCCTTTTCATCCCCTCCGTCTCTTTTCTCTAATTAAAATGAACAGGAAAAAAAAAAGGGCAAGGGAAAGCAATACAAATTCATGTCTCCTGTTCTGAACGTGAGCGTGGCCGCCCTCTGGAACTGCTCTCCAACTCCCAGAGCGTCCTGAGCTGACCCACATTATCATAATTGAAAGTTGCCATTTCATTTTGTTGAAAAGTCCACCTTTTTATTATGACCTGTTGGTTTATTGATTTTTCAACGTTATACTAATTTTAGCATAATCCTAAGCTTTTAGACATATCAATTTCTTTTTTCTTTATGCATTTTAAATAATTTTTATATTTTTAACAATTAGGCATAAACTTTAAACTAACATTATGTAACACACTAATAAGCAAAAACTAGATTTCTGATTCCAAAGTATAAATTGANGTTATACTAATTTTAGCATAATCCTAAGCTTTTAGATATATCAATTTCTTTTTTCTGTATGCATTTTAAATAATTTTTATATTTTTAACAATTAGGCATAAACTTTAACCTAACATTATGTAACACACTAATAAGCAAAAACTAGATTTCTGATTCCAAAGTATAAATTGAAACAGTCACAAATACACTTCAGGGCATCATGCTTGGCAAGTACGTTACTACACGGGATATAAAAGGCATCACACGGCTTGACTTCTTTGAGTGTTGCTAACCTCCATTATGTTCTTCAAAGCACAGATACATTACTTTGTACTTAATAAAGTGAATATGGTGACTATGCCATAAATTATTCAATATTTAGTATAATATTTAGCATCCTGTGCTAAGAAGATGATGTATGTATATATACACAGAGAGACACACCTTTATGTTTTAGTGCAGTGTGACTAGTGGTTTCAGTACCAAAGTATTGTTACATATCTCCTTAGCTTTCTCTGTGGTTAAAAAAAGAAAATAAATTTTAAACAGCTGTCATTCAAAGGTTATCTTAATAAACCTTAGAAATATGATAGAAGCTAAATTCGTGAACATTCTGTGATGAATACTTTTATGAAAGAATGTATTAAGAAATTAAAGATTCATATCAGATTCTGATAAAAGAGAAACAAATGTCAGTCACCCGGTATGTTGTTTTTTGGTTTGTTTTTTTTTTTAAAGATTTTATTTATTTATTTGGCAGAGTGAGAGATTACAGGTAGGCAGAGAGGCAGGCAGAGAGAGGAGGAAGCAGGTTCCCCGCTGAGCAGGACCCTGAAATCATGACCTGAGCCAAAGGCAGAGGCTTAACCCACTGAGCCACCCAGGCGCCCATTCACCCAGTATGTTTAATGAGAAAACACATAGGGTTATCTGTACAATAACAGATGGTACTTTTTGTTTGTTTTCTTAAAAGAAGAAGATTCCCAGATTCTTGCAGGTCACTGTAGTTCATAGAGTTAAGTGTGATTTCCTTTGGTTACATATGGTAATATTTTCTCAGCTTACTATTTGAGAAATCTGAAAATAATTTTTAAGGTCAAAGGTCATGTTTTTTTCTTTTCTCTTTTCATTAAACTTTTGATTTGAAGAAGAAATATTAATAGGATGATACCTTCATATAGCCTCTTTCAAGGAGATCTATTTGGGGGCAAAATGATTGACTTAAGTAGACACAGTAAACTCTTCTATTTAAGGAGAATCAAACAAAATAAAATTTGAAAAAAAGCAACCAAAGTTTATCTGATCCGTTAAAGATTTAAAGTTTCAAAAACCTTTCAAAAGGAATTGGAATTTTTAACCCTACCCTGCTCTAAATGTAAAAACTACACGTGCGGGGTGCCTGGGTGGCTCAGTCGTTGGGCATCTTGCCTTCGGCTGAGGTCATGGTCCCGGAGTCCTGGGATCAAGCCCCGCATCAGGCTCCTTGCTTGGTGGGAAGCCTGCTTCTCCCACTCCCATTTTCCCCACTGTGTTCCCTCTCTTGCTCTCTCCCTCTGTCAAATAAATAAAAATCTTTAAAAAAAAAAACTACACGTGCAAGAAAATATTTAAATAAAAATGTATAATTCCCTGTCATTTGGAGAACCTTGCTCATGTGTGATGTGAGAAAACGTTGGTTACATTTTTTTTTTTAATCCTGGGAAATCAATGATAAGAAACTAAAGGTAATTATAAAAAGAGTTTTAGGTTATGTGAATAATGATTTACAGCTGTTTGATACCACATAGTGATGTGATAGGAACAAGGACTGAATGAAATAGGCCTGGGTTCACATCTTTCTCTGATACTTTTAATCAAGATGAACTTGTGTAAATTACGTATATACAAAATTCACTTTCTTCATATGCTGATTGATCAATATCCATTTTTTTTTGTCACTGGCACACCTTTCAGTCAACAGATGAGATATCCAAAAAATATGTTTCTCTATTCTTTTAGAATAAGTTATTTTCTAATATAATCTCCCAGTACTGTGGATGTTAGAAACTTCATATCAAAACCTCAGGGATTCATGCCACGTCCATTTTTGCCAGGATTATATCTAAAATGTGGAGAGCATGGGGCCGGCCAACTGAAGGGATGATTAGGGCTGGTGCTTGGTGTGGCTTCTCTGCAGAGCACATAGGCAGGGGTGGAGAGAATCCCAGGAGCTAGAGTGAAACTCTGAAAAACAGTACATTTTGCCATCAGGACGGAAGTAAGAGCTCAGAAATCTTTTTTCTTAGCGAGACTCCTTTCTTCACTTCCAGTAATATTCCTAACTGCCTTGGTGTCCTTGGGAGTAACTTATCTTACCCTTTATCCTGTGTTTTTGATTGAATTCCCTAAAAACAGACTAACATGGTGAGTTGAATGCAGAGGGGGCATTGTCCTTGGGGAGAGCTCTCAGGAGCTAGATCTGTAGGAAAGTACAAAAGGGAGTGGGCAGAGGGGAAAGCCGCCCTCGAGGTGATTGCTGCTGATTCTTCAGGGAATTCTGCAGATAGGATGGAATCTCAACGGTGCAAATTGCAACCCTGAGGCTGAGTATCTCTGTGTTGGCTGGTCATTGGCCACTGGCTGCCCTTGGGAGGGGTGTGATACTGGGAGAGGGGTTTCTCTGAAACTAGGGGCTATTCCCAAGTGAGGGATACAGTTGTATGTGATCAGAGGCTGACATTTGTAGCAGGTGAGGAGGAACATGTATTGGCTCAGATGAAGGGAGTGTTGCGGTTCCACGGTATACAGTGGTGCCACTCATTGATCTGCTCAGGTCTTAATTCTTGGAGTAATCTGTCTTATCTAGGAAGAGCTTCTCCAAGATTCTGGTTATTCTTCTTTCTGGGGAAATTCATAAGGAAAGGGTAAATGTAGACATTTTTTTGTTTCTTTTATCACTGATACAACCTCACCATCTAGCATGGTGCCTGCAGTGGGATAAGTATCCCATCTGTTAGCAAATTAATGACGTCACAGGAGGATTTGCTGAAATATGCCTGTCTCCATCGGTTCTCTGATGACAGTTCACAAAGGCCATTGTACTAACCTCTCTCCCAGCGGCAGGACCCTCAGTCCTCTTGGCTGTCCTAGATTCATAATGCTGTTTCTAAATCCTTTTGAGCTGGATCTGGAAGGTGAGTCACAGCTGTCTTCCTGCTGAGTCCAGGCCATCTACTGCAGCTGCATCGTGCCAGATGTGGGCACTTCTGGGAGCCTGCTAGATGTGTGGCTTCTCCCTAGGGCAGGGTGTGCTTCCTCCTGTCTTCCTCCATGCCCCTGCTCTCTGTTTTACCTCTGTCTCTACTCCCTGCTCTGGGTCTTTTCTCAAGGCTGGAGTTTTGCCTGTAGATAGTCTGGGGGTAAGACTAGTATAACAAAAGCCTAAACTTTTTGAGTTTGAAATATTTTTTTTTCTATCTTTTATCTCTTTCTTTGTTGAGGCAATGAATGCTACTGAATAAATGGGTAGAAGTCTGCAGAGTATAAAGAAATGTAAAAAGAGGAGTGACAACATGATAGCTCAAAATATTTATCTCCCTGTTCTCTTTATAGAGTAGTTTTTAGATTCAAATAATAGAATCCATGGAAGTTGTTGGTCTTTCTGGTAGTAGTAGGAATAGTAGTCGTAGTATTTAATTTCTTATTTAAAAACATGAAACCACATGGAAAGATACCAATGCCATGTTTTCTTCCCCTGTGGTCATGATTTGTGTTAGGTTAAAAGCAAACAATTCTTGACAATACGGGGCATTAAGTAGTTTTTTGTTTTCTTGTTTGGTGTGTGCATGCTTTTTTTGCCCCCCTTGGAAGAGTCTTACTTTCAAGACTAATAAATTCAGAGAAAACTTTCTAGAGTAAAAAACCCTCAGATTTGCATTAGTAAATTGAAACTTTAGGTCAAAAGCATTTTTAGATGTTTAAGATATACTTAAGAAAGCAACAGTTCCATGCCCAGCACATTTAAAGAGAAACACATGAGAAATACATGTAGGGGCGCCTGGGTGGCTCAGTGGGTTAAAGCCGCTGCCTTCGGCTCAGGTCATGATCCCAGGGTCCTGGGATCGAGGCCCACATCGGGCTCCCTGCTCAGCAGGGAGCCTGCTTCCTCCTCTCTCCTCTCTCTCTGCCTGCCTCTCTGCCTACTTGTGATCTCTCTCTGTGTGTCAAATGAATAAATAAAATCTTTAAAAAAAAAAAAAAAAAAAAAGAAATACATGTAGATCTCAATTGATTTAATCAATATTCTAGTGATGAACAATTTCTGATGATGTATAATTCATCTTTGAATGGTTACACATGATTTTTTTCCAGGATTGTGATAAATTAGATGTTACAATATGAAAAATTATACAAATCACTTTATATGTCATTATTAATTGGGTGTTTCTCCAGCAGTCAAGCCTGGCTCATTTGTTGGAATGGAATACCACAGCTTAATGTATCTAATAATGTCTTCTAAAGGATGAAATTACTCACAAGGGAGAGTCTGAAGAATAAGATCAATGAACTTATATTAGTGTAAATTATCACTGATTAATGAATGCAACATTGATTATTGAAATTTAGTTAGAATTTAAACTTACTGCCAGTTGTCCAAGTTTAAATAGGATAAGCATGCCAAATATTGGAAATATAAATTATAATAATATGGTATTTTTACCTGATAAATTCCTGGCAAATTATGGTTAAAATTCAGAACTTTGGAATTAAGAATTATATATAAAGCACAGATAAGAAATGTTAATTTAATATAATTATTATTATGGAAAAAACCTGTATAAAGGGATTTCTTTTTGTCTTTGTCACATTATATAATTTGTCCCAAGCTGAGCTTATAAAATCATTGCTTTAGAATAGAGAATAGTAACTTGAAAGAGTTTAGTATAGTTTTCAAATATACCTAAATTCTGTTGTGCAGTTAGGTCATGCCAAGAGAAATGAATTGACATAAAAGCATTTATCTTTTATTTCATTAAAAACTTGTTAATTAGAAAAATAAATAAAATATTACTCCATTTCCATCTCTTACCAAGATAGTAATCACCATTGCAAAGGGGTTCAAGGACAATCTTATCAAAGTAAACAAAAACTGAGAGACAAAAAGGTCTGGGTTCTCATGACCAGGAGTTTAAATTCTGAGACACAATCTTCACCAGCTGACGCTTGCTCTGAACGGACACCCACAGAGGTTGTTGATCTGAAATATAACGGGGAGGGATTTTATAATGAGAATGTTAGAGCTCAGTGGTGTTCTCAGAGAAAACTGCTCTGTGTGTGATAATAAGGTCCCGTTTCTGTGACTAGTATAGAATGACATTGGTTGCAGTGATTGAAGTCTACACTCCGTGGGTAGTTTCTAGGATGTACTAACTGATCAAAACACTTTATGGTTAGAAAACCTGATGCATCTTAGAGATGTCATCAACACACTTTTCTATGATGATCAAAATGTACAAATATTATACAGGATTACTAAAAGGAAGACAGTTATTCCAATTAAGAAAGCAATATGAATTCAAAGTTTTTTTTCAACTGTAAGGGCATGAAACAGCATGATACAATATTAAGAATGAAAAACACTTATGTGATATTATTATTTTAAATAAAATCCATATCCCATTGGAAAGAATTGTGCCATCTTCCAAAAGTGTATTTCTTTTTTTTTTTTTTTTAAAGATTTTATTTATTTATTTCACAGAGGGAGAGAGATCACAAGGAGGCAGAGAGGCAGGCAGAGAGAGAGAGGGGGAAGCAGGCTCCTCGCTGAGCAGGGAGCCCGATGCGGGCCTCGATCCCAGGACCCTGAGATCATGACCTGAGCCGAAAGCAGAGGCTTTAACCCACTGAGCCACCCAGGCGCCCCAAAAGTGTATTTCAATCTATAATAAACTGTACAATATCCTTAATACTTAAAAATAAAGTTAGTTTTAATAGAGTAGTATGATAAAAGTATCAAATCCCAAACTGAATTTTGACTCTGTATTTCAAAACAGAAAAGAAAACATTTCCCATATCTCCATATTTGCAAGTATCACGTCATTTCTACTTCAGTCAGTATTCTTGACTTAGCTTCTTAGAGCAATTTTAGAGTCATTATGTGGGTGGAATAAAAGAGAGTATCAGATGAATAGATTTATTAAGTAATGAATATGAGCTGGGTGGATATAGAGACTTATGAATGAAGAACTAAAAATTATTCATCATTTTTTGTTAATTTAATTATTTTGAAGTAATAAGACTTCTTAAAAAGATTTTATTGTCTTGAATAGGTGTACCAGGCAAAGAGTACCTCTCTTTATGAAATCTTTTCATTTACGCTTATGATTCCTTGCTGTATAATATATGTTAATGTAAATTATGATACATAAAAAGAAAAATTCTAAGCACATTGATAGCGTGAATATTTTTAGCAGAGAGAGTATGTATGATAATGTCATTTGGAAATGTTTCAAAAAAATATAATTGAATGATTCTGATATCTCTGTGTGTGTATGTGTATATATTTAAGTAACACAACAGAATGGGAGAAATTACATGTTCTGCCAAATCTAAATGTATTTAAAACAAAGTTTTAAAATTTATAAAGTTTTAAATTAATAGCAGTAATTAATATAACTGATAAATTTTAATGAATGGTATTCAGCTTCTAACCTTTCCCCATTTTCTCTTTTGTGAATTTGGAGAAATATAGCATGAATTTACTCAGCGTAAATTACTTTTTTTGTGTGCCTGGATTTAAATAGCTAAAATGAATTTTCTTAAGCTGCTTTATACCTTATTAGTAGCTCACCTTTGAAATGTGATGCTACATATGCAAAGTTTGGTTTCTTAAACACTCATCTGTTTCCTATTCAAAGCTATATATGTGTATTTAGAATACCAATTAAAAACACATCTCTTTGTGGAGTATAATTAAAATAAAACAGTATTTTACCTTCTGCGATGAAAGAAACCCATAGAAATTTCATTTTTATTTATTTTATATATGTAGTGCCTTAGCATGTCATTCTTTCAAAATTAAATATAGATTTTCTAACTCTCACTCTTCAGAACCTAAGAATATAAAATTTTTAATCTAAAGAGAAGAGCATTACATGTTCTTCAGGTTTTTTTCCCTTTTACTTACTTTTTCAGCATTACTGTTCCGATATCTCCCTATGTCCATCAATTGTATATTTCCCTAATACCATGCAACTAAATACCATCATTTCCATTGACAGTGAGAGAGGAATATAAAGTGTCAGGCGTCAGCCCACGTAGGCCTCAGAGCCTCTTCTTTAACTTGTTATCTGTCCTGTGTTTTTTCCTCTATACCACAGTGACTTGGGTGAGATATAAAAGGAGACTGTTTCTGAGTTGTTTCTCTAGATCACATCTAGTAAAAAATTCATCTGCAACGTGGTCATTTGCCCTTAAAATATATGCTGGCAATATATCAAGTTCAGTTTCACAAATATCTGTGACTCTCCATATAAGTTCCTGAAACTAGAAAGAAAAACAATAGATAATCAGTATCTCCATTAAGTGGGTCTGTTTTTGAGAAAGTTGTCTTGGATTTGAAGAATGGAAGGGAGGGGCAGAAAGATGGCACTGTCCTAAAAATGGTGTCATTCTGTCTTTTTATTGACTTGATGAAGGGGTACATTCTACCCTGTTTGATGTGTGGTTCTCTAATTGATACAGTTCTCCAAAGATAATAATTTAAATTTAAACCTCTTTTAAGTTATATGGCCCACTTAATTTTCCTCAAAACAATCCTATTCAAATCATCTCATACCTAAAATATTAAAATAAAAAAATTTCTTGTCAGCTTTGTTTCATCTTAGATAGCATGATAAAGTTTCCTCCAACAGAATTAGAAAATTCATCCAAAGAACTTTGTTTTTAGACATCAGAGGACTGTCTTACTCCTTGCACAATTCTTTGAATGATAAAATTCTGAACAGATAAAATCTCTTCTTGTTTGCCAAAGACTAAAATGAAATGGTCATTTGAGGAATGTCTGTGTCTCCTCAGGCCTCTCATGCAAGAGTAAATGGATGGGGCTTAAACTGTTGGGTAACATCCACTCCTTCATATTTATCTCACTGAAGTCATACAAATGTAATGCATTTTTGTTTGTATGTGTGTTTCCAGACTGCACTATGACCTTCCACGTGTCCTGGTCATTGAGGTTTTGCTGCCCTGGCTTATAGATCCTGACCTTCTTCTCTAGGGGTGACTTGTGAATCCCAAACTTCTTTTTAAGTACCCGATTATAAAAGATAATTTATCCTTGAAAGTCTCCTGTCCTTGCCTTTCTAAAATCTGTGTGTGTGTGATATTTTCTGTGCTTCCCCTGTAATATACATACTTCCTTTTTCTTTTAAAGATTTTATTTATTTACTTGACACAGAGAGAGAGATTACAAGGAGGCAGAGAGGCAGGCAGAGAGACAGGGAGAGGAGGAAGCAGGCTCCCTGCTGAGCAGAGAGCCCGATGCGATGCGGGCCTCGATCCCAGGACGCTGAGATCATGACCTGAGCCGAAAGCAGAGGCTTTAACCCACTGAGCCACCCAGGCGCCCTACATACTTCTTTTGAAGGAATATACATAACTCTGTTCCAGTGATTTGACAATCTGTCACACCGTTGTCTCTCTCCTACACTGTGACCTTGTAGGAAGCAGTAGTCTTCAATTTATCTTTTTATTCTCCGGCTCTGACATACCGCCTGACAAATGGGACATACTTAAAAATATTAAGAAGTGAATGAGTGGTCAAATTACTTTATATCTCGATTTAAAGTCTTTAAGTTCTATTTCATCATGTTTTGTTGAAACTATGTTCTTTATATCTTGCAGCTTGTTTGAAAGATAATATTTTTTAGAAAGCAGGGATTTTTAAAATCTAAACTCGCAAGCTATTATGACTGCTATTTTAACAAGTCAACTATCAGATAAATAGTATCATAGAATCAGCCAGAGCGTTTACCTGAAAGAAATGGAAACACTTAGAATGTTTCAGTAAAGAAATGGAGCAAATGTCTTCTGATTGGTGAGAGCATGTTTACCGTGATGCCCATGATGAAAGTCACCTCTGTTTGCCTGAACCCTAGTTGTATTCAGTGGTGGTCCAAGATTAATTTGAATGGATGCTTTACACAGATGCTTAATTAAGGGTTCTGTTTTCATAATAGCAGGATTCAAGAGAAAGAATAAAATTTAGACAAGTCTAGAGAGAAGCAATGGTCCTCTTTTTTTTCTCTCTCTGTAGTTTCTTCCTCAAGTTAAAACAATGAAAACAAAACAAAATAAAACAAAAAAGATTCCTGTCCTTTGCTTATTACTATACAATTGTTCTCTTTTATTTTGTTTGAGAGATGAGTATAAACAAATAATTTCTTCTTTTATATCAGCCAACATTGTTTTAGAAACAAAAAACCTATATATTACTGGAAAATGTTTTGGAGTCAAAGTATAAAGAATTAGGATAAATTAATAAATTCACACAACTAAGATTAAATGATGCTAGATAAAGCATTGATTTAAAGTAATTAAAGATTTAGGAGAACGTTGGTAAGTTTTTTTTTAATCACTTGCATTAACCATGCACAAATTTATTCAATCCAGATTATATTAACAATTTACATAGACCAGTACTCTCTAAATGTTAGGAACGGAGAAAATCAGCTCATAAAATGATTTGTAATGCACTCTTTGATGTTTTAATATGTTTACACTAAAAAATAATGAGAGAAAATAATCTGTTTATAAAGTTAGTGCTCATATCCCAGGAACATATAAACATACACTAGGGAACAGCTTGTTTTAGTTGAACATGTACAGTTTAGAATAAAGTTAATATTAATTCAATAAATATTTATTGAGCATACACTGTTTTCAACATCAGAGACTTATTTCTCCCTGCATTCTCTGATCATAATCACTGTCTCATTTAATTCCCAGAAAAATCTTTCTGACATCATCATTTTGCACATGACTAAGATAAGGGAAGAAGGTGAACCCCGGTGTGGCCAACTGCAGGGTTCCTGATTTTGACCCCTCACCGTGCTTTTTCTTGGTGCAGTTGAGGAAATGGGACCTATCCATCACTGTCCTTGGTGCTGTAAAGAGAGCAAACCTCAGGCTTAGAATGAATAACAAAGCAAAAAGGACTCAGAGGAGGTAGAACTGAGCACATCACCATGCTCAGCATTCAGAAATCATGGGAGAAAGTACACTCAGAAAAAGAGTTTAAAAATTAGAGACAGGAGCAATTAAGAGAATTTTCTTTTCTTTTCTTTTTTTTTTTTTTTTTACAGAAGCTAAAGAGGCAAGGTTTAAAAGTAGAGGCTGTTGGATGGCAAAAGCTACCAGAAAAGCCGATGTGAGTGAGACGGGGAATTAATTTGGCTCCATCAGTCATTTGGGAGCGCTCAGTTTGTAGTCAGACTTGTAATTCTCATCACAGCAGCAGATCACAGAGGGGAAAGGGTTAAAATGACAAATGAAGCATCCATAGAATTACCGTAAGAGTTTCCATCTTTATATCTAAATGCTATAATTGAGCTTAATCTGAGGTGGAATTTGAGCAGGCAGTATCACTGAATAAAGAATGTCACTGTTCTGACTGAAGTGAAAAAAACCTGTCACCATATCGTAGAGATTCACATTAAATGTAGGATACTCCAACACTGAAATTAGGTACAGATGCAAATGATACAGAAAGCATGATTCTAGCACAATGCCTTTGTTTTTTTTTAATGCATTTCAGAGTTGCCTGGGTGGCTCAGTTGGTTAAGTGTCTGACTCTTGATTTCTGCTCAGGGTTGTGAGATCAAGCCCAGCATGAAGCCTGCTTAAGATTCTCTCTCTCTCCGTCTCTCTCCCTCTTGCTCCCCTCCCCACTCTCTCTCCCTCAAAAATAAAAAATAAATAAATAAATAGCATTTCATTTAAAATTAGTTGCCTAAGATGCTCATGGGCATTACTTAAAAAAGAAGAAGAAGAAGAAGAAAGGAAAAAGAAAAGATTCTGTGGTCAATAGAGTTGGACAGTTATTTTTGTCTTAAATGTGGAATTCCCCTGATGCTAAGGTATTGTTCCCCAAATTTATTGCTCTATGGTACCCTTTTCAGTAAAAATCACCACAAAACAGACATTGGGAAATACAGTTCTAAGTGCTAATCAGGCTGAGAATTTAACCTGATGGCCAGTATACCAGCATAGTATGGGATCATATTGGATCCACTTGGAAATGAAAATATTCGGGGGGAGGAGTCCTTGGAGGATTTCCCATCTCAGTTCATTTAACATAAAATAGAAGTAATCCCTGAAAACTTTAGTTTTTTTACAGTTTTTGTGAGTGTGCTGATTTGTCTCAGAGAAAGTTAAATGAGACTCAAAATGTAATCATTGTAGGAATACAATTCCACGGAAATGATAAATTTCAGTTTGCTTTTGTATCCTCTCAGGCTAACAAGACATAATCAGAGTTTTTGTAAAGTGTGGAATAACCAACAAAATTTACTCAGGTTTTCTCAACAATATCTTTCAGTTAGGAATATCAAAAAGACTTGGGTTCTATGCCTACCTACAAGTGAGAACAATATTATTTTAATTCCCCTCAATAATTAGAAATATTTTTAGTAAAATGTTTATTTAAATAATCACTATAATGACATGTCTTTGAAATGTGTCACTTTATATTAATTTTTACAAATCAATTCCTAGATGTTAGCTGTATAGCCAATAATTACAAATATGACAAAATGGGTTTATTTCAATTAGGTTTCTTTAGTTATTTCAGAGACAGTTCATTCTGTCGGCTTATATTGGGTCATAATAAAAGGAAATACATAATTATATGCACTTTTCTGGAAGTAGAAATCAAGGAGGACTTGTTAAATTATATTATTGTAACTATTGTCATTTTACAGTAAAAGTTATACCTTTAAGGCAAAAGCTTAATTTAAATATACAGAAAAGTTATTTTCCTTATTCAGAGAAAAAAATAATTAGTGGATTATACCCTGAGAAGACATCTGCGAAGAAGAGAAAGTCTTTTTTTTTTAATTTTACTTATTTATTTGAGAGAGAGCGCGCACAAGCAGGGGAAGTGGCAGAGGAAGAGGGGGACGCAGGCTCCCCGCTGAGCAGGGAGCCCGATGCGGGGCTCCATCTCAGGACCCTGAGATCATGACCTGAGACAGAGGCTTAAACAACTGGGCCACCCAGGTGCCCCACTGGCTTGGGTTTTTCAAAAGAAATATTCATAAGTTTTTCAACTGGGTGATAATACATCAACTGATTGTAATCATGATGAGATGTCAAGCAACCCTAAGAAACATCCTATCCTATAAGGATAACTAGCTTCTATTTAAACAAAACAAAATAAACAAACAAAAAACCCCTCAAACCAACACAGATATCACAGACATAGAAGGACTGAGAAATTATGGCAGTTGAAAAGAGCAGAAACAAAGGATAAGTGAATGTAATATGTAATTCAAAACTTGAATCTTGTACTGGAGAGGAAAAAAAACCACTATTGAGGATTTGTTGGAAAAATTGGAATATGGATTACAGGAAAATGTTTTACAGTGTTGCAGGCTGGGACCTTTGGAAGCAAATGCTGAGGCAACTAGAGTATTTAATAGGCATGCAGAGTACTAATTAGGAATCAACGCCCATTGAAGCACTGGGTGGAGAGAGGAGTCCAAAATGGACCCAGGCCCAATAAATCCTGGTCAGTTCCATGGGGAGCTCAGGAGCGGCTGTAACCACTCAGGCTCAGCCCACGTTGGCTCTCGTTTCTAACCTATTAAACTGGAGGTTTAAGTGAAGTGACCATGGAGTCAAAACAGCCATTGTTAAAGAAAATGTCACTAGGAATAGCAGATGCTGAATTATTCAATGACATTTGGGAGAAATGAAACTTATGAGGAAATATCATAAAAGGGGCTGCCCTGTTATGTTGCCTTTACTCCTTGTTTCCTTTGAGTGACTGGCTAGTAAGAGAGGAGAACTGGAAAAAAAGAAAGAGAGAAAGAGAGTGGAAGGAAGGAAGGAGGGAGGGAGAGGGGGAAGGAAAGAAGGAAGGGAGGAAGGAAGGAAGGAAGGAAGGAAGGAAGGAAGGAAGGAAGGAAAGAAAAACCAGACTGTCAATATCCGCTGTCTGTGCTCTTTAATTAGCCTGCCTATTTAGAAAAACGGTATTATTTCTAGTGAACACTTCAGTGCCATTACCTCAGAAATGTAAATTCCAGAAATTATCATCAGGTCTAACATTATAGCCCTCTCTTAGGGCTTCATTAAGCAAATTTAAAATGAATAAAATTTTCTGTGATTAATAATATTTATGAAGTTTCTCAAGAAAACATTTGTGGCTTATTATTATTTATAGTGAAGTAAGTAAAAATTGCTTCTCCACTATGTCTTGTGGGTTGCAATATTTGGAGGCAGATAAAAATAGGAACTCCCAATTTAGCTTCTGTGATATAATTTAACTAAAGAAGTAGTTGTGAATAGATTCGGCCATATTAGTTATTAGCAGATGAAATAATACACGGTTGATTTCATACTTTGGGAGTATGTCCTGGTTACTCAAACTGTCTTTTTCTCAATTACATAATTAAAATTGCATTGATTAATTAAACAGAGTTATGTCCAATCTCATTTATAAAATTTTACATGCTTACTGTTTACACTATAACAATAAGGTACTAGAAACACTAGTTCCCTCAAGGTAAGAACCTATCTCACTTATCTTTTTCTGTTTAGACAGCAAAGGGTCTGCTTGTCGTCAGTCCATTCCAAGCAGTGCTCCCTCACAGAAGTGGAATGGAGAAGCTGAGACTTGGAATCTTAGTCGTTGTCCCTGTTAATTCCTAGTGTCCCCATATAAACAGCAGCTTTATGAGCATTGATCCTCCAAGTGAGATCTTTACAGGCTAGTGTGCAGTTAGCATGAGTATTGAAGGATTTGTTTGTGGGATTTAGCATCCATGGTTTTCCAGCATAATTAACTTCGTTAGGGGGGTCAGCTGATTTGGATATTGTTGAAAACAGTTAAGTTGATATTACCTTACCAGTCCTGGGTAACTCTGCCATCCTTCTCTCCCAGGTTAGGAGGATCTGACATGGTTCTATCACTTAGCAGGCACTCGAGAACTTTCTCTGGTTTCAGGGCTTCCGTATGGTAGAATAACTAGGCTTCTATCATTATAGTCATAACAATATTCATCATTTGATATGTGAAACTGTTCTCTGAAGCATAATGACTGAAATTATCATTATACTAAGGGCACTGCCTTTCAAAAGCCAATGACTAAAAACACCTAAGAACTGAAAGTGTAAAATGTATGTGAAAACAAGACTGTACCAGGTGTATCTCTGTCCATCTTTTCACCAGGTGTCGCTATTTTCTGACTTCGTTCTCTTCGCAGAGGAAGGTCTCTGTGGCCCAGCCAGAGGTCAAGCCTCATTTGCCTCTACACCTGATTTTCATGGGGGATGGGAGAGACCGAGGTGATGATCTTATTAGATCAGACAGGAAACCTCTCTCTATTTGGCTTTGAGTCGTTTCCCTTACCCAGTGGGCAGTGTTAGAGTCCAACAATTCAACCACAACACATTTTCCAAAGTAGTCATTATCCAGTTTCGGGTTTCGCTATTTTTAAAGATGCAGCACAGTAGGTCAGGATGCTTATTCTTCTTGTCTGGCCCCTTTAAGCTTCTGTCACAGCATAAGGTGAATTTACACCCCCTTACCTTCCAGTTAAGATCCGATGTATAATCCTGGGGGCAGGTTTCTGGGCAGTAACTTACACACACACACACACTTAACTTCTGAGAACGCTCGTTTTCTAAAACCAGTAAATTTAGGGGCACCTGGGTGGCTCAGTCCGTTGAGCGTCTGACTTTTGGTTTCGCTCAGGTCTCGGTCTCAGGGTCCTGCTATTGAACCTCAATTCAGACTCCGTGCTCAGTGTGGAGTCCGCTTGAGATTCTTTCCCATCCCACTCCCTCCCCTCTGTTTCTCCACCCAACCACGCTTGCGTCCTCTCTCTCTAATAAACAAACAAAATCTTTACAAATAAAACACTAAATTTACATTTTACCATGTATTTTTGTTTTCTTAATGTCCTAAACCAATGTAACAATATATATTGTTATAGATAACAATAATATATATGTTATTATATATTAATATGCATTATATAGTATATAATTATGTTAATTTTTTCTCAGAGATGAAGTCAAGATTTTCCTAAGAAAGAAAGCAAAAAATAAATAAACCTTTCTTCCCTATCCCTCTTATTTCTGTTTTAACTCCCTGAGTCCTTATTATTCTTATCAACATTTTGAAATGTAATATTTTTATGACTATTTAAAATGTCATGAGTTGTTTGGAATGGTAGCAAATGAAGAACTGGGATTTGGGGTCACAGTTCCTTAATTTCAAATCCCAAAGCTGCTAGCAATTATCTGGGAAACATTACAAGGCAGGTGCTTCTACTTTCATTCCTGTAGTTCATCATTTATTAAGCAGGGTAAATAGCATCTACTTCTTAGGGCTGATGTGAATTAAAAGTAATGTACATAAATCATATAAGCCCAGTGCCTGGCAAATAGTGGCATTTAGTAAAGGGTGACTACAGTGGTTATTGAGATTGTTATTATGATCATCATATTTCTCATTATGCAAATAAATGCTCTTTAAAAACTAAGGATGTCTTATATTTGGTTTGTGTCCTCTACAACACTGTAATAATACTCCTAGCCACATGCCTAAGAATGAACGGATACATGAATAAAGTATTTTCAGAAACTCTTCATAAATCTAGTTTAGCAAGTGAATAATGGCAAGGTGAATATCTCATTTTATTTTAAGTGGTTGTTCAATACCAGTCATCATTAGGATCAGGTCCCCTGAGGCCACTTCCTATTGACTAGGACCCCTCTAGCTAACAGAAATTTAAAGAGGGTTTTTTTTTTAAGGTTTATGTATTTGAGAAAGAGAAAGAGAGTCCGCGCATGCGCACAGAGGGAGGGGCGGGTCAGAAGGAGAGGGATATAAGTAGACTTCCTCCTAAGCAGGGAGCCCAGTGCAGGGCTCAAACCCGGGACGCTGAGATCGTGGCCTGAGCTGAAGTTGAGTTGGACGCTTAACGGACCAAGCCACCCAGGTACCCTGAGAGTCTTTTGTTTGATGGTGTAATGATAACTTCCTTGGAACTTTGATTTGCCAGAATTTCTAAAGAAATCAGCAATTATTTAGCTTGTTCTCTATCCAGTTTTGGTAATATAACACCAACTAATATACTTAATATTTTTATGTACCCAGATAACGCTAGCAGTATTATCATTATTATTTCTGAGGAATAACTTAATCAGAACGTTGAGAAGTGATTGCTTTGACCCACTTGCTATACCAAGAAAAATTATCATGCTTCTCATTGTATCTCCCTATCTCCATAAAGTTTTCCTTTACCTTTTAAAGTTAATGAAGTTCGGCACCATACCAAACTGGTAATCATGCTATTCTTAATTGCCAACATCTGGAAATAATTCCAATTTTACTGCTCTAGGCCTGTCCTTTTGAAAGTACCTTTAGAAAGTTGCCTTGGAAAATGCTGCAGCTCTCTTCAGTTCCTTACCCTTTCCCTTATGCTACAGTTATTCGGATGTCTATGAAGTAGTATGGAAACTACAAGGATTTCAAAGACTTGCCATTTCACGTGAACTTTAACAAGGGTTGCTGGTCAAGTTCCCTGGAAAAGTAACTCAGAGATGAGTGTGCCGAAAGTGTCCACACCTGGGACCTGGGGGGCGGGGAGAGAAGGGAGCAGGATCCAGCAGGGAGAGCAGCTGAGCTGTGATGAAGTCAAAACAAGGTGTCAGCTGATGGCGAGGGCATTCTGAGGCTCCTTTTCACATGGTCCTAAAATGGGCATGAGCCGACCAGGCCTTCATACTTCATTGACCCATCCCCAATTACTCATGTTTGGGTCCCTTTAAAATTTCATTGGGCACTAGCTCTGTGTTTAAACAGTACTTCCTTGAATATTAGATGGGCCCAGTGTTGATTTTTGAGGACCAGGGTGAACTCTTTCTGGTACTTTTTCTGTCGATGCCAGAGAGAGAAGTCAGGCTCGAAATGCTCACGTTGTGAGACACGCTTCTCTCTGTTTCCTATCAGTTGTGTCTTTTAGGGAACAATCTATGTTGTCGGGTTATCTCCCCATGAGGAGGGCTGTTACACGGGTATCTTTGTTAACTGCTCTGTTTTGCAAGCTTAAGATGATGGGTGAAATTTTAAATGAAAGCAATTCTGCTACCTTTCGGACGAGTGGACTCTGTCTCATCAACATCAGTAGTTGTAGAGAATTTAGCAAGTTCCCTTCTTCATAACTTTCAAGGTGTTGTGTAGCTAGAAGGACCAAGGCATTCCGAAGACCTGGCTAACTCTTTCGGGTCGGGGTTCCGGTGCCAAGGAGCGTTGTGTTGGCTTTAGCCCCCGGGTTCTCTGCACAGTGAATGTGTGTAACTATAGTGAGTAAGAACAGTGGGCCAGAGCCTCTTTCACGTTAATATAAGTTGTTTCAAGGAAACAATTTGGTAGCATAGACTAATAAAAACAAATTTTTGTAATGAAATACACATGGAGGAGAAAAATGGGACTGACTCTTGAATATTCTGAAGTTACTTCAGAACTTTTCTCTTTCAAAGGAAACAAAATTATTGCTCTTTCTTTGTAGCCTAAAAGGCTTTAAAATTATAAACAATATTGCAGCTGACTGTATCGTTATTCTAATGGGATATTCATCAGAAGTCTATGAAGATCTAGAGAGGCTTTTATAATTGAAATCCAAATGTTATGTACAATGACAATTTAAATGCATGTGTTCTTTCCTCAAGAATTGGCTTGAAACATAGAAGTCTTATTTTGATTAAAAAGAACAGTACTATGGGTATGAAAAATGATAGGAGTACTCTAAACAGACTGCATGATAAGTTGGCTTTGACTCTGATTTTGACTGCTCCTTGGGATATTCTCATTATTTTTTTCTTCCTCTAAGTAGAAATTAAACCCAAGTCTATTTTTTTTTCTTTCTTCTTAATGTTTCAATTTATACACCAAGGGGGAGTAATCTGAGAATCAACTAGATACAGCCTTTGAAATCAGTATTTTCTTGTATACTCTTAACTTTAAACACCTGAAGTCAACTGGCCAAGTCACGTTTTCTAAAATTTTGTTAATCCTTTTTCTCAGTTCTCATCTGGAGAAATGCTGCTAAGAGTAAAAAGCTTCCCTGTCGAGACCACAATGTGGAGGCTTTTCACTCTATTGATGGGTAATAGTGGGAGCTGACACAAGAGGTTAGGTTAAGGGCTGACTGTTAAAACAAACGAACAAACAAGAAAACCTAAACAGGCTCATAAATACAAAGAACAAACTCTCATGGTTGCCAGAAGGGAGGGGGTGGAGGCATGGGAGACACAGCGGAAGGGGAATAAGAGGTATGAATTTCCAGTTATAAAGAGTCACAGGAATGTAATGTACATCACAGGGAAAATGTAGCTAATACTATGTTAATAACTGTGTGGTTGCAGATGGTAACTACACTTTTCATGGTGACCATTGTGTAATGTACATAAATGTCAAATCACTATGTCTTATGCCTGAAACTAAGGTAATGTATGTCACGTATATTTCAGTTTTTTAAACGTTGGTTGGTAAGTCAGACTCAGGCAAATCAGATATTACCCAAAATGAAACTTTACTAATAATTTCACGGAAACAGTTGGTAAATAGGAGAAGCAAGGAGAGGTCTGACCCTGCTCGGGTACCCATTTTATTGTTAGATTCTGTACAAAATAACAAATGGTGTTAAATTGTTGGAACATGACATAAATGGATCAATTTTACTTTTATTCTATCTAGCACAGGGCAAACGTTGCTAGGTAAGAATTGGGGGTTTTAGCTGATAGTTAAATTTCATTTCACCTGTACATTTCAACGTTCTTTTTCCCTATCTCTTTGGACAATTAGTAATTCTTAAATATGCAACACATAAACTTACAGTACGAGTTAGAATAAGCAACTTCTAAAATCTGGAAATAAAAATGTGGCATATATTTGCATTGCTTTAAGATTTAAAAGAAATCTTAAACAGTCTTAGACATTTTAAATCTTTTATCCTCTCAAAATACTTGATTGCTGGTGTCTTCTATGTAGTGCAGTAGTCAGTTCAGGATCTTGGAGTGCCACAAATGCGCTATAATTGTACAAGTAAAAGGACTTTCTCTGAAGATATATTAATTTTTTAAGGTGCAGTGGGGGGAAGAAAGTTTTCAATCCAAGATAAAGTGGAAATCGGGACGCCTGCATGGCTCGGTCGGTTAAGCATCTGTCTTCGTCTGAGGTCATGATCCCGGAGTCCTGGGATCTAGTCCCATATGGGGCTCCTTGCTTGGCAGGGAGCCTCCTTCTCCCTCTCCTGCTGCTCCCCCTGCTTGTGCTCTCTTTCTTTCTGATAAATCAATCAATCAGTCAATCAACCTATCTTTTAAGAAAGTAGAAATGAAAGGCACTGCTTTTCTAAAAATAGTTCAAGTATCATTTTTCTTTATTTTTTTATTGTAAGCACATCATTAGTTTCTGATGTAGTATTCCGTGATTCATTATTCATGCTCCATGCAATCCGTGCCCTCCTTAATACCCATCACCGGGCTCACCCATCCCCCTACCCCCTCCCTTCTAAAACCTTCAGATTGTTTTCCGGAGTCCATAGTCTGCCATCTTTTTTTTTTTTTTTTTTTTGAAGTATTTATTTCCCAGAGTCCAGAGCCTCTGCACTTAGCATAATCCCCTCCAGTTCCATCCATGTCGATATAAATGGTGGGTCTGAGGGTTTCAGAAGGGAAGGAGGTGAGGGGATGGGGTAACTGGGTGATGGGTATTGAGGGTGCGGTTGTGATGAGCACTGGGTGTTAAACGCAACTAATGAATCAAGCAACACTACGTTAAAATCTTGTGGTGTAAGGTATGTTGGATAACTGAACATGATTTTTTTTAAAGTATTTATTCAAGAGAGAGAGATGGGGGAACCAGCAGCATGAGAAAATCTCAGGCAGACTCCCCACTGAGCTCCAAGCCTGAGGCGGGGCTTAATCCCATGATGCTGAGATTGCGACCAGAGCCAAAATCAAGAGCCCAACACTTAACCCACTGATCCACCCAGGCGCCCCTCAAATGCTGTTTTTCATGAACCTAACCACAAGTTAATAAGTGATTCTATGCTTATTTTCTGTTAAGAGGTTAGTTTTTTCCCCCCAAAACTTATAAAATAGTATCTTTATTTGGCAATATTTATAACTCAATTTTATTGCAACCTTTATTTCACCTCTGTAGTGCCTCCCAATTTTAATACAATTTTAATAATATTTGATGTGAAAACAATCCCTATTTAGACACAGCTTTTACTATATGTTGGCTAATTGAACATAATAAAAATAAACACAGCTTTCTAGGATTCTTTTAGCTAAAAATAATCAAGTCTTAAAGTTTCTCAGAAAGTTGTCAGTATAAATAGAAGTTTTTATTTAGTAATCTTCTGAAATTTAGAGGTTTTAATATCCCTAAAACAAAATATTAATTAGATAGGAACTAAAATACCAAACCTGACACCCTTCTGCAAATATTCCACATCTCTCTGTAGGTTATAATGACAATTTGTAGTGCGCCCGTGGAAGATGCAGCACTGGGGACGTGGCACTTAGTCACAAACATAAATTAAACCAGTCTGTGCCCAGTGCCCAGGGATCCAGTGAAGCAAACAAAACAGAACCAAGAAATTGTTAAGATGAAGAGCTAAAAAACATTTGACATAATTGAATATGATGTGCATTAACTGAGGAGGTCTTTAGTGATTTTTAAAAGATGCATGCTCACTGATGTTGAGTGAGCAGAAACATCAATTTGATTTTGAAGAGTAAATGGTAAGTATACTAAAAATAACACCATTAGGTGTATATAGACACCCACACAGTCAGTGGTCCATGTTCTTGTCTGGGTCTGGATTTCTGGGTTCAAGGTCTAGTTCTTGTTATAATTCCAAACGTGTTCCTTCCTCTCATCTCTCAAGCCCCATACGCATGTCACTTCTGTGATAGTAGGAAGTCTTAGACTCCCGAGTTCTTCTGCCCTTGTGTTCCCTCCATTAAGAGATGCGCACGCCTTCCCTCTCCAGGTGATGTAAAAAGCTACAGCCTGCTTCAACCCTAGACTTATCCTAAGATGCGAACAGAAGTGGAAAGCTTCTTCTTTGGGTTCACCCCCAATCTGAGTTCTAATGACTTAGTGATAGGCAGGGAGTACTGATTTGTGGGGATAGTTCACCTTTTGTCGAGGCCTGTGTCCGCACTAGGTAAAACATTTGGGGCAGGTTAAGGAGTGCTCTTGGCTATTCGGGAACATAACCACATGGGCAGTATGGCCAGGACACAGGCAGTATTTTAGATCTTTAAATATTGGAAATTTACCTGTTTGAAGTTTCAAATATTAGCCATTTGACCATGTCCACTACACTTTCTGAAAGTGGAAATAAGAAAACGGAGTTTGGAACAAAACAAACCAAAAACACATGAGTTTTGGGTGCATCGGGCATTTGTATCAAGTGAACAACCTGTCCCTGAAGCAAGAGAAAACTATACTCAAGTAGGCATTTTTCAAAAATGTGCAAATGAGTGCTCAAAAACACGCTTACTTACACTAGTTTCCTCATTCTATAGCTGAGGAAACGAGGTCATCATTGGTGTTTGGCCCAAGAGCCACAGTGGTTATTGCCATTTGCCAGGTTTAAAACCTAAAATTAGGGGCGCCTGGATGGCTCAGTTGGTTATGCGTCTGCCTTCAGCTCAAGTCATGAACCCAGGTACCTGGGATCGAGCTCCGCATCGGGCTCCCTGCTCAGCATGGAGCCTGCTTCTCCTTCTCCCAGTGCCCTCTGCACGCTGCTCATGCTCCTCTCTCTCACTTGCTCATTCTCTCAAATAAAATCTTTTAAAAAAAAAAAAATCTAAAATTAGGAGTTTTAAGTTCAGGGAATTTTCCACTATGTTATATGGCTGGATGACTCCTGATGGCCTGAATTCAAATCCTGACATTGCCATTTCTAGGTAAATGACTGTAAGTAAGTCAATGTTTCTGTGTCTTATTTCTTACCTGTAAAATGACGATAATGTACTGCCTTCTACATAGGACGATTGTGAGGGTTATATCATGTAAAGCAATTAATTTCACACAAACACACAAATGTTGAGAGCTGCCTGGGTAGCTCAGTCAATTAAGCTTCTGACCTGAGCTTGGGTCATGATCTCAGGGTCCTGGGATCAAGCCCTGCCTCTTGCTCCATGCTCAGTGGGAGGTCTGCTTCTCCCTCTGCGCCTCCCCCTGCTTGGTCTCTCTGTCTCTGTCTCCCTCCCTCTCTCACCTTCTCAAATAAACAAATAAAATCTGTAAAAAACACAAATGTTGGCTAATATTATAAATTAGAATCATTTGGCAAATTCATGTCTGTTCCTATATAAATATATATACCTTCTTAGAAAACCTATCTTAGAAATCCTGTCCATTATTGGAGAGCTAGAAATAAGGATATAACTTGATAACTGAGAAAAGTATAATTCCTAAAGCGAGGTGATAACTCCTCTTAGTAATATGAGCTATAGAAACCCTCTCAAAATGACCCTTACCGAAGGTAGGATCTGCAGACCAGTTCTTCCAAGGGACCTCCCTAGTGTTGGATCACAGCCAACTAGACAGCCTGCCGGCTTGGGTGTTTTCCCCTACAAAGCAAGTTTTCTGATGGTGATTGTAATCTGTCTGAACTGCATAACACAAAAGACAATTTATACTACATGGAATATCAAGTTTAAAAAAACGAGGGTTTTTTTTTTTCTTTGTGACATTTTATGACTTCATTTGGGTAGACTAGGAGAGCCCTGTTGAGCTACGGCAATAAAAGTGTAATTGTAGGTTTTTGCGGAATACAGTACAATGTAAAGTGAGTGAATAAAAACAATTATCAGCTAAATGGGCAATTCTGTTACTTTAGAATTACATGAGATTATGGAATAATGTAATGGCCCTACTCTTTAGCTAAATGGAGAAATAATTGCGTGTTTATTAGCAACTCTGAGAGGTAGGATGTTGGTTTTTTGTTTTTTTTTTTTTAACCTTGGGAGGTATGGGAAAGCAAACTCAGTCTCCTAGAAAACATAGGTTACTAAATTCCATTGACTTTTTAATTGCAGTACGAAGTGATTAACAAAATTCTGAAAAGAGGCCTATATTAATGGTAGGACATTCCATCCACTTGGAACTTTGAGATCTAGGTCTGCTTAAATATCATTTAGGTCTTCAAAAACAGTCACCTTTTATAACTGAGCAAAGTGGATGTCTTCGTCCTAGACATTAATTAAGATTTGTGTCATAGTTTTTGTCAACAGTAGTGCATATTGCATGTAAATATTTTTAATTTGTTAAGCTTTCTTTTTACAGTCTTAATTGTAGTTCTGTATGGTCCGTGGGGTTCCAAAACAAACGGCAAGGATTGCGGAGTTAGGTGAACAGTTTGATACAACAGTACTTACACCAGTAGGGGGCTCCTGTGTGGCTCAGTTAAGTGTGAGACTCTTGATTTCAGCTCAGGTCATAAGATCAAGTCCCGCATCTGGCTCTGTGCTCTGCAGGGAGTTTGCTTGAGATTGTCTCTCCCTCTACTTCTCCCCACCCTTCTCTCTCAAATAAATCTTAAAACAAAACAAAACCAAAAAAAGTCAGGGCTGTAGAGTCACTGTTCAGTTTTAACAGTTCACCTGGGTCTGTGTGAAATAATGATTTTAACTCAGATTGACGCTATGGTTTAATCTGCCATGAAATCAACAACCATGAGGCATCAAATGTTTAGCATGACACTGGTTTGTATATGTGCTTTTAAGTCGCCACCAATCTCTTCAGTTTAATGAGTCATTTCTTTAGTAGAAAACTTTCTCTAGTCTTGGCCTCCTTCTACAGTATCATTTGGGCATATCCATCACCATTGGCCTCAATAAGCTGCTTAGACTCACCGATCTGAGTTAATCTCACTGAATTAATTCGCGATTTGGATAGGAGTCCAGAATGTGTAGAGATGACTCAAATGTAGGAATTGACCTGCAAGAAGAGACAAAAAAGTACATAGGGGCACGCGAGGAAACATATCCGCTATTTTAGTATAGCCCTTCAGCATTTTAGCATTATAGCCCTTGAGCTTGCTAGCAAGCACCAGTAAATTTGAGGAAAAGAATTAGAAGAAAAGCTTAGTTGTGCAATGGGGCAATTGCAACTGTAATCCTACCACGTGACTTTTTCTCCTGAAGTCCCATGTGAGTATGGTTCCAGATTTCCTAGAACCAGTAAGGACGAGGAATCTTCCTATCCCAAGGCCTCCAAAGACTCTGCTGTCACTTTCTGACATAAATGCTCTAACTTTGTTTAGGAGGTTTGTTCTTCTGTGCTTTTGCTCATGTTTTTCATATATCTGCTGCCTTTTCCGGTCACTTGAAGTTGGTTAGTACTGATCTTTCGGATTACGATTCTTACCTCGCTCCATAGCACTGCTGTAAATTTCATACTTCCAGAAAAATAATCTTTGTCTTGCTGCTTCTTTACCTTCCTAAGATTTGAGGTCTGAATAGCCACCATCCCCTCCCTCAAACTGCTTTCCAGAGAAGAGCACATGGATATTTCTGACGAAACCGGAGAAAAGAAAGATGCTTGCTTTTGTTTTTCCCTTTTATACTCCAAGCTATCGATCACTCTAATCAAGGATGCAAATGAAACTAATTGAACTCAAAGTAATAGGGGATTTTGGATTATTTAATTAGAATAAAACTAATATCCTCATATTGAGAATACACTGTGGGATAATGAGTAAAATTTAGGGATGGGTACAAATACAGTTGGAGAAAACCAGATTGACTCAAGTTCTAGACTTTTCTGAGCTCTGTCTCCTCCTGAAGCTATAAAGCTAGACCTGACAAGGGCCGTTGTGCTAAGTGGGTATTATTGCAAGGCTGAAAATAATATTTACGATTCTAACAGTTGCTGACCTGGCCAAATTTGTGTCAGTGTGGGAAGACACAGCCAAAGTGCCTGGATAGAGGGAGGCATGAAAAACTGGGGCCATTTTTACAGTCAATCTACAAAGCGGTAGTAGTGAAGACAGCCTGGAGATGGAGAATAAGAAAGCAAGGCACGGACCTTGTCACAGGATGTGGTCCAGGAAGGACACTAGACACCAAGAATGTAGGGCAGCTCTCGTCAAACTTTGCAATATCTACAGCTGACAAAGACTAAATTATCCGCAGGTTTTACAAAAGTATTGTCAGACTTTTTAAAATTGCTTTTAGAAAATAGGTGTTTTTTTTTTAATGTGTAAGTCATTTGGATATTTCTATGCACTTGCCCAAATCATTACTTTATTTCATTTTGTGTCACAGTATCTTCTTTTGTGCTAAAGAAAACCTTAAGAATTAGGTTTTATTGAAACTGAATCTCCTGTGATACAAGATTAAAAAAAAACCTGTTTTTTTAAAACCTCTTCAACTCTGAAACTTTGTGTGTGATAACAGAAGTGTGATATAAGGCCCAACTAGTTACAAACCTTGCTACACGCCAGTTTTGAAGTATAGTCCTCAAAATTATTTGGCTTAGAACAGAAAACAAACACTGTTAAAATGTTGTCTAGCAAAGGCTAAATAATACCAGCTTTAAAAATCCTGTCAATCCATCAACAAAAGTTTTCTGCATTTAATGTAAAAATGTTTAGATCTTTTCAACACAGTGAAGTCTACAAAGATGAATAAAAAGACTAGATATTACTATTAACTTTAAAAGGGTCATATGTTTTATCCTGAAATAGAATTTATATTTATGACTGTACCCACTGTGCTTCATTTTTCATATTTGCTTATCACATTAATTTATAACAAGCTATACCTGATATATCTCTTGTCACCTGTCATTAATTTTTTTGTTAAATGACTAATAAGGTCAGGCTGGAATGATGGCTAGTTATATTCAATATTTCAAATGAAGCTACATCTATAAGAAAAGGAGAAAATAAAATAATTTCAAGGTGGATAAAAGTGACAAAAATTAATATAATAAACAATAAAATTCTTAAATGGTAAGACCTGAGGGAATAATTTTTGAAGAAAACATGTAAAAATGTTGGCAAATTAATAGAATTTAAAAATAAATAGAGCCATAGAACACGATTTGGGGAAATGGACTTTGAGAGAGTAAGTCCCACTGCAAAGAAGGGAATATGCGGCCCCTCTAAAGTCTTGCTAGTTTGACAGGCTATGCCTCTCCATCTCAGTTTTAGTCAATATTGGAATATTTCTGCTTGAAAGCCTCTTGCAAAACCAGGAGCCGTGGGACCCGGAAAGCAGACCTGGCATCTTCACTAAGGGTGTTCAGCTCTCTTCCTTCATCTCCTGTTGATTGGTCTCACTTATAGACCAACATGGGTGTAGACAAAGCAAGAATGGAGACTTAGAGAGTCTTCAGAAAGAGGGAAGATTTTAAGAAGGAGGGAGGAGAAAAACTTAATGGCCATTAGAAATAGGGTCATGGTGAGCAAAGGGTACAGACTTAGAGTTGGAAGAGGAAGAAGTTCTGGGAATTAATGTCCAGCATGGTGCGTGCACTAAAAATGTTGTATTGCATATTTTAAAGTTGCAGAGAGTAGATTTAAAAGTTCTCATCACACACACAAATGAACAGTGTGTCAGGTGATAGATGTGCTAACCAACATTCCTGGGGTATTCCTCTTGCGATATGGACCCCCATCAAATTGTTGTTGTACACCTCCAACTTGGACACCATTATACATGGATTATAGATCAGTGAAGCTAAGCTCCAGTGATGATTGCAGCAGCCGTTCTCACCATCATATCTGACCGCCTGCTTCTCTGCTGTCCAGATGATGGAGACCCTTCTGGAAAGTCCCAGGGACTTTTCATTTGTGACCAATGAGTTGTGAAATACACTCAACATCCAAGGATGTTTCTTTGCTGGTAATCTAGCTCACTGTCTCACTTGAATTTAGCACATACCTTCTTAGTTTTTTTGTTTGTTGTTTTTTTTTTTTCCCCCCTCTTTTCTGCAAGGTCTCTAAGTCTGCGCATGCAAAGTTTAGCATTTGGCTGAGGATTTCCTAAGGAGGCCACTTTGCAGAATTCTGGAGGTTTTCCTTTGCATAACTCACCTCTAGTAATGCCTCGAAAACTCCCTCACCTTCAGCTGCACCCCCCCACACACACCAAATTCCGGTCACTTTGTCCTCTGTTCAGTGAACCCTCTGTGCTTTTCGTGGGATCACTTGCCTGCAATGCAACCTGGAGAGGGTCTTTAGGCAGAAAGTCTGGGTGATAGAGGGCACTCACTTCATTGTTTCCTCTCCCTCAAGAAATCTTGTACTACCTCTTTGCCAAAACGTATACACATTTACTTCCTGTTTCCAGTTTGAGAGTTGGTTTTGGAAGGAGTGTTAGTTCTGTACCTGTTACTCACCGAAAGCCGGAGGAGAAAGTTGATTTTTTAAAAATTCATCTCTCAGTGTTTTTATATTCCCCCCATTATAAAAGGATAAAAAAATAAGCTCTTTTCTCCTTTAACTTTTCTGTACATTAAAAAAAAAAGGGGGGGAATGAACCACAGTGTTGTCTTTCCTGAATGCTAAGGACTGTGTAATATCATTGACTTTTTTTTTTTAAGATTTTATTTATTTGACAGGGCACAAGTAGGCAGAGATGCAGGCAGAGTGAGAGGAGGAAGCAGGCTACCCGCTGAGCAGAGAGCCCCATGCAGGCCTCGATCCCAGGACCCTGAGATCATGACCTGAGCCGAAGGCAGAGGCTTTAACCCACTGAGCCACCCAGGCACCCCTCATTGACTCATCAAAACATAAGGGGACCACACTTTTCTCATTAATGTGTAGACTAGTCTATAATCGCTATGTTGTACACCTGAAAATAAGACATTGTCTGCTATGATTTTAAAAATTATAATCCCATCTTAAATTTGGTGTTTTAAGCAACCACTTATCCCATGTCAAAGCTAACATGCAATAGTAATTAAATTAGTGAAAATATCCTTAACTGTTTTTACTGTTTAAACTTCCTCAAAGGGTTTATTATAGAAGCTTATCTCTGTCAGGGACCTAATTACTTGTCTTCATATTCTGTGCAATTTACCTTTCATCTTTAATCTTGGCTTTCTTGAACTTTTTCTTTCTGTATTTGCTTCAATTTTATGTGACTTGTGTTAGGTCATGCCATGCCTGTGGATTTTCATTTTCTGGGTTTCCCGTGCTTTCTCTTCATTGCTCCCTTACAACTAATATTGATCACTTTTCACCTCTGGTATATTTATATCTCAAAAGTACATCTTATTGAGCATCTTTCTAATTAGCTCAAGTCTTTTCTTTATGCCCTTCCTCATATTCAGGGGCATCTGGCTAAGAACCAGATTTTTATATACTTAAGATCAATTTTACTTAGTATAATTAAAATTTTATATTTTACTTGAGAATTTCCACTACTGATTGACTTGGAATTAAAATACTTTTATTACGTTTACCTCTTTTTTTTTTTTTTTTTTTTTTGCTTTAGGATATACAATACACATTATCTTACCCTTTGCTCTTGAGACAGTATTCCATCCGGCAATCCTAGCTTTTAAGTTCATAAAATCTCAATAATGAATTTTAATGCTCAATGTTGATTAATGACAAGAGGTACGAAGCCTCTAAGGTTGTTGCCTGTATTTCTTTGGTGACATAGGGTATCAGGATGGCGACTTTTTTTTCTTACTGTGGTATCATTCTTCCCCTGCTTCAGGTATTGCTTTGCTCCTTTGAGTACCTTTGTTTTTCTTCCCTTTCTCCATCCTCCCCTCTTCACTTTTTCTTCATTTCCCTTAAGCTTTATAACTACTCTGTAACAAAACCTTCTGCAGGTAAGTCATGTGGAAATTGAGATACAGGTATGTTCTTTTTTTTTAAAGATTTTATTTATCTGAAAGCGAGAGAGCAAGACTGAGAGAGAGCACGAGTTGGGGGGAGGGACAGAGGGAGAAGGAGAAGCAGACTCCCTGTTGAGCAGGGAACCCCATGCAGGACTCACCCCCAGGACACTGGGATCATGACCTGAACTGAAGGCAGACTAAACCAACTGAGCCACCCAGGGGCCCTGATACAGGGATATTCTTGAAGTTAAAGACTGAGTAAGTGAAGTAAAAAATCCAGTTCTGATACGTGAGTGCAAGCTCTTAACCACCAGCATATATTATCCACAAATTGAAACAGGTAAAAGACTTTGTAAATGGAATAAACTATCTCTCTGGTAATCCTTATTTACTGGTGAGGAAAACTGTTTCTAGTTTTCATGTCAGTCTCCTCAGTTAAACGATAAAATGACAAATGTTGCAGCTATACAAAATACTTAGGAATTGAGAAAATCTCATTTTATGGTGCAATTCATGTACAACTAAGGTGGCAGTTCAACTTTTTCTTCAGTTTAAACAAGGAGCCATCTTGGTCCCTGGAGTCGATGCTGTGACCACCAATTGTTCTTTATAAGTCAAAGGAAACCACATTAAGTGTTAATAAAATTTCTTTTATCCAAACATCTACCCATGTGTTTGTCCATTCACTCATTTTACTTGATAAATACAGAGTGATCTACTATTTGCTAAATATTTCATGCCATGAGAAGGTAATGGTGAATGTGATAAAAGCATTCTCTGCTTGCTATGAACTTTAAATTACAAGAGAAAACTCTACAGGGGTATCTGGGTGGCTCACTTGATTAAGCATCTGACTCTTGATCTCAGCTCAGGTCTTGATCTCAGGGTTGTGAGTTCAGGCCCCGTGTTGGGCTCCATGCTGGGCATGGAGCTTACTTGAAAAACTTTCTGTGGAGGTTTTTTGTTGGTTATACAGAAAGGATAATATTATATCCCATTATCATTTTAAGTCTTTAGTATTCTCTGTACTTCTTTTTACTAGTAAATAGAATATATATTTCCTCAGAATACCCTGGATTTCTCACCACTTTGTGTAGAGAATCTAGTTATGGTAGTTATTCATCAGCTTCCAGTAAAAAGAGCAAGAATGTTTTTTATCTGTACACATTTAATTGTAAAGGTTGGTTACTTTTTGGATATGAATATCTGAATACCTAGGGACCCTCTTACAGCTCTCTTCTCTGAGACTTTGGAGTGGGATTTAGCACAAAGTAAGTGGCCTTCGAGTCTCTCTAACGAGNTATGAATATCTATGAATACCTAGGGACCCTCTTACAGCTCTCTGAGACTTTGGAGTGGGATTTAGCACAAAGTAAGTGGCCTTCGAGTCTCTCTAACGAGTTTCATACTTGTAGAAGGTCTGAGAGATCCTTCGTAAGTGTCGTCAACACAAACATAATCATTTCCTGAGAAATCTAAGGAAAAAAATGCATGTTGCAATGCATTTATGTCTTTGTGCTTCCACATTCCATTTGTGAGATTTAGTAAAGAAAATGAATATAACCCTCTACTGAAAATGATTCTAAATTAGAATTAGGTCCCTAAAAGTAATGATTTGCAAAAATGTAAGACCTTTTTAAGACAAACAACTTTGTGCTGTAAAGTAATATGTTCTGACAGAGAAGCCTACTGATTTTATCAGATAGTAAAAATCCTGTCCAGTGGGAAAAAAGTATTTAAAATTAGCACCATAATGATTGTTTAATGCTATTAACAGAATAAACTTACAAAATGAGAAGTTGGGAATCCCCTCATTTTGTGGCTACCTTAGACTTCCAGAAATGTTGCAGTTTTTGTCAGTAGTTGACAAATTTATGTGGAGAAGCTAGTAGTAATGTGTTAGCCTTTAGGGTATAGGGTCTCTGTGTGGCAATGGCTTAGCTCTGCCGCTGTGGTGACAAAGTGGCCCCCGACAGGACGTGACCAGCTGACTGTCACAATGAAGCTGTACTCGGCTCAACAGGAGGACGGCGCCTTTGGCTTCAGGGGTTATACGTTGCTGACCCCTGTGCTAGGTGGAGGAAGCCATCTTAAATATAGTGTAAANACTCGGCTCAACAGGAGGACGGCGCCTTTGGCTTGAGGGGTTATACGTTGCTGACCCCTGTGCTAGGTGGAGGAAGCCATCTTAAATATAGTGTAAATGATGGAAAAATGGTTTGAATGTAAGGACTTTGTAGTGTCATAGTTGACATAATTAATGGAAAAGCTACAAAAAATAGCTTCTTGGATGAAGTACAGAAAAAGGTAAAATTAGAATAAATGGCAGACTTTGTCTTTTTTTAAAAATATTTTTTTTATTAGAGAACACAAGCAGGGGGAGGGGTAAGGGAGAAGCAGACTCCCCATTGAGCAGGGAATCCGACGCAGGGCTTGATCTCAGGACCCTGGGATCATGACCTGAGCTGAAGGCAGACGCATAACCAACTGAGCCCCCCAGGTGTCCCAAGACTTCATGTTACTGTTCCTGTTCAAGCCCTTTTTGTTTTTGTTGATAAAGTTCTGGTGCATTACTGATGCAGACTTCCTTGTTTCATAAACTTGAGTATTTCAATTCAATTACCACATGGTCTTATTTTTTAAATAAAAGGTTGATATTTAAATTACAGGTTTTCCCTTGGGAAGAGGGCTATTAGAATAGTTTTACTTGAAATTAATACGTTAAGAAATCAAACTATGAAGTTAATACGAGTCACGTTGTAGAACAAGCTGTATCTGGTTTTTCTCAGCTTCATTATACTTAAGTTTTCAAATCATTGTGAGTTTCTTAACTCTCCTGTCATAAAATGCCTGTGTGTTTTTTTAGATTTGGGTTTATTTATAATAACACCGTATATGTAGATCTTTCATTTGTAGGTATTAACTGAAAAACTCCTTTGACTTACATATTTTAATACACGCCTGCTTCTATTGATTATCTAGAGCTTCAGTCAAATAAGTCATAAGTCACTTGTTTTCCATCCCTGCTACTTTTCAGCTTTAGATCTTTGTCTTATCATCTTTGTCTCCTATTTTCTTGTAGCTTCTTCTTGAATTCCTTAATCCCATCTGCTGGTAATTCTCCTTACAGAACTACATAAGTGAAGCCTAAAACCTTTGCCAGACTTTCAAAGATGTCTAGTACTTATGCTAATTTATTTCTCTTGCTCTTTTAAACTGCTTCTAGCTTCTTGAACACTTGAGGAGCTTTTTCCTAGAATTTTCTCCCTTCACTGCCTGATCTTTGAAACCCTTTCCTTTCCTGGAGGTCTAGGTCAGATATAAAGAACCCTTCTCTGGGAGCGCCTGGGTGGCTGAGTTGTCAAGCGTCTGCCTTTGGCTCAGGTCTTGATCCCAGGACCCTGGGATCCAGCCCCACATCAGGCTCCCTGCTCTGTGGGAAGCCTACATCTCTCTCTTACTCACCTTGCTTTTGCTCCCTCTCTCCCTTTGTCTCTCTCTGTCAAATACATAAATAAAATCTTAAAAAAAAAACAAAACCGCTCCCCTGCTCACTGAAGTATTCATATTCTATTTTTCTAAGAGGAACCAGTAGTGATCTGCAGGCTCATGCCCCAGACACAAAGCAGGTGTTCTGAGGCCAGGGCTGTGTCCCACCAGCTCCGTTCCTGATCCCTTCAGAGGAGGGACGGTGTCCTCTAATGAAACTAAAAAGCCCCCAAGCTAGTGGTTCCCTCCACAAAGTGTAATGTGTGCGTCAGTTCCCTAAATTCCCCATTAAGTTCCATTTCTCAAGGCTTTCAGTGTCTGGTCATTGACTTTGGGCTTACCAACATCTTCATATCGTCAGAGATAGGTTTACAGACTGTAGCTACCCAAGGTGTATTGGAAATCTTACATTTTATCTTTGATTAAAACAGCAGGGTCTGGCCCATCTCCCTTGGAGTACCATTTGGCAGTGGTTGATGAACATTAAGAATCAAAATACCCTGGGGATGGAGAGAAGCATGAACAAGACTCTGGAAAACAAATGTCTGGTTGGAGCTTGAAGGCCAGTCTAGAAGCCTGGTTGGTTTTCCTGTCCACAGCCGTGGTCTGGACTCATTTCTCTAGGGGAGTGAGGGACAAGGGCAAATAAATATTCACCAACTGCCTCATTAGTGATCCAGTGCTGGGGAGAGCCAAACAAATTCCAGAACCCTGGTGAGACCTGTCACCACACTGCAGTCACTCTGCTGAGTTTGACGAAACTGTGGCAGAAGGAAAAGAGGCAGACTTTTAAACCTGTATATATTAATAATGGAATTGCTCAAGTCCAAAAGGTTACCGACTATAAAATATTATCCAATATGAAATCTAATGTAAGCAAACCTTCCTAGTTTACCTAATACGGGTGGGAGTATTTCTTTGGGGTAGGTGTGAAGGCCACAGTCCTGCACCTCTAGAAGGCCCTCCCGGTGGACTGGGCCAAAAATGAGTGTTCTCTCCATTTCAAAGCCTAGAGCTTCCAAACAAAGATTAAGCACCTAAGTGTTCAGATATGGAAGGAACACATGCACTCCTGTCATAAGAGGAAGGATCATTGGGTTGGGGGAGCTCGGATATTAACCAAATGCCCTTAGTTCATTGATCCTAGAACCTTAGTGTATTGAACTCTTAGTTTACTGATCCCAGAAACAATTACCACACACTTGCTAGTACCGTATACACATAGCTGACTGTCCGTTCTTAATGTATGCAAAACAGGCTCTCCCCCAGTGTCAGTTCACTTTGTGATTAATCACATCGTCTCTGACACTCCATTCAGTGGCTGTAGTTGGACTCAGATGGAAATTGGCTGGCCCTAATATGCTGATCCTCCTAAGAAACTGTGTACTTCCCTAGAATCAGGCCGCTTTTTTTTTTTTTAAGATTTTATTTATTTATTTAGCAGAGAGAGAGAGAGATCGCAAGTAGGCAGAGAGGCAGGCAGAGAGAGAGAGGAGGAAGCAGGCTCCCTGCGGAGCAGAGAGCCAGATGCCGGGCTCAATCCCAGGACCCTGAGATCATGATCTGATCCAAAAGGCAGAGGCTTTAACCCACTGAGCCTCCCAGGCGCCCTCAGGCCGCTCTTAGTGGTACCAGTAAAGTGTTAAAATCAGGACAAGGACTCCGGGTGTCATTTAACATGCATCCCTTGCAAGCCTTCAAAATGTTAATCCACATAGAAAATTGAGCTTAGGTAGTGTTTGCTTTAAGCTTTATCTCTGGTTATTTCTGACACCATCACCCTTTCCTCACCAACCCAGTTTAGCAAGGGAGGACTACAGATATGTGTGGCTAATTTTTACTGACATGGGGGTCTTCTTGAGAATTGAGGCCACATTTTAATTTTGTGTACTTAAAAAAAAAAACCCACTTGAACTACAGATCTTGGATCGTATCTCTTTATTACATGAATGCCTGAATACATTTAAAATAAGCACATTTCTTTATTTTTTTAAAAAGATTTTAAGTAGTGAGAGTGAACATGAGAGAGAGAAGCATGTTCCCTGCAAGCAGGGAGCCCGACCTGGAGCTCGATCGCAGGACCCTGAGATCATGACCTGAGCCAAAGGCAAATGCTTAACTGACTGAGCCACCCAGGTGCCCCCCACATTTCTTTAAAAGTACATTGCAAAATGCCGTATTTAAAATTTTTCTCTCGAAAAAAATAATAAAAAATAAAAATTTTCTCTCGGACCACTAGTTGAAGTAGGCCACTCTGTCTACTAGTAAAGCCTGAAATGGATTTCTGGGAGTTTAAATAGAGACACCAAACTGATGAAGTTTGCAGGTGTTCTCTCTCTACCCTGTATTGTTGATGGTATTATTATAATCTTCTATGACCCCTTAGGTTTTGAATATTTACTTAAAATCAGAATGACCTAGACAAAAAAAAGACCATTGAGAAAGTAAGCATTAAAATCGTAAAACAACCCCCAAACTAAATGATCTATTAATTAAAAAAAAAATCTACAGTTTGAAACCAGTTAAAAATAGCCTGGGAATCTGAGGCAGAAAGTACATTCTGTGTGTGAAAATTGGCAGTGGTTAAGATAGTTCGAAGGATGTTCTCAGGTGAGAGAGGTAAATTATGTAAAGACAAAAAATGATGAAAACAGGGTGCCTGGGTGGCTCAGTGGGTTAAGCATCTGCCTTCGGCTCAGGTCATGATCTCAGCGTCCTGGGACAGAGCCCCACATGGGGCTTCCTGCTCAGCGGGGAGCCTGCTTCCCCCTCTGCCTGCCTGCCTCTCTGCCCACTTGTGATCTCTCTCTCTCTCTCTCTCTCTCTGTCAAATAAAAAAAAAAAACTAAAAAAAAAAAAGAAAACATCAAGTCCATAGTTTGACGTAGAGTGTATAATTGAAAAGCTTGCGAGTAACTTGAGAGCACAGGAGCAGTTATAAAACCTTCTGCATCACTATTTCTAATTCTCTTTAGATATCTTTATATACATTCCCATAGAAAAAAGGTATCATCATTTCACTGTTCAAACAAGATTTTATGTCTGGTTATCCAAAACAGGAATAGGTTTCTCTTGGAAAACCTTCTGTCAGGCAGAATGTCAGTTTGCAAACACTAAGTTATTTAATAATTTGAATAAGGACCGAATCTCTGACCATATGTGAAGATTCTTACTAGAAGCAGAATGTTCCTTAGTTCCCTGAGGAAGGACCTGATTCATGTGGGTGATTCATTGAGGCACGTGCTTGAATAGCAGATGGTTTGGGACCATATTTATTTAAGTACTTTATTTTTTGCTCAGTGGTTTATGTTAACTAAGGGCAGTCGCTGACTAGTTCTAGGTAATAGAAATGATTTTTAGACCTGCGTAAAGGAAGAGAGTTGCAGTCATGCACCAAGCCCTGGAGAGGAACTCTGTGTGGGGGCGAAGGGGTGAGGGATATACAGATGTCTTGTGGGGAATTTGATTGAGTTTCCACTGTGTGGATAAATGAGTCTTTTTCCCAGACACCCCATGAAACCTTTTGATAAAAATGTCTGTATCTAGTTCATGTTTGTGAAGATGGGTTTGTGCTAAGTATGGCTTCAAAGTGGGCCCAGTGGAGAGGCTCGAACCACCATAACTGGGTTGTAAAGAAACTTTCCTCTTGTGCATGGCAAGCACATGATGAGGTGGTCTGTGAACAGACATGGCAAAGAAGTAAGTTAGGTAAAAATGGCACAAGAAAGAACACCTTCCTGGGACCCCTGGGTGGCTCAGTCAGTTAAGCATCTACCTATGGCTCAGGTCATGATCCCAGGGTCCTGGGATCGAGCCCCACATCGGCCTCCTTCCTCAGCGGGGACTCTTGTTCTCCTTCTGCTCCTCCCCCTGCTCATGCTCACTCTCTCTCTCTCTCTCTCTCTCTCAAATAAAATATTAAAAAAAGAAATAACACCTTCCTAAAAAGGCATACTATAAACTAACTCTCCGTAGAAACATTTGACAGCTCAAGTCTGTTAGACAAGACCTTTGATATACTGAGAAATTTATGAACAGAAAATCAGTGGTTGTTCCGCCAGCATGAAGAACGGTCACGTTTATGTTCTAACAAAATGGAGTTCACACTTACATGAGAGCTACGAGAATTCTGAAGACGTGGTACCGTAGTGTACTGCAGACCAGCAGTAAATTTCAGAGAAATCGGAGCAACGTAAAAAAAAAAACATGGTAGGTAAGCAGAAATAGTTGATACTTTCTTTGATTTATACTAGTGGTATAGCTACCCTATGCCTCAAACTCTTCTCACCCTCCATACTGCAGCTAGAGTAATTTATTTGGAATCTTACTGTGATCAGTGGTGAAACTTCTCCATGTTCTATAGCAGAGCCAGAGTTTCTGAGCAACTCTCCTGCCCCAAACCCTTACCTGTGCTTTTTTTTTTTTTTTTAAGCATTTCTTACCATCCAATGAATGCATGCATTTGCCCTTGGGTTTTTTGTTTGTTTTGTGTGGGTTTTTTGTTTCTTTGTTTTTTGTTTTTGTTTTCTTGTTTTTTGGTCACTGGTATTCATGAACTATTTGCTTTCTTAGAAATATTTTTTTCCCAAGTTACTCTTCCACTGAAGAGAAGCCTAGCAGAGTTTGCTTCTTCCACAAAACAAATCCTGACATTGCCATGTGGGGTAGATGCTCGTCACTAGTATTCACTGAGCACTCCAGAGGTGGTTTTGCCTTAGCAGATTGTTTTACTATGCCCTAGGACATGCTGATGTTTATCTCCAGCCACAACATATTTTCTAAGGTTAGGAACTTTCTGTCATTCAACTTTGGTGATGCTGGAGACAGAGCACCATACAGAGTAGGAAGTCAGTAAATGTTGGTTGAAGGTACAGTTGAGTCATTAGGAAAAGTAGCGAGAATTTACAGTTGATCCTATTACCTATTCTTGGCTTGTGCGAGCATGCTTAATTGCCTGAACCGCATGCACAGTCATTTGGCAGTAAAGAATGCTTTCACTGGAGAGTCATAATATATTCTAGCTTCACTTTGTCATATAATTCGAGTCTTCATAGAACACTCCTTTATTTTCCCCAATTACTTGCCAAGTCTGGTATGTGGAGTCCAGGAATAGCCTTAAGAACTACCTCACCATCCCTATTGGTTGCTAGAACTTTATTTTCAGGCCTGTTTACATAGCCATCCAGTGGCCTTTATTATCTATCCTGTCTTCTCCTTCAAATTGTAGACAAAGTTATTCTCAGAAGGTACAGACCAATATTTCCGCTGCTTGAGGTAAAACTCCAAACGATTTAGGAAGTCAGTGTCCTCTTATGATCTGTTGCCACCCCCCCCATATTTCTTACATATCACACTGCTTTTATACATGTGTTTCAGCCACAGAAATCTTTTAGCACTTGTTGCACTTCTCAGTTTCCTTGTGTTTATTTAGCTTTCACTGTCTTATTTCTGCTTCTGTTGTCAACATGACACCCATCCCTTACGTCCAAGTTCACCAGTCTCTTCTGGAAATCATTTACCATGTACCTCTAATCAGAATTAGCATTATTTTTATAGTGTCAGATAGTTCATACTATAGCTACTTATGTTTCTATAGCTCACTCAATTTTATTTCTGAGGAGGAACAAATGCCTTTAATCCTCTATGTTTGGTATAATGACCAGTAGTACTAGAAAACTCAATGTTGGAGATAAGAATCTTTGAGTAGGAAGGGATCATGCAGTCAGTTCCTCATCTGAAGAACCAAGGTACAGAAAACTGTTTCTGAAATTACCAGAATTTGAAGATCTGGGTAGTTTATCTACCAATATATTTTTGCATCATATATACCCTTAATAGTTTTCAGTACAAGAAGCTCTACATCAGCACTTTCAGTGAGCTCTTTGTACAACCATGACTCTTCTATATCTGCATGTCCAATATGGGGGTCACTGGCCATATTTGAAGTGTGTTTAGTGCAACTGAGGAATGAAATTTTAAATTTCAGGTAATCTAAACTTAATATAACTACATGTAGCTAGTGGCTACTCTATTAAACATGAAATTATAGGAGTATTTTCTAAAATAGCGTATTTTCCCTTGAGAAAGGGGATATGCAACACAAAAACTGTTGTGATCAAGAAAAGAAGAAATACTGTTAAGTTTTCTTTTGATTTTTGCACCTTGTTCTCAGTGCAGTAATAGATAGCCACTATTTAGTCATTGAGTAATGTTACTGGACTCTTTACCCTGACACACGACAAGTAGACAAAGACTTAAAAAGACTGAATTACAAGCCAAAAAAAAAAAATGTGCACCAGATAACTAAGGAGATGACTTGATTCAATCTTTATTTGGAAGAATGTACATTAATGAGAAATAGCTTAAAAGGAAGGGATCCTGGGGTTTTATAAACTACAAGGGAGTCCTGAAGAAGGATGGGGTTGAGTCTTAATCTGAGAAACTGAGGAAGTGTGCAGGTGTGAGTACACAAAAGCAGGGTGGTCTTAGTTGGGTAATCTCTCTGGACACACAAGGAAACCCGGTGTGGGACTTGATCCTGTGATCCTGGGATCATGACCTGAGCTGAAGGCAGCCACTTAACCAACTGAGCTACCCAGGAGACCCATATATTCTCTAACTTAAATGAATAATCTAGCATTCAGAATCAGATTCTGAAACATTTGTTCGTTATCAGTTATATACTAGGCAAGTCATAATTTAATGTATATTTTTTCTATCAATAAATAACATTTACAAGCAAGGAAACCAGACTATAGTTGAAGTGATTTGCTCCATTTAGATCTGGACCTTCTATTTCCATGAATTTAGTTATTAGTAATGACTACATTGTATAATGGAAATATCCTCTGGGATTACCTCAGCCCTATGGTTGTCAATAGTAATTGACATGAAATTTAGGATAGTTAGATAAACTTAGGCCCACTCTGAAATTTCTGCAAATACCTCTGCACTTAACAAATTTTAAGCTCTTGTTTCAAGCAAATGAATACTTTTTGTGGAGCATTTCACTGGACCCTCTGTGTATATACTATCTCAAAATTAAAACAAAAATGAATTCAAATCTTAAGCCTTCTCCTTGAATAACACGTTACAATTTTATCTCCAACACATCAATGCACTCATATACACGTCAGTGTGAGTAGAATGATACCTGTGATCTTATGACTTTATTTTGGCCTCTTCAATTCCACATGACAATATGGCAGTAGAAGGAGTTCTCATATCTCTTGGCCTGCCCCTTCCCACCCCAGTTCCAACAACTTGAGTCCAGCCCATGCGTCCAAGTTCTGTCTTCCTGCCTTTGGGCCCCTTCTTAGGCCTAGGAAGGAGGACCTGGGGAAGAGGTTCAAGGAGGTCTTAGAAGCTTCATCAGTGATGCTGAGGGTTCAAGGTCTTGTAACAAGGATGAGGTGGGCCGTGGATGGCCACATATTGCTTGCCCTGTGTATTTCTTGCCTCTTCAGGAGGGATCTGGCTGGAGGAAGTAAAGACGAAGGTCCTCTAAAGGGCAGAGCCCAAAGTAGGGCTACCTTTGGTTAGTCTAACTTTAGAATGAAACTGTGGTTTCTTTGATCTCTGAAAGTTAATCTGGAAGCAATATGAGGGATGGTGTGGAAGGGGCTGAGTCTGAAGGTGTAAAGACCAAGGAACTACTTCAACATTCCAGTTAACCAGAATTAGGAGAGCGGCAGTACAGAGGAAGGGATGGACAGATTCAGAATGATAAATTGGTGGTATGATCAAGAGAGCCCAGGGGCCAACTGAATCCCAAGAGGAAAGGAAAAGATTTGGAAACTAGGATGGATCAGAACTCTTTGTAGGGAGACCAGCAAACAAATTGATTCTAGAGTTCTGTCTGCACTATGCTGTATTTTAGGTTTTAAAGCAGTATGCAGCAGAAATCTGGAGGATAATTAGTTGATGAAAATCAAGCTGTAAAACTATAAAATGAGAACAATTATATTTTTTAGTGTTTTGTCTAAGGAATACATACATTGAAGGCACAACTATTTATCCTTCCAGTTAAGTATACTTAAAAGACCTAATCATATAATGTGGTATAGTTTTAATCTCATCAAAATGTAAGCAGTTGGGCTCACTGAAAATACTACTGGTTACGAGTAGTCAGATTACATCCCACTTACATCACTTAGTTCATAGATCTTCTTGAACCTAACTTGAACCCTTAAAATGTAGATGGAAGTCTTTGAAGTTGAAATACCTTCAACCCTGTTACAACTCTGAAATATGGGCCACCTGGGTGGCTCTGTCAGTTAAACGTCTCTCAATCTTAGCTCAGGTCTTGATCTCAGGGTTGTGAGTTCAAGCCCTACACTGGGCTAAAAAAAAAAAAAAAAAAAAAAAAAAAAAAAAAAAAAAAAAAAAAAAAAAAACAGAAATAAAGCAAAACAACAAAAACCCCATAAATCTCTCTGAAATAGGAATGACTTTGTGTTTAAACCAAGCCTATGATGATAACCACTGAAATGGGAAAAAAATTGTTTAATTTCTTATATAAATTATGCCAGTTTAGAGGCTTGTCATAAATATTACTCAAACAAAAGATAATTATTTGAATGGCATTACCACTAATAAAGCTACATAAACAGGCTAAACTAATTAGGAACTAAAATGCTTATGCTGTGAATTTAATACCAGATTTTCGGTTACAATATTGTATTGTGTAACTTGATAAAGTAGTTTATTATTGCTGCCCTCATTAAAATAAACCCTCCTTATAGCACTTATAATGTTGGACTCCTACAGATAATATTATAATGAGGGTATGATGCATTTTGATGGAGTTACCACAAGGGAGAAATTTAATTTAATTAAACTGGTCTTCATTAAAGTATTGCATTCAAGTGAAGTAATTATATGGCACATACAGTATAGAAGAAATCCTGCTGTTTTAAAGAGAACATTCACAATAGGCCATCCGTGATTTCACTAGAGTGCCTTTCTCAATAATTAGCCTATGACATGGACATAATGATAAAACAGACTAACATTATTTATGCTCTGGTTTTTTTAAAATAAAGAATATCTTGCATTTATAAATGCATATAGAATTCCTACACATGGATATATATGCATATAATATAGTTACATAGAAACACAAAATCTTATATATGTAAAACTAAAAATATATACATATCAATGTTTATAGTCAATAAAATACACATGCATATTTGTGTTATTATTAAACTATTAAGATTTATGCAATCATAAATCAACCTATAGCAAAGCAGTTTATTAATAGAGTGTTAAAAATCTGAGAAATGTTTGGGGTATGTGGATAGGCACAGTTAGACAATGAAATTGTGGAAAATAGCTATGACCATTGCAGTAACCTACTGACAATGCCCCAAGTTCATATTTTATGTGTAAAGAAGAAAATCTGACTTTAAATGTTAATAAGCATAGAGAAGATAACTTGAATTATTGCTACTACTTTCAGATACTCAAAATCAATAAAATCTGTGAATTACTGTTCTAAATGAATCCATTAGTTACCTGGATACTTAACCGGGTTTATATATTTGAAGTCAGCAAAAGACAAAGTTGTGCTTAAGTTGATTTCCTACCTTCATTGTCTATATATTCTTCCTTGTTTCTTCAGCCGCTCTAGTGAAAACTTCTTACAGAGTCTCATTCTTTGGATTTTGTTCCATATTGTTTTTTTGCCTGATAACTGTATTCGTTCACTAGTATATTAGAAAAGCAGGGGCTGAGTTCAGAACTTAGCTGAGTGGTGGTACGCTAGTTGCAAAGATTTACTGAGTAACCGCTTTTTCTTCAAAATTGAGTAAATTGTGTTGACCCATCCTAGCTAGATAGGCACAAATTTCTAGACCAGAATATTCTATCTATCCCGTCTTCACTTACTACTGTTAGTACTCTTAAGTCTATTTTAATGATTGCCAAATGTATTCTCTTACAACCAGGATCAAGATCATATTTCTAGGAGCCCTTTTAACCTCTTCACTTAACATCCAATAGCCGTGTTAAAGCAAACTGGCCTTAAATCTGTCCTCTCCTTTCACAAGCATTATATTTTCCCTCTGGATTTTTTCCTGGGTGCACAACATTATTCCTCTAGGAGACCTGTATTAAAACTAGGTATTAAATGGCCATCAGTACGCACATCAAATGGGTACATCCGTCTGGATGTACCTTGATACTTGGAGATACACTTCGCTCTGTGCACACTTTCATTTCAACTAACGGTGTCCTACTCAAGTTTGTGGTATTTAACATCAGGGCTGTTGGCAGCACCAGCTTCGTGGACATAAAATTAGTGTCGTGGCCCAGACTTTCATGCACAGAAAGACCACGGACTTGGGTTTGATGCTCTGAGATCGTGTCTCATGGCATGGACTGGGGGAGAAACCATGACTTGGCAAAAGCGAGACTGAAGAAAGAAACAGATTGGAGTCCATTCAACAGTACTCGTTTCCTGCTTCTTGAAAAAAAGGGCCCTTCCTTTTCATTTGCACTGAGCGCTTTATGTAGTTACTTATGTCGTATTACGTAGACTCAAGTTGCTCGCCCCTTTCCCTCATTTTCTCTTCCTTGTGCTCTAGTCCCTGCTCCCATATGATCAGTCCCATCACCCCTGCCCTCACGGCACGGTCCCCACCTGCCTGGCACTAGAGAATCATCATTCCTCTGGTGACAACAGGGAATCCTGTCTTCTCAAATTCTTTGTAATTGCTCTCTCTGCTCTTGGTTATATTTTTATCCCTAGATTTCTATCCCTTTTCTAGATGCCCCCCCCCCTTTCTCAGGATTGAAATAAATCCTCTTTAACCTGCAGCTTCTTGCTAAAACCTCTGCCTCCCTATGAGTATTTCCAGTGGCTCTCAGGAAACATGTTTCTCTTTTGCTTCCCTTAGGGACCTTGGCTTTCATAATGCTTATTTAAGTATTTGCTTTACTTGTGTATATACTCCTTAATCCTCAAGAGCAGCGTCCATGTTAATGATTTGCATATGCCCAGTTCTATAATAATGCCTTAAATGTACTGGGAGTTCACTGTAGGTTCCTTGGCTCTCAGTTGCTTCTTCATTAACAGTTAATGACATTTCATTGCCAAGCAACCGAGGTCCAAAAGTCTTGTGTAGGTTTAGAGCTGCACACTATGGCTAAAAGACCAAAAGGACAAAGGGGTAGTTGGCTTTTAAATAGGAAACCTCACTCTCATTTGATTAATTGCAAAAAAGGCTATTTGGATTACTAAATATTTCAAGATAAAATTCAACTCCTTTTGAATAAATACTTGTTTTCAGAATGCCATCTTGGAAGACTTGGACATGACATTATGTTTCAGTATAACCATTCAAACCTATGTAAGAGGTGGTTTTAATGTGTGATCAATATTATATGTAAAAACCTTAAGATTTTCTGAATAACTAGATTCAGATTATTTTTAGTATGAGAAAATTATTTGCAGGGCTACATTGCTAATACAACTACAGTAGCAGTTAGGGAGAAAATAACCTTGGACCATGGGTGTTTATAATGTTAAGAAACGTGAGATAATATATTTGAGTTTTAAAAGGTATTTCCTTTTATTTTCACCAAGCACTGGTGGAAATGTCTAGTTTATCACTTCTATTCTCTATCCATTTATTTAGCTTTCTCATTTGTGGCATAAACATATATTTGAGGAGTTTAGAAAATGTGCATGCTAAATTTCCTTGATGGTTTTATATGTATGACCATTAAGCAAGCTCTGAGGCAAGCAGAGTGCAGAGTACCATGTTTTCTTCCCTTGTACATATTCAAAGACCTTTCCTTCCACAGGAGGCTTAAAAGCTTTTGTATTTTCTAAAATGTTGTTCGCTGCTCAATTTCTTAAAAGTTAGAAATAGAAATCAAAATAAGAGCTATTTCTGTTCACTACACAATTTTTTCTTCCCATCTTTTTTGGCATACAGTAATATGTTCTATAATGTAATGCAGATATTTTGAATAAAAACAAAAAAAGCAGGTTAGATTTGCAAATGAGTATGTAGGGCGATCTGGACACTGATGGTAATCAAATGGAGGTTTATGTGATACAGTAACTTCTAATTTTACAAATTGTTTTAAGCAGCAGGATATCATTTGGAGTTCTTAAAGTTGTTGCTGGTGTAGAGTTACCCTATTTTCAGAGGAGGATGTTGAGGTTCAAGAAGGTTATTTGACTTGCTCAAAATTGAGGAACTGGAAGGGCTAGAATTCCAAGCCAAGTCTTCCGAAACACACTGATTTTCCTTTACTGTTTCTCATGGCTAAAAATTATTAGAGACCCTTTTCTCTCCCTTCCTTTGTTTTCAAATTTATGAGGGCTTCAAAAAATGGATAAGTGGTGATAAGAATAAAATCTGAAGGTAAAGCATATACATCATCTCTTTGTAGATACCATCTCCTTTGTATATAATGCAGATTTCTTCTCTAGGATTTTTCCAGAGGTACACTTTAGAGATGCTTTCTAATATTATAAACTTAGTTCAGACTGAAAATAGCTTGTATGACACCATGAGATTCCTAGTTACATGTATGTACACCAGTAAGAATGTCCGTTTTTACTTTGCCACTGGGAATATCGAGGCTATTTACTGTATGTAATCCCTAATTCCTAAACTCTTCTTCATTTATAAAGTGGAGATGATACCTACAATAAGGAATAAATGCAATTGTATATATAAAATCTCACTGTATGACAAATAACATTCAATAAATCCTATCTTAAAAAACAAAATGACAGTCGCAGGACTTGACAACACAAGAGTCAAGTTCAAATAAAGCATTTAAGAGGATGATTCAAAATAGAGGATTCTTTTCATCTTTGTACACTGTTTGGTATTTACATGGTTCTTAAAAATTCATTTAAATCAGCTTAACATAAATGTAAATTAAAGATCAGATTCCATATAGGTTACACACAACTCATTTCTGATTATGTGAACCAACTACTCAGAAGCTTATACTCCTGGGGAATTAGTTTATTCTATGAGAAAGGATGCTCTTTCATGCACTGTTTAATCTTTCATCAAATTACTTTTATTGGCCTTATATCTTAAGGTACCATTAACGATGTTATATCTGAATTCAGTAGGATCTACAATTCTGTGTTTCGAGTTTTCTGGTAAAACTGACATTACGTTACTTTGTACTCAAAATTTTCGTACTATACCCACACTAAATAATTCATATTAAGATGAATGTTCTTTGAGGAATGAAGTGCGTTTTCACATCTAATTGCTGTTTCTTATGTTTGTTTTGTGAAATTATTCTCTTCACTTGCTCAAAATGCCATTCATTCTTAATTGACTTACCTTAATTGACTTTGTTTCTTAATTCTTTTGTCAGTAAGTATATGCACTGTGACTTGAGAACTTGTTAAATTTTTGATAGAAAGTTTAAATGGAAAGGTGGGGAGTTTTATAAATGATCAGGATCTTTTTATATACTTAAATGTTATTGAAGAGAAATGATGCATACCTTTCACATTACATGTATTTTGTAGCAATGCTAATAGTAAAAAGAGTTTTGTGTTTACTGGTCAGAAAACACACTTTATAACAAAAGAAGTGAGTCTCCAAATTCAGCACTGAGAGTGAAATGGGGTCCATATCCTTCAGTGTATTTTGCAGTAACCTCCATTTCTGAATAATTGTATTTGAAAGAGAAGCGATCTCAACTGGGTTTGCCTAGATATTCCTTTCTGCTTCTGTAATGTGAAATTTCTGTAATGGCTCCCCCCAGAGACTGACCTGCTGTAACTCTAATGCCACCTGTGTCTCAATGTACAACATATATAAAAGCATGACTTGTATATCAACAAGTGTGTTCCACAGAATTGCAGAATAAGAGCAACTTGTGTATAAAGTTGGCTGCTTACTAGAACCTGTGAGAAGAAAAGCTCCTATTTCTCGTTCAACGTAACCGTGTCTTCCAAACAATGTCTAAAACCTCAGGTGTCCATGATGCATTAACTGCATGGGCTACCATAATTTTCTGAATTGTAGTAGCTCAAAATAATTTGTTGGACTTACGGTTTGTGCTTTGAATGAATTCAATTTAAATGGACCTTTAAAACAAATGATTAAGACTACAAATGTCTTAGCATATCACTCAAAGGCATATTTTGCACCACATCTAATATATGATTGTCTATTTTCTCTGTGAGCTAGCTGCTACAGTTCCATCTGTAGCCCATGTGAATGACCAAGATTTATTCAAGGCTTTGATGTTTCTTCACCCATTCCACTTTGATGTTTCTTCACCCATTCTACTATCTGCTCTCTCTTCCTTCTTGGTATTTCAGTTCCTTCTTGCTGCACTTGTCCATCTGTCTCCATGAGTTTGCTCTCTGACTTAAAGGGCTGTCAGCTTTGTTGCTTCAATTAACTTTTCAGTGGACCCCCGTCAGCTTCCATTGTTTCCTGCTGATGCTCCGCATTTTCCTGCTGCTTTGAATCACAGTGCTTGGCTCCCCCCAACCCCCAAACCCTGTTTATCAAGTAGTCAGCTGGCTGAATTGTTGTGGAGCACTGTGGATTTCCTGCTGATTTTATCACTAATTCCCTACTGATCTTTTCTTACACTGTTATTTCATTTTCCACCCAATTCTGTCATCAGGATGCTGGTGTTATTTTGTAAGACCCAGTGTTAGGAGAGCAGTTTCCCCAAAAATTGTTAATCTAGAATCTATTTAGTTCCTTTCTGTATTCAAAATGATCAAGAGTGAACTGGAGTTCCCACTGTGTCTACTGGGAAAAAAACATACTTATATTTGACAAGGTGTTTATATAAATACTACACTATGTCTAGTTGTTGTGATATTAGCACTTCAATTCCAAAGTATTCCCCCAGTGACTTGTTAAGCAACTGGCTCCTTTCACAGACTTCACTGTGATACCCTAAAGGTGGTTACCTTAAAAAGAATTGGCATTACTATTTACATTATAAGAATAATCCTGGTGTTTTTTCTTCCAATCTAGCAATCTTCTGTGGCATCATCTCCTGATGACTGTAAGGTTCTATTCTCAAGAATGGTATTCCGTTTAGATCTAAGAAACTTATTAGTAATTTGTAGTTCTTGTGGGTGTCACTTAAGAATTGCAAGGGACCTCCTCCAGGCCTTTTAACTCCCTAGAGGCAAGAGGCCAGTGTTGTTTCGCAACAACTTAGTGTCATTTCCTGGGACTCAGGAAAAAACAAACAGACGAAAAAACAAATTCACCAACCGTGGATTTTTCTAAGGAAAATGAGATTTTTTGAGTATCTTAAATATTAAAAAAAAAACAAAACTTAATTGACCTTATACATTCTAGTGTAACTTTTGGCCAGATCACCACTGTACTGTAACCAATGAAATAGAATATTAACTGTCCGGGAGAAAGACCCTCTGCACTGTGGTCCTTCTAGCAGGATTTAGAACAAATAGCCATGAGAAGATCAAAAGGAGATAATCAAATTTGATAGGCGTCTGTACAGGGAATCCACACAGACATGAGATTCCAAAAGATAGTGAATCAGCAGGAAACTTACTTGAGCGAAGGAGAGGGGTGGGATCTGCGGATATGAAAGAGGGAAGACTGTTGGCAGGAAGGTGAAAGGAGATGATTTAAAAAACAGAGGTTACCCTACTATGCAGATATCTTTCTTAGGTAAAGGGCAGTCTCTGTTAATAGCTATCTACTTCACCAGTGTCCATATTGGGGATATTCAGAGTTTGTAACTTAGAGAGTGGAGTGGGTGGGGAAGAGGAGAGTGTTTCCTCATCTGCTGGATTCTCATCACTTTGAACTCTAAAGTGGCCCATCTTGGGGCAACCTGCCCTTGGCCCCTACATATGCCTATGGGCGTTGAAGCTGTGTAGAACTAAAGTATGAAGGAAATAACGTGAGCTTTGTAAGTAGACATTTTTTATGTTAAATACAACCTTCAACATGTTTTAGCAGTATAATTTCAGGCAAGATTTGAAAAACGGGTTGAGAGCAGACTGATGATTTTCAAGAGTTCTTTTGTTCACTTGTGTTTAAGAACAACATTTAAAAAAAAATCACCTATGACCTCCATGTATTTGTTTGATAATAAGAATAGAGCTTCTCTGGTGGAAGTGGAAGTGGGGGATCCAGGGTTGTGTGTTTTTCTTCCACTTGTCCCACAGGGTGGCTCTGAGAAAGTTGTTTCTCCAAGCTTCTGTAGACCAGTTTGAAAGCCTCTGGACTACTTGGCTCCATGTATTAATCATCAAATGCAGCAGATGATGCTTCTGTCACTCCCCTTGGTTACTGTGTTTCAAATGTGCCTCCATCCCTAAGACTAAGGATCCATCATTTGAGTACCAACCTCTTCCGCTGTTCCCTCTGGGAAGTAGAGAGTAGTAATGACAAAGCTTGGAGATACTGGAATTCTAGTAGCATCCCTGTGCCTGTCTTCTCCCAAGTACTATCTCACCACTACAAGAAGCTCCAATAACACCATGGCCAGTCCCATCAGACCGTGCTCAGCTCTAAGTCAGTTGACCCTCAAAAACAAAACAACAAAAACCCACACCCACCCAGAACCTTTCCCATCACCTTGACTTCCTACTGCTGGGACTCTGCTATCACTTACTCTGATATTTCATCTCCTCACATGACACCAAAATCCTCCCAACTTATGCCCTAGGGAATTCCCTATTTACACCAAGCCCCTGGCCCCTTACACTCTTTGTAGGTTTAAAATTATATATAGTGTTTCAATGACAATTTCTGCCAATTCTCATGCAGCTGAAGATGAATATTTTTTCTTTAAATTTATGACCTCTGGGCTCAAATGTTTGGCAGATCTTCTATATTAGTGTATTTTTACTCTCCCACATCCATTATGTCATGCCTCCTCAGTATATAAATCCTGCTCTTTTTCCCTACCTTCCCCATCAGCTGATGACCTTTCTTCCCATGAAACCGAGAGAATCCATTAGAGAAGAACCTCCACATTATTCCAATCACCACAAACCCTGACTGTGTTCATTTTTCTTCTACCTTCCATTTCCATAGATCAGCACTCTGCCTTCCTCTGCATGCTGTCTCCTCTTTCTGTTGTACCTAATCACAATTCTTGAGCAATGTCAATTCTTTCTCTACGGGATGGTTCTCACCAGTAAACTGTGATAAACTAAAACTGTGTGATAAACTAAACACTTTAAAACTGTGATAAACTCGATGTTAAATGGAAAATATCTGCCTTGATCTCACGTCCCTTTCCAGATACTACTTCATTTCTCTGCTGCCGAATTGCACCCAGAACTCCTTAAGAAAGTTGTCTATGGTCACTGTGTGCCATTCCTTTGGAGTAGCTCTTAAAATAACTCCACCAGAATTAGAAGTATTAAGGTCACTAATGCTCTTAGCTTCATAAATTGGCTAATTTTCTATCCTCTTGTGACACTTTGTTCACTCTTTCTTTTTTTTTTTTTTTTTTTTTTTTTTTTT
>LNAC01000130.1:1762990-1836744 GCA_002007465.1 Ailurus styani | reverse complement strand
TTAAAAAAAAAAAAAAAGGCTTACTTAGCTTTGGGTGTTCCATTGACTTTTTTCCTCCCTTGCCCTTAAAGTCCACTTTTGTTCAATTTCCTTTGCTAGTTTCTATTCATCCTCCTACCTTTGCAAAACTGAAGTGTCTTCCTTTGGGTTCTTGACCATTACCGTATAGGTAACCTCTGTGATGTCATCCAGACTTAGGCCTTTGTACGCTGTCCTCCGGATCCATATCTCCCTGCCCCCGACACTAGACTGGCATATCCTGTTGTGTTTGGATGTCTAACAGATATCGCAAATACAACACAACTAAACCAAACTCCTGACTTACTCCATTCACAAAACCTGAGCCTTTTTTTTTTTTTAAAGATTTTATTCATGTATTTGACACACACAGAGATCACAAGTAGGCAGAGAGGCAGGCAGAGAGGAGGAAGCAGGCTCCCCGCTGAGCAGGGAGCCTGATGTGGGGCTCAATCCCAGGACCCTGAGATCATGACTTGAGATGAAGGCAGAGGCTTTAACCCACTGAGCCACCCAGGCGCCCCCACAAAACCTGAGCCTTACGAATCCTTCCTTACCTTAATAAATGGTAACTTCATCCTAAGGCCAAACCCCTTGGAATTACCCTGGGCTCCTCTTTTTCTTTAGTCCCCCACACCCAGTCTATTCACAAACTGTATTTGTATTCCCTTCAGACTATCCAGAATCCCACCAGTTATCCCCATATTCAACAAAAGTTGTCTTGCCCAGCCCACCACAAACATCTACTGGGTTAACCAGGTTTTACCACTCTTCTCCTTTAACGAGCTAGGTTCCCTTTGTGCTACTGATACAGGAAAGACATTACGGTTCAAAGCTGACAGCCAAGTCAGAATTCTTGAGACATCTTTGGTGCAAAAAGGTCGGTGTATTAAACCATGAGACAGGACCCGTGGGCAGAAGGAGCTGCACTGGGATCATGAAGAGTGGCCATTATATATTTTCAAGTTGGGAGGGGGTTAGGGATAGTGTAAGTCTCTAAGGAGTTTTGGAAGAAGGTTTCCAAGGACCTTGATGGGGCTAGCTATTGTTGGGTAAAAGCATTTATTACCATCAAATCAAACCTTAGTCATGAGATACTTCAGATGTGTATCAGTGAGCTATATGTTTGGGGGATGATTGCCAACATGTATCTTGGGGGTAGAGAGAAAGGGATTTTTATCTGTTAAGGTAGACTCAAAGGGTCCTGGGGGTTGGGCTAAGGTTGCCTTTTGCCCTTAGCAAAGTGTTAACATGGAGCCCCTAGAGGAATGTCCCTCTTCCTGTTTCAAGGACTCGTCAGGGGGCTGTAGGGAGTAGGGAAATTTAGTAATTTCTCTTCTGCCTTTGTTTCCCACATCACTACCGCAGTGTCTGCGTAGTACACCAGCCACTGATACATTAACGTTTAAGAGTTGGCATATTTCTGATAGAAGTCTTCCAGGGGCCTTTCTATTTCACTCAGAAAAAAAGCTAAAATCACTATAATGAGAGATTATTAGGGAACCATATTATTTACCATTCAAACTAGGACACTCTCCATTGTGGAAGGGGACACTCAGGATAATGCCACATGATGTATTTAAATAGGGTCTCCTGCCTTCCTGCCTCTCAGCCTCTCCATGATCTGCCCCACCCTGTGGCGTGTCCTTGACTTCGTCTCACTCCTGCTCCCTCCCACACACACTTCTCGCTTATATACCTCATCACGGGAACTTCTTAGAAGCCGTACTGCCTAAAAACATTCTCCTACATCAGAGTTATTTGCTCTTGCAGATCTCTTTGCTTACAGTACCTTTTCTTCATATTTACAAAGATCATTCCCCAATTTCCTTAACGTTTTTGCTTAAATGTCACTTCAGAGACTGCCCCAGACACCTTCCCTAAATAACACTTTGCCACGACACCTGGAACCTTCTTACTGCATTATCTTCCTTTGTATTCTTCACATATTTATTAGCACCTGATATATTAATGGCTTTATTGATTATTGTGTTCCCTGTCCACTAGAAAGTTAGGTAAAGAGATTTTTCTATTTTGCTTCCTACTGTGTTACTAGCCTAGAATAGTTTCTGAAACAGAGTGCTGAATTAAAATTGGCAAATTAATGAATGAAAAATATCTGCTTTGTACTAAATTGGTTCTGATCTTCTAGCTTGTCTGGCAGCATTGATCAGATGATAACAAGCATGTCCTGGAAATACACATAATTCTCACTCATGCACAGAAGGACAATGTGATTTTATAATACAGAAGACAGTCTTTGCCCTTATGTTCATACGTACATAAATGCAAATACACATGCATATATACTCAGAAATCTTTCTTACAGGTACTTTTTAAAAGACCATGTTTTTATTCCACATTAATGCACATTTTTCTATTGCACATTAAAAACACCACCACCAAAAGAAAAAGAAAAAAAAAAAACCCAAGAACCCTCTAACTAGCATATTCTTGCTCTCTTACTCTATGCATTACCAGTTCTGGGTCCAAAAAATTTAATTGAACAAACACATATGCTCACCTTCCAGTTAGTATCAGTGTTAGTTCAAAAAGATGGTTTCATAAAAGTGAATTTACAGGGCGCCTGGGTGGCTCAGTGGGTTAATGCCTCTGCTTTCGGCTCAGGTCATGATCTCAGGGTCCTGGGATCGAGGCCCGCATCGGGCTCCCTGCTCAGCGGGGAGCCTGCTTCCCCCCCTCTCTCTCTGCCTGCCTCTCTGCCTCCTTGTGATCTCTCTCCCTCTGTGAAATAAATAAATAAAATCTTTAAAAAAAAAAAAGTGAATTTACAGTGAGAAAATAGTATAGTCTCCGTAAAATGAGGGGAAAGAAAAGGTCTAATTTCAAACAGATAAAACCTATTTCATTTCATTTCTCAATTCATGGCCTTAAAGCAATATTTTTGTCAGCCCATTAAGGAAATGTATTTTCATGATCCTCTCCCGTTCTAGAAGGTACTTTATCTTGGATACAATCAGGAAGTCCTATTTGTGATTTGTATTGTTTCATCATCATTCCTGGCTATGTGTTAGCTTGAACTTCATCTTTCTACAGTATTTTATTAGTTTCCCTTTTCCCTTGTCTAACCCCCTATTTATGACCTATTGTCTCATTTAAGTCCAATTTTGATGAGCTCTCTACAAATCAATCCGTTGCCATAAATCCATTAACATTTAGTGTTATCAAAAGCATACTCTTCCTGAATATATATCTTAATCCTATATTTCATTAACATGAATAAATAGGTTATTAGGGAACTTTAGAACTTTAAATTAGGTTTGGAACACTGAAATACATTTTAAAATGCTTGAATTTCCAGTTGGCTCAGCTTTGTTTATCTGGTAATAATGTAAACTATTCTATTCACATAAGCAATTGAATTGCTGCTAGATTTAACATTCATTTCATCTGTGGTGGAAATAGTTTGCCAGACGTTACAGTGCTATATAGGATATAAGTTAAATCAAGCAGATAAATTGAACAGAGAATCAGTAAGAATTTGTAGGTTCAAAAACTAAGTTAATGATAATATGGCAATATGTCAAACTTATACCACTTATTTTACCCTAAATACCTTTACTTAATGAAAAGTTTATTTTCATATAACAAAAGTTTATTTGTGTATAACAAAAAAATCTAAATTTCATTTATCAATTGGAAAATATGGAAGGATAAAAATGATAACATTGAGTAGTAAGATTATGGTGAACTTTAGCTTTTTTTTTATAACTTAAATTTCCTGGGTTATTTACAATGAGACTACATTGTATTGTATTTTTAAAGATTTTATTTCTTTGACAGAGACACAAGTAGGCAGAGAGGCAGGCAGAGAGAGAGGAGGAGGCAGACGCCCCGCTGAGCAGGGATCCGATGGGGGACTCGATCTGAGGACCCTGGGATCATGACCTGAGCCGAAGGCAGCCACTTAACTGAGCCACCCAGGCTCTCTGAGAATACATTTTACAATTAATTTTTTTTCCCTCTCTTCTCTCCTCCCAAAACAAGAACCAATAAAGCAAACAAAAGATCAGTCTTCGCATCCTGGTAAACTGCTACCTCATAAACGTCTGTTGATGTAGTTCAGTAGTTACAAATTCTCTCACGTATTTTAACAAGCTCTTTAGCATGTAGTCCAAGACATGAGGAACTCTTGGTCCTGGTCTTCATGTCCCATCTCTTCACTATAGGCTCAAATTTTCCAGGTGTATGGAGGGACTTGTATTCCAACAAATGCGTCTTTCTCTCCCCCAACTTATGCTTCGCCAACTTGTTTTCTTTTTTATTTATTTTTAAGATTTTATTTATTTGACAGAGATCACAAGTAGGCAGAGAGGCAGGCAGAGAGAGAGGAGGAAGCAGGCTCCCTGCTGAGCAGAGAGCCCAATGCAGGGCTTGATCCCAGGACCCTGAGATCATGACCTGAGTTGAAAGCAGAGGCTTAACCCACTGAGCCACCCAGGCGCCCCAACTTGTTTTCTTTCAGATAAAATTTAGGGTCCTTCTGTATACCACTACCTTGGTAATTTCTCCTAACCTTTGAGTTGTGACTCACCTAGTCCACCATATGCTGGTAGCCTATCTCTCACACTGTGTTACAATCCTTGATTTTTTTTTTTTTTGTCTCTATCTATGCATTAAGCTGTGAGCTTTTTGAACTCCCATGAAGCTTCATCATTTCTGTATCAGTTGTTCATTTAACTACTGGTTACCTAGATCATGCTCAATAACTAGATGATGAATGGATGTTGAATGAGTTAGTGTCTGTTTTGCTGCTGTTAGAATATCTTCACAAACATAAATCACTGGACAGGAAGTAACTCAAACACAGTTTCTGGAAAAGAGTAAAGGTGTGCGAGATCTCCTTTAAGCCAATATAAAATTGTTCAGTATGTCTTCAGATGGGCCAAATATTAGGCCATCTTTAGTCTCAAAAAATTCTAACAATTAAACTCTTATAGTCAGAGTGCTTTGAAAAGTTAGATAGCAATATATTTAAGGGTAACATTTTGATTTTTCATGATTTTATTAAATACATATTTTAAACATCTAGAAAACAAGCATTATGAAATGTAAAATTACTACTCTCATGTGGTATGAAGTATACCACAAACAGGTTTGAAATCTTACATAAAACATTGCTCACCTATGTAAGTCATATTTGTAAATCTACATTAAGAACCAGGGTAAATACAATTTCATTTTTAATTGGTTTGCAGTTTGGCAATTCTCCACGATTTGCATAGAATTCAATGTGTGTCTTAATTCTAGAAAACCTGTTTATTATATTTTTCTTTCCGGAAGGGTGTTGCCTAAGGGCACCTGGTACCTACTGTAAATCTCGAGCAGGTAGTTACGGTGTATGTTTTTAAAATGCTGTAGTGAACTCATGTGCAGCCTGAGTGTTTTTGTTTTATTTTTGAGAAAGTGTTGCTCAGTGTAGATTGCAGTTTTATATGCATGGATGAGAATACCATTTAACTCATGCTCACTTCTGGCCTGACTCATTAAGAGAGGGGATTTCATTTACAGATGTGAACGGTAACTGTACTTTCCCCAAAGCATACAGTGCCACCTGGAAAGATTTTACTCTGAAACACTCAGGCAAGATGTTTGTAAAGAAAATGAGTGACAGGCCTACACTGTATGCAGGCAAGCCTCTGGAGCTTTTATGCATATCAGATATTACAGGGAACAATTTATGCCGTTTTAGTCCTACCGTTGACAGATGACTTCTGCTCCACTTGAGACACGTTGAACTATACAGTGTACATTGGCATGATGCTGAGAAGCAAGTTACATACTGCTTTTTTTGTTTGTATTTTTTTGAAAGGTTTGTGATGCCAAACTAGGAAACAGAAGTATATCTGTATTATCCAAATATCTAATCTACCCTTTTAGAAAGTGGTGAAATCCCAAAGGACAGGTAGTTCGAAGAAGATGAACCCCAAGGAGCGCGCTCTAAGCCATAAAGCTCTTATCTGTCAATATCATACGCGGTAAATGTGTTAAAAAAGAACATAATGGTGTGCTATTGTTATTGCTGAGACATCAGTCTTCTTTATGTTTGCATTAGGGACTTGTTAAGGTGCAGAATGTTTTGCCCACTAAATGTCTATAGGAGGCAAGATTGTCAACTCAGCTGTAAACAGAGGGCACTCTTCCTAGAAAAAAAAAATCTCTGAAATTGGCTTTATACATGTAAACAGCAGAAAGGTTTCTCAGTTTTTACTTTTACTTGATAATTGTTTAAGGGTTCGAAAGCAAACATAAATGTAAATGTAATTTAAGAAATTTTGGAAGGCTTACCGTAATACTTGTTTTCCTTTCAGTTTTATTAAAGACTGATTGTCCACTAGACAGTGGCTATAAAACATCAGGTAATCTACGCCCAGTAGAGTCACAAAAGCACACATTGAGGATTGCTTTAAAACAGAGATTTGTGTGTGTGTAGAATTTTTCTGGGAGCAAGAGGGTTCTTATTCCAGTGTTAGATCAAAAGAGTCGCTTTCTACACTTTGTAGGTTTTTTCCATGTGAGGAGCTCAAAGAGACTTTGGAATTTTGATCAGATTTTGAGGGGAGAGAAATAGCAGAAGACCTTTTGAGATTAATCTGCCTGTGAGAATGGTAAATAAGAAAAGAGAGGACCAGTGTCATCAAATGTTGTGTATCAGCCTATTACTCGCTTTCTCAGTCCCTAACACCCCATGTCCACCTTAGGTACCAATTACCTTGACCACAGAAACAACCAAATAAGCTTTTCACTTACGGCTGCCATTTACCTCTATGACTAACCATAAGTGACATGTTAATTTGTCTTTAAATAAAGCTCAGAGAGGGGAACCTGGTGTCTCAGTCAGTTAAGTCTTTAACTTCAGCTCAGGTTGTGATTTCAGGGTCCTGGGATAGAGACCTATGTTGGGCTGTGTGTTCAGTGGGGGGTCTGCTGCTGCTTCTCCCTCTGCCCCTCGCCCTGCTTGTGTGTATGCTCAGTCTCTCTCAAGTAAGTAAATAAAATTTCTCAAAAATTAAAAAAAAATTAAACTCAGGGGAAAAAAGTTGATCAGGGTGCATTTCAACAACCAAAGTACCAGGGTCTGTGTTCTTTTTAAAACCAAGAGAAAGTTTAAATACAGTACGAATGTCCAGGAACAATTTCACCGGCTGTTTTGTCATGAGTTACAGATCCTCCCTGGTGACTAGGGTATCTTGCTATTCTGGACCAAATTAAAAGACACTTTTAAACATTTAAAAGCTATTTAAATTTTTTATAATTTATTATACATATATAATTATGTGTGGTATATATTATATATAATATGTGTGGTATATATTATATATATAATTATAATTTTATATTTTTAACTCAAAAAAGATCTTTTGGAAAATAGAAAATCAGACACAAATAATATATGACTCAGGAATAACTTAGATCCCCTATATAAAAAAATACATCAAAACTGGATGTTCATTACATTAGTGTTCTTTAAAAAAAAAAAGAAAAATCTAAGGATGTACATAAACTTTTTATTCAACAACATTAGAATGGTGGGAGTAGTAAAAGAGCTCATTCGGAACTCAGATCCTTCTCCTTTATGTTCAATTGGCCAATACTTTTCAGTGCTGTATAAACTAGTTTTACAGAGACAAATGTTAAGGATTTCCCTAATTCTTTTTTCCTAATTCCTTTTTGTAGTAAGAATACTTAGAGCTTTTTTTTTTTAATGGGCACTATAATTTCAACCCTGTTTGCGATTTAACTTACTGAAAATATTTTAGCTCTTACTGCAAGGAGGCCTAGCTCCTTTAACAGGTTAAATTTCCCAGAAGGCCACCAGCAGTAGAAACCGAGTGAACTGGAGCAAGATCTGTAAGTCTACCAGTAACATCCAAAGATCCCTGCCCCTTTCCTCCAATTTCCTCTACCAGTCCCAAAAACTGTGATCCAGTCTTTGAGAAGAAACAGGACAGAAGTCATCACAATCCTAGACCAAAGAGACCTTTGCACTTCCAAGTGGGAAGAGGGGGTCAAAGAGCCGACCATTGTACATTCCCCCACTAGAGGTCACTGAAGCTTCAGGTCAAGGCTCTGGTAATCGTAGGGGAGGGGACAGTCTTTATATCGAAGTTGAGACAGAATATTTAAATTGGACTGGTTTTAATAACTAAAAGTGAGAAGTTAGGGAACCCATCTAACGAGCGATGTTAAACCTGAATTGGCAGTTCTGTCTGGGACTTTGTCATTCCATAATCAAAATGGAAATTTCACATGAAATTCGAAGCTTAGAATTCAATGTTTGTGTCAAGTGGAACAGACCTATATCACCTATCTGAGCTGGAAAGAACATCAACATCACCTATCCCAGCACCTAATTTCATCAACGAGGACTTGAGAAAGTTGAATAAAGGAACCAAGTTTACAAGATTGAGTCAGAGCCAGTTCCAGAACTCAGATGATCTGATGTACAATTCAGTGCTGTTTGTCCTAAAGGGACTTCCGTAATAGAACTTGACAAGGGCTGGCATTATGAATCTGAAAAAAAAACAGAGAAAGTAGTAAAAATAAACCTCAGAGTTTGTCCTAATGTGTCTGCCCCTCCTCTAAGAGTTCCCTCAGAACACTTCTAAGCTTAGACCAGTTCAAAAATGATGAAAGTTTAAGTAGTATTTTACTTTAAAACATTTCCTTGTGGTCCCTTTCAATGAAAGAGCCTAATTCCTGATACCCTATTTCATCATGAAGAGTGAATACATTTTATTATATAAGCACAGTTGAGAATAGCTAAACCTTCATTTAAAAGCCGAGAATATCTGATACTATAATGTTTTTAATAATTACGACAAATTTTAGTATCTTAACCAGTTACGTGCCTGGTACTAAATTCTTTGAATAGTTGTGAGCTAGTTACAGAAGGCAACATTGACACTTTGTGGATATTGATGAGAAGCTGAAGCTTAAGAAGTTAAAATAATTAGCTCAAGTTCACAAAACTACACATCAGCGGGACTGAAACCCAAGCTGTCTTCTTCTAGACGCCTCAGGCTTCTGCCCTCCACTGCCACTCTTGAATTTTATAAGGCATCTACACACTAAAAGGAAATGTTTAAAAAACTTTTAGCAGTGAAGGAATCTTTGATACATATGTATCTTTTTTTGTAGTAAGTGTATTTCCTGTGTACTTTGTTACTTTGTTTCTTGATCTTTATATTAAGAGAAGACATATTCAGGTTACTGCCTTTGTTGAAATGTGGGCAAGAGACTATAAGGACAGAATGGAAAGTTTCGTGTTAAGAACTTGAGTGAGGGGCTTCTGAGTGGCTCAGTCAGTGAAGCAGCTGCCTTTGGCTCAGGTCACCATCACAGGACCCTGGGATGGAGCCCCACGTCAGGCTCCTTGCTCAGCATGGAGCCTGCTTCTCCCCTGCCTGCCATTCCCCGTGCTTGTGCTTGCTCTGTGTTTCTCTCACACTCTGTCAAGTAAATAAATAAAAATCTTAATGCTGTGGAAACACTGGGCATATTAACGCAAGGAGGGATTTTATGCATGAGAAAACTAGGAGTTGTCTCTCCAGTAGGTGAGGAGGTGGTTAGCTATCTTCACAGCTCTCTCCAGACCAATTTCTGCCTCTCACAATGCTTGCTCTTAGTAAATTATTGCAAGGTGTTGGAGTAGAAACACAAGCAGTATTTTTGACTTGGAACCATATTGCAAAACCAAATTTGGCACAGGATATTCAAACATCACTTTAAACTTGGAAAATTATGACTTTAATTAAAGATTCAGCATAAAGCCAGCAAGATAATAAATCTGAAATGAAGTCTTCCCTTTGGGTTACATTGCAATGACCTCAATGGTCAAATCATCTCTGAGTGCTATTAATGCCACTTCTACCTTAACCCTTCACCTGGAGCAGTTTCCTTCCCCTGCCCCCCCTTTTCTGGACTCCTGATATTAGAGAGCTCAAAAATCTTAGAACCAGTGACACTTCTGTCTAAGCTGTAAGAAATTGATCTCTGGTGCCATACTAGGGAAATGCACGCAGTTGCTCAGATGACCGTGAAAGCAAAGAATGAAGCACAGCTGAATATAGTTGAACTATTATAACATCTTTTAAAAAAAATTAAGTATATCAGACTTTTTTGTGTTAACTCACAGAAGCCCAAGTGAAGATTGATTAAAAACATGTAAGACAGACTTTCAACTATGTAATTTAAACTGACTTTGAGCTCATTTTACCATAAAGGTTTTCAATTTCCGCTTTGATACATGGCTTTCTTGTGTGTTGCATTAACTAATGACTGATTTTTCCACTAACAGCTCTTGGAATACCTATGCATTATCTTTTTCCATTTTCCGATTTCTAGCTCTTTCCCTGTGACAGGAATGCCCTTTCCATTAAGGCACAAAGAAATAAGACTTAAAGATGCGAGTAAATGCACTCGTGCAGATTTTGGGGAGAATGTGAATAGAAATCAGGTGGAAGGAAATAATGGATTCATTTTCCTGTGATAACATACATTAAAATTTGAGAAAGTTCAGAAAAAGGGAATGGAGCTAGAAAGTCAGAATTAAAAAGAAAAGCCTAGTGAACTTCCCTCTAAAGCTTGAGGCTGTCATTTCTTAAAATATTGCAACTTGGTATGAGGAGATCTCAGAACAGTGGGTGCTCTTACATTTACAATCCATGCTTCAGTAGCCTGGCGTGACAGATGACTGGAGGACAGAGGCTGCCATCTTTGGTTGAAGAGCGGCCCCTCCCCCCACCACCACCAGTTGTCAATCTTAACTCCTATTCTGAAAAACTTAGACTCATTCCCCAAATCACCTTGGAACACAAAGTTTAGCAAACTTTGATCTCCAAAAATCAAAAGGACACTTAAGTGTGCTCATGGTTTTTTTTTGTTTTTTTTTAAAAAGTTGTTTCAATTCAGCTAGTGTCTTGGGCCTTTATTTGCAGGAAAATGACCTGAATATTTCTTGAAGAAATTAAGTATGGGCAGTAAAATCTGAAACATGTCTTAGGTAGTACTGCATGCATTTATAAGATAGCTTAGACCAAAGGTAATTAATACTCAAGTAGAAGAATTATCTGATACTCATATTTAAGAGAAAAATCATTAGCATAATCTATACTTGCAAATGCATTGCCCAAGAATATGTGGCACTTGGTAGAAAACATTTGGATAGCTAAGTAAATGCTAACCTTAAAGCAACATATAACACATTAATTGAAGATCATTTCTTCACTAAACACGTTTCCTTGAGTTGAGATACTGCCCCTTCAACATCTTGTTACTCTGACTTCCATAAAGTGTAAACTGGGGATACATTTCTTTCCCCTTAAGTCACATGGTCCTAAGCAGCTTATCATTTCTATCATTGGCTGTATTACAGGGGGAAACATCTCTGTAACCTGATCATAATTTGAAACTCTAAGACTTAGTGTTGAAATTTGCCTATGGCATTTCACAATTTATTTATTTTTATTTTTTTTTTAATTTTATTTTTATTTGCCCAAGGGGTACAGGTCTGTGAATCATCAGGCTTACATCTTTCACAGCATTCACCAAAGCACAAACCCTCCCCAATGTCCATAACCCATCCACCCTATCCCTACCCTCCCACCCCCCAGTAACCCTCAGTTTGTTTTATGAGATTAGAAGTCTCTTATGGTTTGTCTCCTTCCCCATCCCATCTTGTTTCATTATTTTTCCCTCCCTACCCCCCACAACCCCCCACCCTGCCCCTCAAGTTCCTCATATCAGAGAGATCATATGATAATTGTCTTTCTCTGATTGACTTATTTCGCTCAGCATAATACCCTCCAGTTCCATCCATGTTGTTGCGAATGGCAAGATTTCGTTTCTTTTGATAGCTGCATAATATTCCATTGTATATATATACCACATCTTCTTTATCCATTCATCTGTTGATGGACATCTAGGTTCTTTCCATAGTTTGGCTATTGTGGACATTGCTGCTATAAACATTCGGGTGCACGTGCCCCTGAGGAACACTACCTTTGTGTCTTTAGGATAAATACCCAGTAGTGCGATTGCTGGGTCGTAGGGTAGCTCCATTTTCAACTTTTTGAGGAATCTCCATACTGTTTTCCAGAGTGGCTGCACCAGTTTGCATTCCCACCAACAGTGTAGGAGGGTTCCCCTTTCTCCGCAACCTCGCCAACATCTGTCATTTCCTGACTTGTTGATTTTAGCCATTCTGACTGGTGTAAGGTGGTATCTCGCTGTGGTTTTAATTTGTATTTCTCTGATGCCGAGTGATGTTGAGCACTTTCTCATGTGTCTGTTGGCCATTTGGATGTCTTCTTTGGAGAAATGTCTGTTCATGTCTTCTGCCCATTTCTTGACTGGGTTATTTGTTTTATGGGTGTTGAGTTTGAGAAGCTCTTTATAGATTTTGGATACTAGCCCTTTATCTGATATGTCATTTGCAAATATCTTCTCCCATTCTGTCAGTTGTCTTTTGGTTTTGTTGACTGTTTCCTTTGCTGTGCAAAAGCTTTTAATCTTGATGAAGTCCCAATAGTTCATTTTTGCCCTTGCTTCCCTTGCCTTTGGTGAGGTTCCTAGGAAGAAGTTGCTGCGGTTGAGGTCGAAGAGGTTGCTGCCTGTGTTCTCCTCGAGGATTTTGATGGATTCCTTTCTCACATTGAGGTCTTTTATCCATTTTGAGTCTATTTTTGTGTGTGGTGTCAGGAAATGATCCAGTTTCATTTTTCTGCATGTGGCTGACCAGTTTTCCCAACACCATTTGTTGAAGAGACTGTCTTTTTCCCACTGGACATTCTTTCCTGCTTTGTCGAAGATTAGTTGACCATAGAGTTGAGGGTCCATTTTTGGGTTCTCTATTCTGTTCCACTGGTCTATGTGTCTGTTTTTGTGCCAGTACCATACTGTCTTGATGATGACGGCTTTGTAATAGAGCTTGAAATCTGGAATTGTGATGCCGCCAACTTTGCTTTTTTTTTTCAACATTCCTTTGGCTATTCGGGGTCTTTTCTGGTTCCATATAAATTTTAGGATTATTTGTTCCATTTCTTTGAAGTAAATTGCTGGTATTTTGATGGGGATTGCATTAAATGTGTAGATTGCTCTAGGTAGCATAGACATTTTCACAATATTTATTCTACCCATCCATGAGCATGGAATGTTTTTCCACTTCTTTGTGTCTTCCTCAATTTCTTTCATGAGTACTTTATAGTTTTCTGAATACAGATTCTTTGCCTCTTTGGTTAGGTTTATTCCTAGGTATCTTATGGTTTTGGGTGCAATTGTAAATGGGATTGACTCTTTAATTTCTCTTTCTTCTGTTTTGTTGTTGGTATATAGAAATGCAACTGATTTCTGTGCATTGATTTTATATCCTGACACTTGACTGAATTCCTGTATGAGTGCTAGCAGTTTTGGAGTGGAGTCCTTTGGGTTTTCCACATAAAGTATCATATCATCTGCAAAGAGTGAGAGTTTGACCTCTTCCTTGCCGATTTGGATGCCTTTTATTTCTTTTTGTTGTCTGATTGCTGAGGCTAGGACTTCTAGTACTATGTTGAATAGCAGTGGTGATAGTGGACAGCCTTGCCGTGTTCCTGACTTTAGGGGAAAAGCTCTCAGTTTTTCTCCATTGAGAATGATATTCGCTGTGGGTTTTTCGTAGATGGCTTTGATGATATTGAGGTATGTACCCTCTATGCCTACACTATGAAGAGTTTTGATTAAGAAAGGGTGCTGTACTTTGTCAAATGCTTTTTCAGCATCTATTGAGAGGATCATATGGTTCTTGTTCTTTCTTTTATTAATGTCTTGTATCACATTGATTGATTTGCGAATGTTAAACCAACCTTGCATCCCAGGAATAAATCCCACTTGGTCGTGGTGAATAATCCTTTTTATGTGCTGCTGGATCCTATTGGCTAGTATTTTGTTGAGGATTTTTGCATCCGTATTCATCAAAGATATTGGTCTGTAATTCTCCTTCTTGATGGGGTCTTTGCCTGGTTTGGGGATCAAGGTAATGCTGGCCTCATAAAAGGAGTTTGGAAGTTTTCCTTCCAATTCTATTTTTTGGAACAGTTTCAGGAGAATAGGTATTAATTCTTCTTTAAATGTTTGGTAGAATTCCCCTGGGAAGCCGTCTGGCCCTGGGCTCTTGTTCGTTGGGAGATTTTTGATGACTGCTTCAATCTCCTTACTGGTGATGGGTCTATTCAGGTCTTCAGTTTCTTCCTGGTTCAGTTTTGGTAGTTTATATTTCTCTAAGAATGCATCCATTTCTTCCAGATTGTCAAATTTGCTGGTGTAGAGTTGCTCATAATATGTTCTTAGAATTGTTTGTATTTCTTTGGTGTTGGTTGTGATCTCTCCTCTTTCATTCATGATTTTATTAATTTGAGTCCTTTCTCTTTTCTTTTGGATAAGTCTGGCCAGGGGTTTATCAATCTTATTAATTCTTTCAAAGAACCAGCTCCTAGTTTCATTGATTTGTTCCACTGTTCTTTTGGTTTCTATTTCATTGATTTCTGCTCTGATCTTTATGATTTCTCTTCTCCTGTTGGGTGTAGGCTTTCTTTGCTGTTCTTTCTCTAGCTTTTGTAGGTGTAGAGTTAGGTTGTGTACTTGAGACCTTTCTTGTTTCTTGAGAAAGGCTTGTATTGCTATATACTTTCCTCTTAGGACTGCTTTTGCTGTGTCCCAAAGATTTTGAACAGTTGTGTTTTCATTTTCATTTGTTTCCATGAATTTTTTTAATTCTTCTTTAATTTCCTGGTTGACCCATTCATTCTTGAGTAGGGTGTTCTTCAGCCTCCATGTATTTGAGGTCTTTCCAACTTTCCTTTTGTGGTTGAGTTCTAGTTTCAGAGCATTATGGTCTGAAAATATGCAGGGAATGATCCCAATCTTTTGGTACCTGTTGAGACCTGATTTGTGACCCAGAATATGGTCTATTCTGGAGAATGTTCCATGTGCACTGGAGAAGAATGTGTATTCTGTTGTTTTGGGATGGAATGTTCTGAATATATCTGTGATGTCCAACTGGTCCAGGGTGTCATTTAAAGCCTTTATTTCCTTGTTGATCTTTTGCTTTGATGATCTGTCCATTTCAGTAAGGGGGGTGTTCAAGTCCCCTACTAATATTGTATTCTTGTCAATGTGTTTCTTTGATTTTGTTATTAATTGGTTTATATAATTGGCTGCTCCCATGTTAGGGGCATAGATATTTATGATTGTTAGATCTTCTTGTTGGACAGATCCTTTTAGTATGATATAGTGTCCTTCTTCATCTCTTATGATATTCTTTGCCTTAAAGTCTAGTTTATCTGATATAAGGATTGCCACTCCAGCTTTCTTTTGCTGTCCATTGGCATGGTAAATTGTTTTCCATCCCCTCACTTTAAATCTGGAGGTGTCTTTGCGTGTAAGATGAGTTTCTTGTAGACAGCATATCGATGGGTCTTGTTTTTTTATCCATTCTGATACCCTGTGTCTTTTAGTTGGGGCATTTAGTCCATTTACATTCAGAGTAACTATTGAGAGATATACATTTAGAGCCATTGTATTGCCTGTAAGGTGACTGTTAATGTATATTGTGTTTCTTCCTTTCTGGTCTATGTTTCTTTAAGGTTCTCTTTGCTTAGAGGACCCCTTTCAATATTTCCTGTAGGGCTGGCTTGGTGTTTGCAAATTCCTTGAGTCACAATATATTTTAAAAGTTCAACTTTATTTGAAGGGAGCATTTGTGTCTCTTCACATCCCCTCAAAGATCTTACGCTGATGACTCTGGGCCACCAGGCTGCCATCATGACAGTCACTTTTCTGATCTATACCTGAATAACTCGATTATGTCATTATTGAAATAACTTCACCAGAGCTCTTAATAAAGTGTTTCTGGAGATGAGGGAGTCAGTGCTTACAACTATAATTTTATATTTTATGTATTTATTTATGTGTGCGAATATGTGAATATATATAAATACACATTTATATATTATATTTTATAATTTTATTATCTATCTTAGAGATGGTGGTGGTTCTTGTTTGTGGCCCCAAAGACAAGCATAGATGATAATCTTCCATCATGGCTGTTGTAGTGTATTTAGTACACTATATTGAATTGAAGATACTATGTGAATATACACACTAAAGTTATATTTACATATTAGGCTAAGAAACAAATGAAAAGGGAATGAATTTTGAATATTGGCAAGTGAGATTGTTTAATAAGTCGAACATGATTTTTGTTGTCATGTTGGTATTAATAGGGTGGATCAGGGTAAGCAGAATATTAGAATGAGTAATGAAAAATATTTCTACTTCTTTAAAATATTCTAATAAATTCCTTCATGAAGACCAGGCAGGAAATAAGTTTCTCTAAGAGCTAAAAGGCGGTAGCTTTTTAAGAACTTGTTTAAATTCCCATAAGAGATTGTCAAAGTAGAACTGACAGAATAACATTAGGGATCCTATCTTAAAAGATGTTCATTTGTCTTTTTTTCTTTTTAAGATTTTATTTATTTGACAGAGATACAGTGAGAGAGGGAACAGAAGCAGGGGGAGTGGGAGAGGGAGAAGCAGGCTTCCTGCCGAGGAGGGAGCCCGATGTGGGACTCGATCCCAGCACCCTGGGATCATGACCTGAGCAGAAGGCAGACACTTAACGACTGAGCCACCCAGGTGCCCCCCATTTGTCTTTTTTGTGCTCCAGGTGAATAAAATCACTATTTTTGGTCTTGATTAAATCAACCTGTAAGACCAACATGTTGTAAAAGGAGAACGTAGTGAATTAAAGCCCAAACCACAAAGTTGTGCACACGATCACTGAAATGGCTAGTTTCTTATTGAAAACATAAAATTTACCCCCATCTGATCAGGGAGGGTCACATTCCATCACCCTAATATTCTGTTTAGAATGCTAGAATGTAATCAGCTCTCCAGTTGACAAAATTGCTGACAGTGGAGAGTTCTTTCAACAAATGTCATGGTTGCAAGTAAAAGAAGAAAAAATAGTATCTTAAATATTGGAGCTTTCTCCACGGAACTTTGTAAGAACACAGTTAAAGGCCTTGTTCCAGCTTTTTAGATGGTTCTTAGCGTCAAGTGTTTTCTATTACCATCATTAATTATTGGCTTTTTATTTCCGAGTTTGTTGGCTTATGATACTAATATGGCTACAGCCTCTCCAGATGTCATTATTCTATTCACAAGCAAAAAAACAATAGTTTGAGGGCACAGACAGTTAGCAAGAGACACACTAGAGGAAAAGTCTCCTAGGAGCATCTGATCATATGCCCTGTGTCTCATTGAACAGATCTGGGCCCCATGGTTACTCTAAATTTGTGAGACCTAAAAAATAGCTCCATTTTTTGCCCTAGAGTAAAAGGCAGGCAGGAGCTGGGTATATTCGGATTGCCTTAGGGATTTGCCAACCAAGGATATCTACCAGTGCAGCACAAATTGGGCTCCCCATTGTTGCCTGAACCTTTGTCACCCCTTGTTCTCTTGCGTTGTGATCCTGAAGCATATGTGACCTTCCTGTGCTTTATGGAGTACATCATTAGACTGTCTAGGTAATGGGGGGCTCCACGGTCATAAGAAGATAGTGTTATTTCTTAGAGATCTACCTCTAAGTTACATAAAACTGCCTGATAACAGATTTCTAAAGCAGAATCCAATCCTGAACTCGTAAGCCCGGATATGCCCTGATTTCTGAAGCTGAGCTCCAAAATTTCCCCAACAGCTGATGGTAAAGACAACCATGCTGATGAAGAGGTACCAGTCATTGTGTCTTATGGGACCTCCTTTGCATTGTGAGAGCTCCCTTGAGTGAACAGTTGTGTTCTGGCACCAGCGGTGGATGACTTTTCCTGTAGCTCTCTCTAACATGCTCCACACCTTTCCCTACCCTGACGAAATCTTCAGGAAGTTGGAGATGTTCTGGTTCTTTGACATGATCACCTATGACCAGTTTCACTGTTCAGTCCAAAGGGGTTAACAAAGTTCCCCTTTGGGAAACTGATTTTTTGAAATCTCCTGATACTCAACCCCACTGTTGGCCAACTTCAAAACACTATCTCCTTTTTAGGAATGTGTGTTCTTTGCTCAGAGTTCTTCTCTGTCACCCATTTTCTGCTACTCACAAATCCATATGGCAGACTTAGCTGATGCTCTGGTCCAAGTCTGTCATCCTCTCTCACGGCAATTTGTGCTCTCTTCACTGGACTGTGGTGACTCACTAGAGGACTCCTGTGTTTTCCCCCGTTAGCTTCAGTTTTCTCATCCAGATCTCTCTGGGGCAGTCTTTTTTGCCTTCCTCTCCCATATATTCTTCAGGCATCTGCTGGTCTGAACCAGTCTTTCTCCTGTGTCTCCAGTGTTCCCCTATGTCGCTTTGTTCTTGTCTTTCTGGAGTCCAAAGTGAAGCCTCCAATATCCACTTGCTGAAATCTTGTTGGGGAACAGATGATGGGCAACTTCATTTTCTTTTTGTCCTAATTTAATACACTCTTCCTCTGCCTTGTTCCCCTGTGATAGCTTATGACACTTATATGGTACTTACCCAATATTTTCTTTGAAAGGAATAGTTGAAAGTTCTCTTTGTGTGTATATCATTGCATTTTAAGCCAGTTCAAGAAAATGGCCATGCACATGTTTGAGGTTGTATGTAGTTTCTGATCAAAAAACATCTTTGGATATATGCTTCATGTTAAATTACTTAACAGAAGTATTTTCACCTAATTAAATTATTCTCCTGTAAAAGCGCAAAGGTAATTTTGGTAATTTTAGGGGAATTACAAAGTCATCAAAACCAAACGACAAGCAAGATGAGACAAACATCACAAGAAATGCAAAGTGCATTTGTCACATAGTAACATTGAGCAGAAGATCTGGCAAAGCCATGCGATCTTGTCTCTCAGTTTTTAGAGTGTTGCTTTGAAATCTCCCATGCTTCGTTAACTTTGCAGTTTTAGAAGTCACCAAAGAAACTACTTGATCTCTTGTAGAAATTTGAGATGCTTGCTAATTCCTTAACCTTTAGGACAATGCCCATTCTCCATGGGCAGAATGGAGGTCAGGAGTAAAATACAGGTGTGAACAGACAATCCTTAAGAGGGAATTTGTCTCTAGATATATATTGATTGGCTACTTAAAGCAGTGATTTCCTAAAGTGAGGTCCTAGAAGGAGCAATGTCACCAGGGAAAGAGTTAGAAATCGCCTCCCCCTGAGCTGCCGAGTCAGAAACTGAGGACGGGACCCAGAATCCTGTGGTTAAACAGCCCCTCCCAGGGGTTCTGATAGGCATTGAAGTTCAAATCCACTGACATATAACCATTGTAGTATCTCCTGCTTATAAATTCACTTTAAGATCATAAAGCATGCTATATAGTCGGGAGATATTGAGCAATAACAACAAAATATCATTCTAGAGAAAATGTAAGCTATCACTGATGTCTTCGCATTAGCCGAACTGAATGATAACGAAATGAAAACCCTACTTGCCTGTTAATAAAGATGTACTGGAGCACCTTCCTCTCAGGTTCTATTTATTAGAGGCTGATCTGCCTCCCCCTCCCCCTCAGCCCATTACACAGGGAGCTTCCAGAAGTCAGGGATTATTTGCTCATCACCAAGCACAGTAAATATGCATGTACACTTGATATCGATGGAATACATACTTTATAAAAATCAAATGTGAACAAAACAAATGGATCTTTTGCCTCATGGAGCTTATATTCCAGTTAGGGAAAGAGTCTAAATAAATACCTTAACATTCTCTCACTTGAAAAGTCCTAACTGGGTGCCTTGAAGAGTCACACAGGCTTTACAAGGTTTCTCTAAGGACTTGTCATCTAAGCTGAGATCCAGAACTTGAACAGCCTGAAGATCTTGAGGGAGAGCTTCCCTGGAAGACAGTCAAGAAGGGGCAAGGGCCCTGAATGGTGGGGAGAGTTGGCGTTGCTATAGGACCTGTCAACCTGTCTGCTTAATTAGTGGGGGGAGATTGGCAGGAAATGCAGTTGGAGAGTCGTGAAGGGTCAGAGATTGAGAGCCCTCTGTGCAGGGGCAAAGAGTTAACTATTAAAAAAAAAAAAAGAAACGAAAAATAGTCTGTTTCAACAGCCAGTGATTGTACAAGGTGATAGAAGGTAATTCAAATTGTGGTGGTTCTTAAAATACAGTTGAGAGTGGTGGGAGAGTAATAGGTATGCTAAGGAAGGCAGTTCCGTGTCTGGTTTCACATTGTAATGCTTCACGTGTCTCCTTACTGGTCAGTAATGTCTGACTGGATGCTCAGGTCTACCCAGCCTCCTGGCCGTCTAGCATGAGGTGATTTCCAGCATTTTGTGCGTGAAAATTCAGAATGTCAGCTTCCACTATCTGCTCCTCAACATTTGAGTTTTGGGCAGCACAGAGTTAGGGTAAGCCTGCTCAGAAAGTAACTAGAAGATAGTGGGATGAACCAGACTTGGTTAAAGATGTTATTCCCATCCCTCAGACTTTGGAAAGGCTCCTTGTGTACACATTATTTAGCAACTAGGTGAATGGTTATTGAAGACAGAGCCTTAACATAGAGAACATCTTTGTCAGCGATGTCTTGAGCTTTTGACCGAGTTGCTATACATAATGCTAAAAGGTTGAATATTGTCTTGAAAGGGAGAAAAAGGAACAAAACTTTCTACCTGACTTCTCCTTCTAGAGTGATTTCATAATGTTACATTACAGTATGACTTAAAAGGGTCCCATTTGCATTGCTTTTCCTTTCTCTTGGAACACTTACAAACAAAACCAGTATGGTTTCCTGGTCTATAAATGTACCATTCATTCAGTCTTCTGCTTAAAACACTTTATAAGCTTGTGATTTGATCACAATTCACAACATTTGATTATAGGTCGCATGACACCTGTTTTCACTGTGTTAAAGGATGTTCTGTTTTTGTCTTTTATAATTAAATGATACAAGTGAGATTTAATATATTTGCACCCTAGCTCCTTATTGCTAGACTGACTTGTTGAAGAAGAAAATACCTGTATTTCTGNCGAGTTGCTATACATAATGCTAAAAGGTTGAATATTGTCTTGAAAGGGAGAAAAAGGAACAAAACTTTCTACCTGACTTCTCCTTCTAGAGTGATTTCATAATGTTACATTACAGTATGACTTAAAAGGGTCCCATTTGCATTGCTTTTCCTTTCTCTTGGAACACTTACAAACAAAACCAGTATGGTTTCCTGGTCTATAAATGTACCATTCATTCAGTCTTCTGCTTAAAACACTTTATAAGCTTGTGATTTGATCACAATTCACAACATTTGATTATAGGTCGCATGACACCTGTTTTCACTGTGTTAAAGGATGTTCTGTTTTTGTCTTTTATAATTAAATGATACAAGTGAGATTTAATATATTTGCACCCTAGCTCCTTATTGCTAGACTGACTTGTTGAAGAAAAAAATACCTGTATTTCTGTAAATAAAGATACTGCTTAGCATAATACTTAATTGTGTTTTCATCTGCTTTTTAAAACTTTTTCTTACAGATATTGTCAGAATTTAGGGGAAAGCAGTGCTTGAATGCACTAATTTTATACTTTGCAAAGCATTAAAGTTATAGTGTAGCTGAGGGCATATTGCCATTTTTTAAAAAAGATTTTATGTATTTATTTGACAGAGAGACATCACAAGTAGGCTGATAGGCAGAGAGAGAGCAGGAGGCAGGCTTGCCGAGCAGGGAGCCCGATGCAGGCCTCCATCCCAGGACCCTGAGATCATGACCTGAGCTGAAGGCAGAGGCTTTAACCCACTGAGCCACCCAGGCGTCCCATATTGCCATTTTTAGGATAAGTTTCAAGGGGTGAAATAGTGTTAAGAGGTGAAAATAATTGAAGTTTTGTGAATTCTGGATCATCATTAAGGATTTTCTTTTGCAATGAAATAATGTATATATGTATTTTTATAATACTGCTATTTAGCATCTTCATATTTGAATTTTCCTTAGAGACTTTCAAAGAAGAGTAGTGACATATTTGCTGTTCAGGAAAGACTGAATCTTGTAGCAATTTAATGACTTTGTGATAACATTTTTGATGTGCCTTGTTAAAGAAATCAAAACATTTAATTTTTTCTAATTTGAGTAATTGCATTCTTGTACTGAAGTTATCAAAGTGCACACACACACACACAGGTTGATCAGTATAGTAGAAATCAATCTGTATGAGTTAAAGGGTATTTGATTAAACATTGTTAAGGATTCTGTATTGTCCGAATGATGAAGAGTAATACACCTGGTTTTAGCACAGACTTATCCCTATAATAATGGCATTTAAAATACATGAAAATTGAGTATGGTGAGACACATCATAATGACATATTTAAAATATAAAGTAAGGGATCTGATTTTATCAAATAGCCATAAGTTGGAAACAAAAGCTAAATCAACATAAAAAAAGCAAGAGATTAAACTTTATTGTTGATTAGTATTTTCCCCCTTTAGAGCTTCTTTAAATATACTTTCAAACGTTTGTGAAAATTTATGTGATTGCTATAGAAACCCACATTATTAAAAATCAGGCTTAGTAGGTTAAGTGGAATGTTTGCAGATATGATCCTTGATGTACAAACATTCTACACATACTCTACTAAAGTGAGTAAAAGAAGGGGCCTGGAATTCATTCAAATGTAAAACGTCATACGATAGAAAACGATATTAAAATACATTCCAAATGATTAATGATAAGCTATGTACATAGATGGTTTGCCTTACTCATCTAATTATTTTCTATTCAGTAATTTCATTTTCAGTTACATGGTAAATATTTAATAACAGAGAAAATTAACATTTCAAGTTTTAAGCACTGTGAAAATGGATTAGATCCAAATTACACACAGTAGTCACTCTTTTATTTATTTTTTCGCACACCAGTTCTTTTTAAATTTCCCTCATCTGCTTGCACTCTATACTCAACAAAACTAATAAATTATATGAGGGAAACCAGTGGAAAAACTAGTAGTAGAAGGAAAGTTAGCTAATCCAAAATTAATATTTGAACCAAATAGGATTATTACCTCAGGATAACAACACCTAAACTTATCCTTTGAACAAAGACAACTTTTCTTTCACCTGGAACATTGTGTATTAGCCTGGCTCTCTCTACCTGTCAGCAGAACATCAGTATTTTAAATTCACATTTAAGTTTTATGCTTTGCACTGTATCCTGGTAACTAAATACATTTCTTTCCTAACACTCCGTTGTTCCCTTTACATCAGTCACATAATTTCCAGTTCTGTAAACCCATTGTGATTTTTCTTGATCAAACACTGGGTATTTTGTTACATGTGTCACAATGTTAGGTTTTTTTTTTTTAATCTGAAGAATGTTGACTCTAATGTTTCGAGTTCCGCATTGCTTTAGTGAGAGCAACATGAGAACACAAGAGTTGGCCATTGAGCGTGAGTCAACCCTTTCCTCTTGAAACCTGCACACATTCCATTACAGTTCCCACTTCCTCCATTTGGTCATCCCCTACCAAAGTAGTTCCTGAACCAAGAATTGTCAATAAGGTGGTCTTCCTATTCATGATTTCCGCCAGTTTCCTCTTTGTCCATTTCCAATTCATCCATCCAAAATGGCCCCCTGTGGCTATCTGAGTGATACAACCACTTCCCTTGATTCTGCCCAGGTTATTTCTGTAATCAAACCTTGACCATCGGGGGTCACAGGAATCTCTTTCCTTCTGCTGAAAGTATTTCTGGCTTCGAGACACCCTCACATGCATATCCACTACACCAACCCCAAAATGTCTCTCTTTGTGACTTTTTCAACTCCCCAGCTTGACAAAGAAGCTCTTCCGTACATACTAGTTTGTGTTTTCTGCGGAAAAGTTAGATTGAAAAGAGAACTTAAGCACATTTTAGTTGTTAATTTATAGGATTAGAATTAACCAGAGGTGCTAGAAAATGTAACCTATCTTGTTGTTCATCAATATTTGAATGACATAGGGCACCTGGGTGGCTCAGTGGGTTAAAGCCTCTGCCTTTGGCTCAGGTCATGATCTCAGGGTCCAGGGATTGAGGCCTGCATTGGGCTACCTGCTCGGCAGGGAGCCTGCTTCCCCCTCTGTCTGCCTGCCTCTCAGCTTACTTGTGATCTCTCTGTGTCAAATAAATGAATAAAATCTTAAAAAAAATACTTGAATGACATAATCTCTATTTGCCTCTGCTTTAATCTTGTAAGACATAAGCTAAAAAAGATCACTGTCCAAAACAAACTTCTTTACCTTTTTATCCTGATGTCTGATTACATTCTTCTTTTTAATAGGATTGTTGCATATATCCTTTGAGAGCCTCCTGGAAATTGTTAGGTGATTTGTATGCGTTACCAATTCTCTTTAAGAATTGTTATTTTCTACCTCCTAAGTTTGTAAACAGGAGCTGCAAGATGTTGCACTTCTCAAAGATGCCACAGCTGATAAGTGGTGGAGGAAACATGCCTATCTCACTTTATCTGAGGCGAAAGCCCTTTGTTCCTACTCTAGATGTGCATCTTATTTTAGACTAAAAAAATAACGAGGGTATTGCATCAAATATGTAAGAATATATTCTGAGTTTAGGAAGTCCCAGAAAACTGCTTTCTATTTATTGTTGTGAACTTCCCAAACTAATAATTACAAACAAATACTTGGATATGCAAGTTTTATTTGTTACTGTTTTTTTCTAATCTGTTAGTTGGTTCAGAACAACTTGTTCATACACCATTGTTATTTTGAATTCACATATAAAATATATGTGTAGCATTGTAGTCTATATATGGTTTCCTGTGTTCAAAACCTTTCTTTACATATCTTGTTTTGTTGTTGTTGTTGGGTTTTTTTTCCAACTGAAAGATGAGTGCTAATTTCTGTATCCCAGCAGAAAACTGAAAACATAGCATTCCAATCTTTGTCAGTAACGGCATTTACATTGACTGAACTCGTTTCTACTTTCACCTAAAATGTTAAGAAAATTCATCTGTGAAGGAGCAAAAAGTGTTGAGCATGACATTCATTAGAATGCAATTGACATTTTTGCTGAAAATAAAACTTTCTAAAACATATTTCAGCGATTTTCTGATGAGAATACATACAAAGGCTTGAAGCTTTTTTATTGTTAGCATGATTCCCCTTATTCTAAACTATTGTGACTGAGACAGTCGTGGTCCAGAAAGCCACATCACATTCATATTTTTGCAGGATGAACAGGTCCTCAAGGCTCTGGGACCTGGCAGGGGTCACTGATGGAGGATCAACAAAGCTTTCCTGCTGTAACTGCCTCCCAACAGCATTCAGACAGACCACTGTCCACACCCAGAGACACACACCATGATTTACCTCACATTATCCAATAAGTAGAATTTGCAAAGGTATAATTATAGTACCTTTGCACATTGCGGGTTAGATTAAAACAAAAAAATACAAAAGAGCCCTTGGTTAATCTATGATGCTTTGCATCGCTTCATTTGCATGCTATAAATATTGTTTTATGAAAAGTGGTTTTAGACCTGGCTGCCTAACTTCCTCCATTTTTACAGCTTTTATAGTAGCCAACTCCATAATACACATTAACCTGTCTTAAGAATCAGCTTAAAATATCTTTCCTCATTTTAGCTAGTATAACACAGATCAAAATAGAGGCATTTAGAGCATTGACTTAATATTGAAATTTTGCTAGAGTGCTTTCCAAGTTGGTAATTGCAACCTCTCCCTGAAGTATATGGTATTCTATTGATCCTGGATTCATCACTCACAGGGAGCTGACCACTTGACTCTTGACCGTGACCATGCAAAGTACAGCAGATAGGAAGCATTAGAGTCCTTATGGTTTCCCTCGGGTTTCACACTTCATGTGTTCTAATTGGATACCACGGGTGACTGCTGAAATCAGGAGTCGGGGAGAGGGAGCAGTTGGGAAATTTGTGATAAGGATGGCTTCTTGTGAAACTTTTTTTTTTTTCATTTTTGTCATTTGTGACTGCTTGATGAAACTCAGTACTTACGACTCTTTGTCATAGAACACCGGTTAAGTCGTAGATTGAAATTATACTTCCCATTGCATCTACGTTGTTCCTCTTGGGAGAGTATCACTTGAGGAGAATTACAGTGAAAAAAATACTGGAAATACGCTAAATACAAGTCTGTGTTCTCTCTTTGCACTTTGCTTACCAAGTCTGCCTCCTTTCCTCTCAGGGCAGGTGACAGATAATCCTAAACTCATCCTTAGTTGTTTGTTCACCAGTTGGCTAGATATTTATGCAGAACTCTAAGCTTGCTTTGGTGCGTAAGTCTAGCCCAGGACCTCTTACATCTAAAATCCTGAGTACAGCAAGGCTTTACGCCTCATTTTCCATGGTCACTCCCCATGGTAATTACTTCCGTTTGAATTTTGTTACCAACTGAAGATATTTTTATAGCTTTGATTTGTCCATTTGTTTAACAAGGTCTCTGAGTGTGTGCATGTGTGCCTCCATTGAATGACATAGTAGAGATGCAAAGAGGGGTAATAGAGACTTCCCATTCAAGGTCCTTAAAATCCAATGGTATAGTGGGACACTGTACACATACAATAAGTGTAACATTGGTGCTAGTAAAAAAAAATCTATATAAAATATCATTAGAAAATGAAAGGTAGGGGTGCCTGGGTGGCTCAGTTGGTTAAGCATCTGCCTTTTCAGCTCAGGTCATGATCCCAGGGTCCTGGGATCGAGTCCCATGTCAGGCTCCTTGTTCAGGAGGGAGCCTGAGTCTCCCTCTGCTTGCTTCTCTCCTTGCTTGTGTGCGTGCACTCTCTCTGACCAATAAATAAATATTTAAAAAAAAAAAGACAAGAAGAAGGAAGATAAAACATCTGAGGATTGAGGAAGAATTGCTAAGACCCATGCCATGTAGAGGCAAAAGTATCACAAGTACACCCTTGAGAATCAGATACTGGGAGTGAGCTTTATTATAGAACAAATTTCAGTGGGAATGATTATTTATTTAAGATTTTATTTATTTATTTGACAGAGAGAGCACAAGCAGAGGGAGCAGCAGAGGGAGAGGGAGAAGCAGGCTCCCTGATGAGCAGGGAGCCCGATGTGGTGCTAGATCCCAGGACCCTGGGATCATGACCTGAGCCGAAGGTAGACACTTAATGACTGAGCCACCCAGGTGCCCTGGGAATGATAACTTTTTTAAAAATAAGCATTAGAGGCACCTGGGTAGCTCAGTTGATTAAGCACTGGATTCTTGGTTTAGGCTCAGGTCATGATCTCGAAGTTGTGGGATGGAGCCCCACATCGGGCTCTATGCTCAGCAAGGAGTCTGCTGGTCCCTCTCCTGCTATGCTCCCTGCCCCCTTGCTCATACTGCCTCTCTCTCTCTCTCTCCCTCTGCCCATCTCTAAAATAAACAAAAAAATAAAAAATAAGCTGTAATAAAACTGAAAAGATTTTAGATTACCTGAATGATTGTCCCTCTACCATAACAAACAGGTGATCAGACATTCTGCTTATTTTGCTATCATTGGGGTTAAAACTCTCATTTCAGTATTGATTTTAAGATTCAACTAAAATTCTTCACTAGTTTCTCTCCACAAAGATAAGGCTAAATATAAATAACAAAAAAAATAGTTATATTTAGGACTATAGATCATGCAGATGGATAATAGTAAGCAACTCAATTCAGCAGATTAACTAATTTAGTTGTCCGGGGATATGTCTTGCTGATGATTTATCCTGGCAAACCCACTGGGAAGCAGTCTGCTCAAGATTTTATTTTCCACAAGAGTCACATTAAAGCCCTCTCATGCCAGAAGCAGATAACTGACAACTCAGCCTCCAGCTTTTCCAGGAAATGACAGTTTTTCTCTTTTCTTCTAGAACTGTGGTTCACAGTGCCAGCCCTGAGAAGTAGGTCCAAAGCCGTTCTCATAAACACCTCATCCCTGCCTGTGGGCCACCTTGTAACTCACCCCATTAGAATTTTTAGTGGTTTTGAAATTAGTGAACTTGAGTTCGAGAACAAACTTTGACTCTTACTAATAAAATTCATTTCTGTGGTTTTTATAATCACGCTGAGCTGCTTTATCTGAAAGAGAGAGATAATAATTCCAGGGTTATGGCATTTAAGTGATAAGTGCAAAATGGGTTTGTCCTGTATCTGGCTCATAGGAAATTTTTTTTAAGATGTTATTTATTTATTTGACAGAGAGAAACGCAGGAGAGAGGGAACACAGGCAGGAGGAGTGGGAGCGGGAGAAACAGGCTTCCGGCTGAGCAGGGAGCCCGATGGGGGTCTCGATCCCAGGACCCTGGGATCATGACCTGAGCTGAAGGCAGAGGCTTAAGGACGTAGCCACCCAGGTGCCCCTCACAGGAGATTCCTGATTAATTTATAACTTTTTGGCTTTCATTTGCAGAACTGGATGCATTGCTTATCAGATAGGGAGAACTTAGTAAACACATTTTTCCATTTCGTCTGCCCTGTCAGAGTGCGGTTTACGTATCCTTTCTCTTCATCTCATCGATGACAATTAACGTTAAAACTACCTCATCATATTTCATTATTTAGCTTTTACTTTATTCCTAATACTCTGTTATCTGCCTCTTATTGGAACTATTAAAGAATTTAAACAGTGAACAGTAACTTTCTTGGGACTCAATTTTCATAAACACTTCCAATGTTCTCTCCTACCTTTCAGCTCTAAAAATCTAAGGTCTCATTTGATACACATGAGGCAAGCTAGAATGAGATTGTTATCGTCCACATACTATAATGTGTATTCTGTCTGATGGCTGGAGGGTGAAGCTGAAGGAATGTTTGCAAAAGCCTTGCATGCTTATATCCTTTCAGGAGTTAGCTGTAGTTCGCGAGTGGAGCTATGTACAAATAACAAGCTGAACAACAGAGGTGTTAAGAAGCAATAAAATGGACGGGCATGATGAGGTGCCAGGAATGTGACTTACTAGTGAGAAGGTGAGATTTGAGCTGAGTTGTAAAGAATATATTTGAATTAGAAGGGATATGATAGGTATGGAGAAGATGGGAACAAAGAGAAGTGACAATCCACCAGTGATACTCAGGGGAGTTAGTATACCCATTTCAAGTACTGTATTTTTATGGAACATTCCTTTCTGAACTATGCCAATGAGATACTAGATGTGAAGAAAAATAAGTTTCTGGAATGACGTGAGTTAGAGAAATGTTTGGTAAAATACATTTATTCAATGCAGGACTTCTCAGAGCCTTTTTACAAGGAATTCTTTCATGTTCTTTTGATCCTTGAAACTGTTTTGGAGGAGCTGTCACCATCTCCTCAGACCTGAGTGGCAATTGTTGGTAAAGGTAGTAATAGCAGATTAGAAAGGTGACTTAAGACAGACGGGAGAGCTTGGAGTGTTTAAACTCAGGAGGTTGGGCATAAACCTGTGGGGAGTGGACATCCCCGGCTCTGAGGTCAGCCTCTTTGCCCCTCCAAACTGCACCACTTCATGGGCTGGCTGACCTCGGGAATGTTACATCACCTAGGTCTGTTCGAGAATCTCCTTGGATACTGTTGTGTTCACTAGCAGTTCCTTCATAAAAACAGTGAAAGTTGACAGAGTTAATGTGAGTGAACTGCTTACTTAGATCAGAGCCAAGCCAACTGTGAAAGCATTAAATAACATTAATGGGGAGTGATTGAACAATTTTGAGCAAAGAAATGGCACCCTAAAAGAAGTGTGTTAGGAAAGTTAATCTTTGATCAAAGACAATCAGTGAAAATCCTGGCTGTAACAGTAGGAAGCAGAAGAAAAGATAGGATTTCATTGGTGAAAATTCCATTCACAACATCATAGAGTGGAAATAGTTCCTTACAGGCTCAGAATTCAAATCTCTATTGAACGTGTTGGTGTGGAACGTCTTTAAAATGAAGACATTTCCTTGGATTAAATAGCACCATGTAAATATTTTCCTCAAGATATCCTCAGAGTATGAATGTGACTTTTGGGTGGTTGGTGTATATTGGTGTCAGTTCCACACATTTTTAGGGTGAGGATTTTTTTCACATGTGTTCTGTTTCACTCTGAGGCTTCTATTTTGGATCTTCATGCTGTCATTGCTATGGCATTTTTAATACCTTTTGACTTAATTAGAACTGACTTTTTAATGAAGTTTTGCAATATGCATGTTTTTGAAAAAGTTAATCTTTCAGGGCACCTGGGTGTTTCCGTTAAGCATCTGCCTTCCGGTCAGGTCATGATCCCAGAGTCCTGGGATCAAGCCTGGGTTGGCCTCCTTGCTCAGCTGGGAGCCTGCTTCTCCCTCTGCCTGCTACTCCCCTTGCTTGAGCTCGCTCTCTCTCTCTCTCTCTCACTATCATTCTCTTCCTATCGAATAAATAAAATCTTAAAAAAAATTTAATTTTTCTAATACTTGTTATGTGCTACTTTTTCCCACGATGAGGCATTACTTGAAATACACTAAAACAGATGGAAGTGTAGCAAATAAGATTTTAGTTTAGGAGAACATTAACAACTTAGGAATATTAATCATTTTTATTAGAGAAAAATTTGATAGCATTGAACACATTCGTTTTCAGTCTTCTTATAAAAGGAATAAAAAAACATGTTGTTCTAACTAGTAGACTAATAGATGGAGAAGTAAGACCTAATATAAAAATTATCAGGGTCACAGATTTAAGTTAAAGTATATCAAAGATTGTATCAAAGATCTTTAACTCCCAAGAATTGACAATTTTTATGAAATTGAAATCTTAGTTGGTCAGAATCTTATTTTAGAAGAGTGGACTAAATGGTCATAAAGTTTCTTTTTCAGAAAAATGAAATTGACTTTAGAACAGCATATAGTTAATAGTGACGGATAAAATCACTTCATTATATTCAAATTGTCACTTAAAATATAGACATGAATATAACTAAACCAATACAAGGAGTTGAATTCCAAAATAAGTGTTAATAAAAATGCTCTGTAAATGTGTTATCTCTTCGATATTTCAAACGGACTCGAATGTTAGTATTTTAGGTAAATTTGTAGCACATTTCTGTTGTTTGCTGAGTGAGGTAGTAGGAGCCAGTTCTGAACTCCCGTTTTGAGTTGAACAAAATCAATAGCTTCAGAACTCTCAAGATGAACTGCCCTCTTCGATCAAATGATTGGCATCACTTAAATTGATGTGAAATAGAAGAAGATAGGAGTGGCTGGGTTTGTCCCATTCAGCAATAGGTACTTTCCTTAAACGATTAACCTTAACTGGAGGCTGTTAGGAAAGTTTTCAGTGCACAGAGGCTTTTGACTAAAACTGAGTCATGTTCACTCAGCAATTCCTTTCTAGTCCAAAAATAGCATGAAAACAATTAAAACGCCCCCTTTTATAAATCTGTCAAAAGGAATGGGAGACAGTACTCTTGATTTACACTATTTTGCCTATCGAAGTGATAGCACACTTACAGAGCATTTTTATTAACATTTATTTTGGAATTTGACTCCTTATATTGGTTTAGTTATATTCATGTCTATATTTTAAGTGACAAAAACTGCTTTATATCTTCATGATACATTCATGATAGCACTTGGTCTATAAGCTGGTTTTTTTGGTGGATCACAAATCACAATGATGGGATAAGTTTTGTTCTTTCTGAACTGTTGACTAGGTCACAATCTAGAGTATTTTTGGGTATTAATCACAAAAATAGACAAATTGCCCAAAGAAATCTAGATTCAGCAAATTTCTGGTTTGACACCGAATGCTGCTTTGTACAGCTGAACACATAGGAACCAACACGGTCTATTTGGCTGTCATTCACCTGATAGCTCCAACTTAAAGCACTTGAGGGCATGATTAAGTAGTTAATTCTACAGGAACTCTCTCATTGGGGAAAGCATGGGGAGAAGATATTTTGGATACATTGCTTTTTTTTTTTTTTTTTTTTTTTTTTNTTTTTTTTTTTTTTTTTTGAGATGCTCCAGAGATGATACTCCTTAATTTTAAGCCTCTTTATTCTATGGAAATAAGTTTAAGACAATTGCCCTTACTCTATGTACAATTAGACAAATATTTTAGATATCTTTCTTGTGGTCCTTTTCTTTTTTCTAAATATCAAGTGTACTACTTAGATCTTCCCATGTTGTTAATGAAAAATATGCTGGACATGGACCTTAGCATATTTGAATTAAGTTTTCCACTAGGTAGTGACCTCCAGCTTAGCATTCATGCACACAAAGCATATTTGTTACACCTGGATTCTTCTGCCCTTCTGCTTAGAAGAAAATTACCTCATTACCACTTCATTGGAGCAGTAAAGTAGTCATAAACTAGAAAACAAATGCAAAGTCTTTCAAATACTCTGAATGTTTTTAATATTCCCATTTCTCCGGTCTAGTTTTCGAATAATTGACAGATACATATGATGTATGGATTTTTTATTTTTAAGCAAAATTATAAAACAACCCCATTACATACCCAGTGTATATTGTTTGGAGAATCAGGTACTTCGAATTGTAACCTGACTAATTTTCACACTATGGTGTCTATTATAGCTGAACTTTTCTGGGTGAAATCACATGTTCAATTGAAAATTATAACTTAATATATTAAATGTCATATAGGTAGCAGTTACCTCTCAGGCAGCTCTACCTTTTGGGACTGTTTGGGCCATCATGGTCTGAGCCCTGAGGACTTGAAGACTCAGAAAATTTCTTTGGTTTTGCTCAGCTGAATGGTCAAGAGAGCCTTTCCCAACTAGTCAGCTTGACAGGTTCTCTTTATGGGAAAAATCACTCATCTTGGGCATCTCCAGACTTGCCCCATGCGCTCTTACTAATATGTATGGTGGGTATGAGCAGAGAGGGATTTTAAACTCCTTATTCTTTATCATTTTTGGATATCTTGCATCAGTTCATTCCAAGAGCAACATACTGTCATTGTAAGGAGGTTTCAGATATTTTGGAGAGTTACCCCTGAGTCTTGGTGTGGCTATGTCTTTACTGTCTGTGCTCAGTCTTACAGACCCAGGCCTTGGTCTTTCTTTTCTCCTAGTTGCCCTAGTTGAAGAGAACAGTGCTTGAGGGCACTGTTTTCGAACAAGATTGAGTCCCAGTCCTCCTACCATTCTCTGGTGGACCTTTGCAAGTCACCGGACTTCTGTGTTTCAGTTTCATCCATAAGATGGTATTGTGGAGACCAAATGGGCTGCTACAAAGTGTTTGAAATGATTTTCACACAGTAAGCCCTCAACAGTTGATCAATCTTATTACTTCAGGTAATATTTCAGGGTTCATGTCTGGGCACATAACACTAAGGCTGTCCTTCTTGTTTGACTGGACCCATGGCCACAAAATATTTTCTCATCTGGTTGATCTCAACAGCCATCNGTTGATCAATCTTATTACTTCAGGTAATACTTCAGGGTTCATGTCTGGGCACATAACACTAAGGCTGTCCTTGTTTGACTGGACCCATGGCCACAAAATATTTTCTCATCTGGTTGATCTCAACAGCCATCCCTCCAAAGGCACAAGGCTAGTATTGTTGAGGTCTCCAGAAAGACTCTATAAATAGAACCTGTCTTGCCCCCATAACTTTCCATTTGAGAAATAAAACAAAAGTGTGGCAGATTGAGGCCAAAACGTATTTGTTATTAGCTGGCAAGGAATTGTCTGCCCCTAGTGGAGTACTGAATTTTCTCTCCCTGCAGGAAAATTGTTTCTACGGAGAAGAGAGACGGAAGCTCAGAGGAACTCATGTAGTTCATAGTTTTCAAATGTACACTTGACCATTCTCCCTCCACTGTGTTGGAGTAATGGGGCAGAGGAAAGTCAGCACTTTTTCTCTTAATTGATATGCACTTGCACATGGATGGGAAATCTGTCAGCTGTGGGAAACAAGATCTCCACCTTGACCAAGTTGTATGAGACGGGAGAGTGTCCACAGTCATAAAATACTTAGACCAGCTACAATATTGCCAGAGAGGCATGTTTTCATTTGGGTGGATTCTGAAAAAGGGTTCATCCACATTTTATCTATGTAACATAACCCTAATCATAGCAAAGCATATGCTTGCTAAGCATAGCGAAGCCTTAATTTCCACAAAAATCTACACAGAAATATGTATCCCTCGTCTGTTCAGGATGTTAGGACATTGAGCCAATGTGAATTTGAAATGCTCTTCACTTTATAGTCCTGCTAATTCACTGTGTGACATCGATGTCTCTCTAGTACTGCCTTGCTCTCCTGCTGGTCTTCAGTCTACTCAGGTCTTCAATGTTCCGTCCCTTCACCTCGGAGGAACACCTGTGTCTTTGCCAGTTTTGAAGGTGAATTGTTTTATCTTCAAAATAAAGGAAGCACATACTGGTGGTGAGCTACCTCACATGAAGTTTTAGTGCACATGTGAAGGTGCTAGGTGGCAAGTAAAGAAAATCGCTGATGTTCTTAGAGTAGTAATCACTCCCTCCCGATAGGTAGTGAGTCAATGTTCTTGAAAGGTGATATGTTATCTGTGCCATGAACGTGAATGCTTCTATTTGTTTTTTTTTTCTTTTTTTTTGAAAAATGAAGCAATGTCTGCAAAGACAATGGATCTATATCTGACCACTAAGCTCCAATAGATAATATGGATATTGATTTTTGTGATCTCTCTTTATTACTCGAGGAATGAGGAATCAATGTCTTCAGCGATTGTATGATAAAAAAAACGTAGGAAATGAGAAGTTTCTGTGAACAGAGGAGAAACTCTGGCAACATTTCAAAGCTGTAGTAGACTACATAAAATCTATAGTTGTACTATGCGAAGGTCGAGTAAAGAAATGAGGATGAATTTTGTCATTAGTTACAAACCTAACTGTATCACATAAAGCTATGAAAAGCTGAAATTGTCTTCAGTTTTGACTGGACAGCTACCAACGAATCGTGATAGTATTACTTTAACCAACTTCTTAGCATATAAGCTCTGTCTTTGAATTATGTATGTGCTGACCATGTGTACCTTTGTTATCTACATAGAATCTGAATCCTCGAATTCAACACATGTGTCTCATCCCATAATTCCCTGAGCATGTAACTGTTGCTTGATAAGTGGTTGTTCTATCGATGATACCTTAGGGTGGGATTGGAAGAAATAGGGACCCATGGGGTATTATCATGTTAGGACAACAACTAAAATGTAATGAAATATTTTCCAGGTTCTGGGCATGGTTCTTGACAAGCATTATTCATTTAATCGGTACAACTACACTGTGCTCTACTGGGCATGAAAAATCTGATGTTCAATAACTGAGTAAGTTACGTAGACAATGATGTGCCATTATAAATCTCAAGAATCATGCCCAGGTGATTCCTTCTATGTGGAATGTTCTTCTCTAGATATTTCTTTGGCTTGTTTCTCATTAAGAACTATTCTCCTCCAGTCTCAGGCCTGACTCAGTGTCCTATCTAAAATGGCAACGTTTCCCCTACTCTTACTTTCCTTGTTCATCTTGGTGGAGGACCATATAACATTCTATACATTTGAGTTCTTTTATTTCTGCTCCCCAAACTTGAGTATAATAGGGGTTTATTTTTCCACTTAGGATGACTTACATTTCTTGAACACATTTGGGGAAATAGTAGTCACTAAAATAATTAATAATAAATTTAACCTACATGGGCTGAGTCACTTAAACCATATTGAAGTGTTAAAGATGTTTAGTGCATTGTTTAGAGCACGTTGTCTGAGTGAATCAGATAGTGAAATCTAATGAAATCTTGTGTATGGTTTTCTCCACTAAGGTTCTGTACTCTTTGTTTTTTATATTGTATTTTTTCTCTCACAGTGAATGTGTCTATCAAATTGTTGAACTGCAGAACTATCTGGAGAACATATTCAGACATAGTGGTGTATTCTTAAGAGAACAAAGAAACCCTCCAAGGCATAGGAAGTTTGTGGATTTTGTACTGACTTCTCAGTAGTTCAAATGAATGTGGAGAAAGCTTGACTGCATCTAAGTTAACGTATTTAAACTGTTTTGTATTCTGAATTCCAATGTAGACTGGTAACAAGTTAATGATTTGTGTTTCAAACACTGTTGGAAGTTGATTCCGACAACATCTGCACAGGCTCATTGCCTTGGGGAAGACATAAACCGAAACCATGTTGGTAAATCCACATTACAAACGAATTCAGAGGCTTCACCCCCTTTTTAATAGTCATTTTTTAAACTTTATTGGCCACATACGTCTGTGTGTCTTTCTCTCAGATGCACGTGCACACAAGCACACAGAGTAGTAGATCATCTCAGGGTAGATAAAGTGAACTTACAGTCTACCCCCTGAGCGTAATTTTAAATGACATTTTTCATGCTTTCACCTAATGTATGTGTGACAATATAGAATCTGAGATAGTTTTTCTTTTAACCAGTTAAAAAATTTCCCATATTGTTGCCCATAGCTAGAATAAAAGCTATGTGATATGAAGTATTTTCTGCACTTATTCTGCTGAAATAAAACTTCCCTAAAGGTATAGTTGCGGAGTAGATGCACTCAACTAGATCAGAATGAAAAAATAGAAATACATTGTTATCCTATATTGAGAATAATTCTTCACTGGATTTTCAATATAAGAAAATCTCAATATGATGTACATTCAGAAATGTAGTCAACACCAGAGGGACTTTGTTTTTTTAATAAAATCGCATATTTCACATATATTGGCCATTATTTTCGAACTGAAAATTCACTTTTTTATTTGTAATCATTGACCTTCAATTAAAAATGAGCTTTAAAAAAATGCTCTTCACTGAAGTAGTAGTTATTTTGCCTTATGGTTTATAAAACTACTAATTCAAAAGTCTTTGGGAATAATTACTGGTTTTTAACTTCAAGCATTTATTATAGTAATAAGTTATTTCAATGACCCATAATCAGAAACTAATAGAATTAATGAATAAACTTGAGAAATGCAGAGATTTAGGCAATATGGATAATATTCTCCAACCATTATTAATGCTCAGTTTTTATGCTTGATTTTATGTTAAAATTTTAATTCACAGGCTAGCACTGATTTTTTTTTTAATCAAGTAACATCATAAATGCTGTGAGTTTACAGTGATTATATATGGACTAAAGTGATTTTTTTATTACCCCCATTCTTTTGTATGTGTTAAACTTTGAAGCATTTTTCAAACTCAGCTCTTAATTTTCAACTCCTTAGATGTTTAACCTACACATTCAGAGATTGACACTAAATACATATAATATTCCTAGTAACTGGTTTAAAGACTTTTACAGGAATCCATAAGAGCAAACAAGTTTATTATTGGAATAACCAAAGTCTGAAAGGAAGCCATCTGTAATGTCACAGAGATGGGCAGACACTTAAAAACGGCCATCTCTTGGGATGGGCCTCTTATAAGAGTCATTATCACTTTGGGGGTTTTCTTTGTTTCTCATCTTTTTCCAAACCCTTGTGTCAAGAGCTAACTTTGAATAGATTGCACTGGGAGCTGCTCTACTACTTACAAAGTGCTGACTGATGATTTTCAATTTTGATCTGCCCTGTGGACTTCTAATCTTTGTAAAATGAAATTTTAAAAAAGACTTAAATATCCCCTAAAATTTGTATGTGAACTGTACCCTTAGTTTGGAAGAGGGAAAAAGTAACAAAGTTGTTGCTGAGTTAAGACCGGGAATTAATCCTATTAACTAAAACATCGGAACAATACATTCCGTCAGGAAGTTGAGTCAGTAGAACCTCAGCAATAGGATGAGGAGTCACGGTAGGAAGCTGGCGGCTCCAGGTGGAAAGACAGCTTTTCAGAGTGAAGTCAATAAATGAGTCAGGTCTTGTGGAGATTGGAGGGCCTGCTGAACTAACTAGTGTGCTACTAGAAAATTACTACAAACAGGAACAGATGGGCTAGTTGAATCACAGACACAAAAGACTTCGGATGGGGAATGTAGGCAGAACGGAGAAAAGATGAGGGAATCTGGGAACAATCTCAGGGAATCTTGTGTACTGAGTTCCAGGTAATTTCAGAGACCACTGTTTTGACTTAGAATCAAACAGCAGACTGAAAAACATGTTTTTGTTTGTTTGCTCTTTTTTTTTTCTTCCCCTGTCATTGGAAAGAATCGTGGTTGTTGGTAAAGATAGGGCAAGTAAGGGCGCCTGGGTGGTTCAGTGGCTTAAAGCCTCTGCCTTCAGCTCAGGTCATGATCTCAGGGTCCTGGAATCGAGCCCCGCATCAGGCTCCCTGCTCAGTGGGGAGCCTGCTTCCTCCTCTCTCTCTGCCTGCCTCTCTGCCTGCTTGTGATCTGATCTCTCTGTGTCAAATAAATAAAATCTTAAAAAAAAAAAATAGGGCAAGTAAGTGCGGGTGAATGGAATGGGTTCAGAGCAAGCTAGGGTCGGAGGAGCTGGCTTTCTGGAAATAGCCAGACATCAGCAGTGGCTACGAATCAAACTTCAAATTTTTCATATGCAGGCAGATACATTTAGGATTCTCCCATAGTGTAGGGCAGCCTAGTCAGCGCTGTTGGTAGCCGTCTTGGTGCCATGGATATGTTCAGATGAACTCGGCGAAGGGCATTCTTCTCGCTGTTTTTGCCTGCAGAGGTGCTGAGATGGTGTAGGTGGTGTCCAGGGAGATGACAGCAAAACATTCAGGTGTGTCTTTCCCTGGCTCCATACCCCGTCTGAGTGACCATGACCACTTCACAATACCGAGTGACTTCCCAGTGTTCCCAAAGGCCTGCCAACGTGCGAGTCACACTTGATCCATTCGCTGACTCACAGATATGGCCCCGGCCCCCATTAGATGGGGCCATGTTTTCCCATCTCTTTCACGCCACGCTGTGCACCTAAATTGGACCATGGTACTCCTTGCTTCCTCTCCCCCAGCCCGTCCGAAATATTTTGGGGGCCTGTTTCAAACTCCACCTCCTCCGTGAAGCTTTTATCAGCTTCAGTGAACTCAATCTTGTCAGAGCTATTGTGTGTATCTTAACTCCCATGCTACCTCTAATTTATTCTGCCTGGTATCCTGTGTGTGATTCATGTGTGAATTTTGTCTCCCTAACTCGAAGGTAGAGTTTTGATGGAAGGGGCTGTGTTTTAGAGATCTTACTCTGCACCATGTCTGCCAGCCACATGGTAGACCAAAAAAACCCCAAAAAACAAAAAAACAAAACAACTGTTGAATATACACATTCAAATTCTTAGATTTTCCACATCTCCGTTTGGAACAAAAGATAAGACACTAAGATAAGTGGTTGCTAGTTCAATTTTTCGCATAGTTTCCCTCCGTAACTTAATATACCCCATTCTTTTACATAGGGAGAATCCGAAGAGGCAACTGTTGTTGTCTTGGCTGGCTGACCCCCAGGCAGTCACTTAAACTTTCCCAAACTCTGTTCCATCACCTGTAAAATGAAGAAGCTGACCTTACCTCCTGTGATTTTATCACAGTAATTTATGCTTAATTAGATTCAAAGAGGAGCTGTGTCTTTGTGAGTATCATACAAAGACATTTCTTCAATCATTTGTTGATTCATGTAGACTTAGAAAATCTCTCTTATATCCCTTTCTCTGTCCCAGGCGACGGGAACAGAGAGGTGCCCAGTAAGAGGCCCGATCCAGCCCTCAGAGAGAGGACAGGCAGGAAGGAAGTAAGAGGGATGGCGTGGGGCCAGGGGTGCGTGCTGTGGTCCCAAGGCGTGTTTTCCTGCATCAGCATCAGCATCACTTGAAAGCTTGTTAGAGATGCAGAAATGCGGTTGCCCACCCCAGACTCATCACATCACAAGTCCTGGAGGTGGATTCTAGCAGTCTGTTTCTAACAACCCAATTTCTTTCTTTCTCTCTCTTTCTTCCTTCCTTCCTTTCTTTCTTTCTCTCTTTCTCTTTCTCTCTTTCTCTCTCTCTCTTTCTCTCTTTCTTCTTTCATTTTATTTATTTGTTTGACAAAGAGAGAGAGATCACAAGTAGGCAGAGAAGCAGGCAAAGAGAGAGGAAGAAGCAGGCTCCCTGTCGAGCAGAGAGAGCCCGATGCGGGCCTCGATCCCAGGACCCTGAGATCACGACCTGAGCCGAAGGCAGAGGCTTTATCCCACTGAGCCACCCAGGCGCCGCTAACAACTCAGTTTCACAGTAAAGTTTGAGAACCACTGGCGTGATGAATGAAAACAAAACGTGATCAACAATCCACTTTTTCTTACTGGTAATTGGAGCACAGATACTTCAATTTTTTGAGACGCAGTTTTCCTTCTTTGTCAAATACTTGAAAGGTCGGTTTTTTTGTTTTTGTTTTTCCTGGAGAGTAATATTGGATATTTGCCAAGCCCATGTTATAATACCTGGCAAATAGTGAATATAGGTGTTTATACAGTTTCTTGACGAGGTGAAACACTTTAAGTGAGAAAACTGACTTTATTACCCTGTAGGTGTCCAGGTGTCAAATTATTTTCCATTTCACATAAAAATGAAGTTTATCATTGTAAGACCCGCAGTGTTTTTAGGAATGGACCTGGGTTGTGATTAAAAATTTTTGACTCTGCATGCATTGGTCTGCTTGGTTATCGTAACAGGTTGTCATTTATTATTTCCTGCAGTGTAAACACCCCGATAGACCATAGAGGATTATCTTATCTTGCCTTTACGATTGCCCCGTAATGGGGTAAGAATTAAACTGTGAAGTTGAAAGAATTTTCACAAATGTAATTTACCTGGGTAATCAGCCCCTCATCAAAAAAAAAAAATGAAGTATTAATAGAACCTGGAAACTCTTCCCATTTACTACCGTTTCCTGTTCTACTTCCCTCTCTCCGACTGTACTACTCTCCTTAATTCTAATGCTGTAAGTTAGTTTCGTCAGTTTTGAACCTGATATAAATTGAATCCTACAGGTAGGACTTGTTGTGTCTTCTTTTCACTCCCTATTGTGTTTGTAAGATTCATGCATGCCTTTTTGTATACAGCAATAGTTAGTTCATTTTTGCTCTGTATTCTGACTCACTTTTCATGAATAGTAAAAGGAACATATGTGGGGAATTTAGTCCAGGAATCATTCCATGAAAGAGAAGGCCAAAGAGGGAGTTTATAACACCTGTGAAACATATTTAAATATCTGCTTTCAGATTTTACTCTGGGTGGTCGTTCTTGTTGGTACTCTGTTAGTTTGCTCCATATTCCTCCACCCAGATGGAACAGCCTCTCTGATACTCCTTAGAGTTTATTCTCATTAACAGTCTTAAACAAGGAAAGCACTCCACAAAACCATGGGTCCCATAGGTGTGCTAGAGATTGAACAAAGATTAACAGAGTTAATCCCCAAACTTAGTTCTGTCCAGTAATTCAAGATCTTTAAGCGAGATACTTAGAAATGGTTTCATATCATTAGGAATAATTGCAACTTGGCAATAATAGTAAAACACTGGTTCTTGCCCTTATTTATCTTCTGCCTTAAAACTTTGAAGTGCAATTAGATGTTTGGAACTCGGATGGGGTGACAGGAAGAGGAAGCCCTTTCCAAGAAACAGGTTCCAGAACCCAGAATTTAAATTTACACTTCTAACACCCACATAACCATGTGTTCGCTCTCTTTGTGTTTCATTACAAGCCTTATAAATGATCATTACTGAAAAAGACATCTTGAAGCACATTGCACAGAACATTTGAATACACTTACCTCCTGTAGAAATGGGATTAAAATTTTAGTAACAGCACTTTTGTGGTATCTGTAAGGTAAATTGGGATTCCAGCAGCAGTTCCTTTATGTTAACTTTACTAGATAATGTTATGCCATGGCAATTTAGATTTAATCAGATGCGCTCACTTGACTTCAGAGTCAAATGTTTGTCTGGGTTTCTCTGTTGTCATATCAAATGTTAGCTGATGTCTTTTCTGAGTTGGCAGGACAGGAATGTATACAAATCAGCATCATGGATAAGAATGATGTGCAACTCAATTTAGATATATGACGGATGCATATTCTAAATGATGTTATAAATGTGCCACAAAAATAGCTCGCATGTGTTATTTAAAGTATCCAGTACCTGGAGGAAAAGTACATTTTATACCTTATAATTAAATATAGGGAGAATCAGCAGTAACAATTTTATTCAAAGATAGTCAATATGGTTTAAGTTATTTAAAATTTTGCATTAGGTATCCCCTGTAGACCTAGAAAGTAATGTTTCCACATTTGTATTATTGCACTGTTGAAGGAAATCAAATTATAAATACATATCTTAATTCATTAGCATATTTTAATTCTTGAGAATAAACAAGTCTTATTTCTCAAATCAGGAGGAAATAACAGGACACAATCAGCAAAATTAAAAAGCAAATAGACGAAGGAACTGTATCATGACAGTATTTTTGCTAAGTGATCAAATGTAAATAATTATCTATGCCATGACATCAAATATATCTCATCACATTTGACTGGACATCTAGCTGTACCCTGAATTGAAAATGACTACATTTGATAAGGGGTAATGGAACATTTTAATGAAGGCACTGTAGTTGCATTAAATTTTCTCATTATTGAATATCATTATTGTGGAAATTGTGGATATTCTCGGATTCACAGACACATTACAATTGATACTAAATTATATATCCATATAAAAATAGGTTTCTTGACCATCTCACAGTGTACATTTTTTTAGTAACTAAGGTGACCATGGATGTTCAATGTGTATAGCTAACCTAAAGTGGAAGAATTTATGCTTGATTTAATTTCACTTCAAAATATAGACACAAATGATGTATGGTTCCCACACAACTTTATAGGAATGCCAAAAAAAAAAAAATTAGCTAAATTAACAAAATACATCCTCACTCAACCGAAATGTTCAGAATATATTTTTGGCTTCCCTTATTAGTCAATTCATTGTTGCATTTTTTTGTTAGTTTGTGAATTTGAAGACATAATTTCTAAATTCCTATTGCTAATTTTCTGTTAATTTCATTACTGCTCTTCATTATGTTCTATGATAAGTTATTTTCCTTATCTCAGACTTAGATTAATAATGAAAAGAAAGCTAGAAATTTAAGGAAAGGAGCAGAGAGGGATTATTTGGTGATCCATAGAATCTTGTAATATTTTTCATTCTGCTTTGTTCAAAGAAAGCCATCCACTCTAACTTGCCATATAGTTGTGCCCACGACTATCATTTCAGACTTTTCTGAACTATCCCGGTATGGTTAATAGTCATGACAGCTCCCATCGAGTGTGTGTGTATGTGTGAACAGACAGTTTTCTAAGAATGTGTTCTGGGTCACAAAGTTAGTAAGTGACAAAATTAAGATTTAAGACAACTTTGCCCCCAGTTTCCCTTTTGTTATAAATGCAAAGTATCATCATGAATCACTGTATGACTAAAATCGTATTCTGCCACAGAAAAGACCTTACTTAATTGTTTAGAAGAGCTTTCTATGACGTAAATGAGAGGCCTCGGGAGTTGTTTCCACCACATGTCATCAAGAAAGATCTATAGGGGCTCCTGGGTGGCTCAGTGGGTTAAAGCCTCTGCCTTTGGATCAGATCATGATCTCAGGGTCCTAGGATTGAGCCCCGCATCTGGCTCTCTGCTCTGCAGGGAGCCTGCTTCCTCCTCTCTCTCTCTGCCTGCCTCTCTGCCTACTTGCGATCTCTCTCTCTCTGCCAAATAAATAAAATCTTAAAAAAAAAAACGGCCTGATTCTAGGGAAGTAGTTTCTTAGGAGGATCAGCATATTAGGGCCAGCCAATTTCCATCTGAGTCCAACTACAGCCACTGAATGAAGTGTCAGAGCCAGATGTGATTAATCACAAAGTGAACTGATACTGGAGGAGAGCCTGTTTTGCATATATTAAGAACGGACAGTCAGCTATGTGTATACGGTACTAGCAAGTGTGTGGTAATTGTATCTGGGATCAGTAAACTAAGAATTCAATACTCTAAGGGTTCTAGGATCAATGAACTAAGGGCATTTGGTTAATATCCAAGCTCCCCCAACCCAATGATCCTTCCTCTTATGACAGGAGTGCATGTGTTCCTTCCATATCTGAACACTTAGGTGCTTAATCTTTGTTTGGAAGCTCTAGGCTTTTAAATGGAGAGAACACTCATCATTTTTGGCCCAGTCCACCGGGAGGGCCTTCTAGAGGTACAGGACTGTGGCCTTCACACCTACCCCAAAGAAATACTCCCACCCGTATTAGGTAAACTAGGAAGGTTTGCTTACATTAGATTTCATATTGGATAATATTTTATAGTCGGTAACCTTTTGGACTTGAGCAATTCCATTATTAATATATACAGGTTTAAAAGTCTGCCTCTTTTCCTTCTGCCACAGTTTCATCAAACTCAGCAGAGTGACTGCAGTGTGGTGACAAGTCTCACCAGGGTTCTGGAATTTGTTTGGCTCTCCCCAGCACTGGACCACTAATGAGGCAATTGGTGAATATTTATTTGCCCTTGTCCCTCACTCCCCTAGAGAAATGAGTCCAGACCACGGCTGTGGACAGGAAAACCAACCAGGCTTTTAGACTGGCCTTCAAGCTCCAACCAGACATTTGTTTTCCAGTCTTCTTCATGCTTTTCTCCATCCCCAGGGTGTTTTGATTCTTAATGTTCATCAACCACTGCCAAATGGTACTCCAAGGGAGGTGGGCCAGACCCTGCTGTTTTAATCAAAGATAAAACGTAAGATTTCCAATACCCCCTGGGTAGCTACAGTCTGTAAACCTATCTCTGATGATATGAAAATGTTGGTAAGCCCAAGCCAATGACTAGACACTGAAAGCCTTCAGAAATGGAACTTAATGGGGAATTTAGGCAACTGACGTGCACAGGACACTTTGGGGAGGGAGCCACTAGGTTGGGGGCTTTTTAGTTTCATTAGAGGACACCATCCCTCCTCTGAAGGGATCAGGAATGGAGCTGGCCCAGGAGCACTGTGGGACACAACCTTGGCCTCGGAACACCTGCTTTGTGTCTGGGGCATGAGCCTGCAGATCAGTACTGGTTCCTCTTAGAGAAATAGAATATGAATACTTCAGTGAGCAGGGGAGGGTTTTTTTTTTTTTTTAAGATTTTATTTATGTATTTGACAGAGACAAAGGGAGAGAGGGAACGAAAGCAAGGTGAGTGAGAGAGAGAGATATAGGCTTCCCACAGAGCAGGGAGCCTGATGTGGGGCTGGATCCCGGGGTCCTGGGATCATGACCTGAGCCAAAGGCAGACAGGGAGCCTGCTTCCCCCTCTCTCTCTCTGCCTGCCTCTCTGCCTACTTGTGATCTCTCTCTCTGTCAAATAAATAAATAAAATCTTAAAAAAATAAAAAAAAATCTATAACTTGGCTCTTCAATTATCCCCCTCCTTCCACCACCGGAAAGGAAAAGGAAAAAAAAAATTAACCGGTGGAACATGAGTCTACTAATCTGATACTGTTCTAAAATGTCCTTTCGATGAGGATTATAGATGGTTTGAATGTCATCCCATACTAGCAGATAAAGTGGAATAGCCACTTTCCTTCAGTGTGTATATACGTCCCATGCTCAGTGTTTGGAAGACTATAGAGGAAATATTTTGGAAAAGATTCTTGAATTCATGGAAGACTCTATGAGAAGGTGTGGATGACTCTAACAATATTAAAATCCCTGGAAGTATTTTGTGTCCTGTTAATAAAATATAGAAGGCTGAAATTGGACAAAAATTGTCGAACATACTGAACATTGTGTAAATGGCGTAGAAGGGGGTCATTATCAAAACGAAGAATGGGATTGGCATCACTCTAAGTCTGGGCTGGTCCAAGTGCCGTCCTTGTATGGTTATTGTCAGCATCATCTGGGAACTTGTTGAAATGCATATTCTCAGGCTTCCACCCCACACCTATTGCATTTGAACTTTGATTTTAACAATTTCTTTATGTGATGTGCCTACCCATTAAAGACTGAGGAGTACTAAGCTACTGAGCAGGGTAAAAAAATACTTATTTAGGTTTATGTAATTGGCTGATTTCCTACTGCTTTTCCATGATGTATTGTGCCAATCGTAGTGGAAAGAATCACGTAGCTTTTATCATAAACTATACCCGTATAATGGATTGGAGACTTTGTAGGTGAATGGTCATGGATACCTCAAAGCTAAAAGAAAAGAAAAAGAAGAAAAACAAGTGACCAGTTGATTTGCAGAGTTTCATCTTTTACATCATAATGGTTAGGCAGCATGAAAGGGAAGGTAAAATAAGAAAGAAGGCAAAACTCAAAGCTAAAAATACATGGAAAATCATGTGCTCACATGTGGTGTTAAAAAAGTCTGATAAAAAAGGTGGAATTGGATAGGATGGCCAACATTGATAGAAACTGGATTTTTATTCGGAGAAAAGTATCAAAAGGATTGGGAAGTAGTTCAGATGTGACAGGAAAGTATTTTCACTATGAGGTCCAAAATGGATTTTATCGTTAACAGGACTCATTTTCAAAAAATATATATGGAATTACAATTTTTCAAGTATTCATTACAATTTCTAGTTCTATATGTAGCTATTCATGTGAATGTGATCTGGATCTAAAATTTAGATGTGGATATAATTAACACTTGAGTACTAGAGCACAGGTTTCCTTTGATTTACTACTTGATCTCTGACACAGTGTTCTGTAAATAGCTGCCAAAGTTGATGAATTTGAGCCTTTTTTTTTTTTTTTTTTTGGTCTTTACTACAAAGTTATCCTTAGGGCCAGTGCTATAGGAAATACCCTTAGGGAAAAAGAGCACATATTTATTTTTAAATGATTTCATGCCTTTCCTTGAGGGTTAATGCTGCCTTAAAGTATGAAAACAAAGCATTGTGTTCAAGATTTAGGTTATCCATGTCCAGTGCTAGGGATGGGATCAGTTCAGCTCAGGTCACAGGGAGGGAATAGATCTATTCTGTTTTCCATCTACCTGCTGGTACAGTCTGTCAAAAGCTATCACGTAAGTTAATATTTCTTCAAAAACAGTAACAGTGAGGAGCCTGGGTGGCTCAGTCAGTTAAGGATCTGACTCTTGGTTTCAGCTCATGTCATACTCTTATGGGTGATGGGATGGAGCCCTGTCATAGGGCTCCGTGTGGGGAGTGGGCTTGAAGATTCCCTCTGCCCCTTCCCCCACTCTGGGCTCATATGCTCGCTCTCGCTCTCTCTCTCTCTCTCTCATAAATAAAATCTTTAACCCACTGAGCCACCCAGGTGCCCCCCCTTTTTTTTTTTAAAGATTTTATTTATTTATTTGACACAGAGAGATCACAAGTAGGCAGAGANATAAATAAAATCTTTAACCCACTGAGCCACCCAGGTGCCCCCCCTTTTTTTTTTTAAAGATTTTATTTATTTATTTGACACAGAGAGATCACAAGTAGGCAGAGAGGCAGGCAGAGAGAGAGAGGGAAGCAGGCTCCTTGCCGAGCAGGGAGCCCGATGTGGGCCTCAATCCCAGGACCCTGAGATCATGACCTGAGCCGAAGGCAGAGGCTTTAACCCACTAATAAATAAAATCTTTAAAACAAAAACGGTAACAGTGAACACTTACTGGGAACTTACTGGACTAAGTACTGGGGTAAGCACTTGGTAAAGAGTTGTCATTTAAACTCACAACTAATTGGGACGCTTAGGTTAAGCATCTGCCTTCTGTTCAGGTCCTGATCCCAGGGTCCTGGGATCAAGTCCAGCATCAGGATCCTTGCTCATGGGGGAGCCTGCTTCTCCCTCTGCTTGTATGTGTACTCTCCCTCTCTGACAAAGAAATAAACAAAATCTTAAAAACAAACAAACTCACAGCTAACCTAAGAAGTAGATTCTATGATAGCACCATTAACAGATCAGGAAGTATCCCTGCTATTAAAAAACATTGACAGGCTTCAAGTGCAGGTCTCAGGCATATGGGATTGGCATATAAACATGGCATGATTCTGTCTTCTTTATGAGAAGAAAAGGTTTAAAGGGATTCATTGAAAAAATAATAAAAGTAACAATAGTTTTAGGACATTATGGCTTATAAGTCAGTACCTTGAAATGTTATTAGCAATAGGAGAGTTCCATAAACAATATGAATATTTATAAGTGAGCCATCATTTTTTACTCTGCCATGAAGGAGTGCTGATTTTTTATAATTTTAGTCATTTTAGAAAAAAAATCCCTTTTCTCCCCCTTTATTCTTGCAAATTTTCTTGACCAGGACAAGCAACAAAGGTTAAACCCACAGTCTGAAGACATTTCACAAGGAAGGGAGGGGGGTTCTTTCCAACTTAGAGGAATTTACAAAAGACTCTGGTATATTCCCAAGTGGATGAACTAAGCCCATTAAAACTAAACATTTTACATAAGCTGTGAAACTTTTCATTGTGATGGATTCTCATTATGTCCCAGCATGCAAACATTTCTTTTGTACTTTGCAAATGGCAGTAGTCTTGGAAAATTTGTGCATATAATGAATGGAACAACTACAATAATAGGTCATTCACCCGCAAAGTGAGTAAAAGTTAGGGGTATTCTGCAAGGAGATATATTTAAAATTTCTGTCAAGTCAAATGTCTCTGGCGTTTTGTTCTCCCACATAATGGAATTCATTTTTGCAGTCCTTTTAAAGGTACACAGGGGTAGCTATAGCAACATGAGGGGGGATCACTTTGTTTCCTCAAGCACATGGAGCCCTGTAACTAGGCAGAGGCGCATTTCCAGAGATATGTTGTGCTGTGCATCCGAAATAAGGCACTGGTTTTCAGTACCAATTTCACTCTCCTTAAATTAGAATATAATGATCATATTTTAATATGGAAAATTTGTCAAATTACCATAGTGCTGTGAAAGGATCTTCTATATTTGGATGCCTCCTCTTACATTTTTTAATACTAAGTGAACATATACTTGTACCTGTAAATTAGGCGAGGATAGAGTCACTGAACCCACGGCAGGGAAGCGCTGGATCCCGGGCGCTGAGCTTGGTGTCTTGTCATTTGATGACTTTGTTCAAGTCTAAAATATTTCTTGCCACCAAAGTCCAACACAAATAAATATTGTGAAGAACTGTTTGATTTTTTTTCCCTTGAAAAATACCATCTAGGGAAAGCTGGATGGGTTCTGGAATTTGTGGACTCAAGGAAGGAGGAAATACAGAGATGGTGTAGACAAGCCATAGTACCAGGCAACCCACTTTCCGTCTGTATTTTGACACGAATCTCTGAGCTGCGTAGGATGACAGAGCCATGATCTGAGGATTTGGAGGGAGGAGGAATGAAGTGGGTGTCATTAGTATATTCTTTGTCTTTCTTACGAATGGAAAGCCAAATTTTGTACCATAGTTTGGAAAGAATTCACAAAAGCGAGATGGTATTAGAGGGCACTCTTGGATTCCCTTTTTAACTAAATATGGGCTTTCCTCTCTACACTTGAGATTTTGTGTATCCAAAAGCATGGGAGTAGTTCTTTTAGCCTCCGATAGGCTGTGTGGACCTATTGTGTGAAAGTATAAACCTCTTGAAAAATCTCCACTCAAGATGATCTCACTGGGCACCTGGGTGGCTCAGTGGGTTAGAGCCTCTGCTTTCGGCTCAGGTCATGATTTCAGCGTCCTGGGATCGAGGCCTGCATGGGGGGGCGGGGGGGGTCCCTGCTCAGCGGGGAGCCTGCTTCCTCCTCTCTCTTTGCCTGCCTCTCTGCCTACTTGTGATCTCTCTCTCGCTCTGTGTCAAATAAATAAAATCTTAAAAAAGATCTCACCAATGAACTTTGTCTAGTTTCAATTCTAAAGACAACGAAACTTTAAAATAGAGTATTCATAATGATCAGTGTAGTTCTTATCCACGTAAAGATTTTGAAAGATGAATTATAAAGTTCAAACAGAAAATAGAAAAATACAGACTTGGATTGAAGCTGCTTCTCTGCTAATACGTATTTTTATCACCTACGTATACCTTTATTTGATTTAATATCCTTTATTTTATAGCCAAATTCTGCCCTTCTCAAAAATATTAAAATGTACAAGTACATGATAGAAAATACTACTCATAAACCTATGCACACGTCCAGGTAGTAACTGATATCTATTTAACATTTTAATACAATTCTATATCTTATTTAACCTTGTGCAATCAAAAACTACATTCTTTAATTTAAATTAGTCGCTATGTCGTCATGCTGACAATATCCCTTAAGTCCTATTTTCACACTTACATTTTAGAAAAATTGCTTTACAGTTGCTTTTCATTTTGGATATTTAAATGTTTAAGGTGTGAAAACTCATTTGTACTATTTCGGATCATGTGTTATATAACATCACATTCTTTTTTTTAAGGACTTTATTACTGTTTTTAGAGCACTATTAGATTCATAGCAAAAATGAAAGGAAGGTACAGATATTTCCCATATCCCCTTCCCTCCCATGCATAGTTTGACCCATTGTTAACATCACTTATCACAACACTACCTATCTTAAAACTGATGAACTTACACTGACACAGTATCACCTGAAATACATAGCGTTAGGATTCATTCTTAGTGCCTTATATTCTATGGGTTTGGACAAATGTCAAATGATGTGTCTCCATTATTGTATCAGAGTATACTCACTGCCCTAAATACACTCTGTGTTCTGCATGTTCATTCCCTCTTCCCCACAACTACTGATAGTAAAACTGTCTCCATAGTTTTGCCTTTTTCATATGATTATAATGTAATGGTATATATAATTGACATATAATTGGTTATAGAATTAGAACCATTTATAATCATAGGGTAGATAGCCCTTTGAGATTGGCTTCTTTTCCTTAGCCATAAGCATTTAAGTGTTCTCTATGCTGTCTTCTAGTTTGATAGCTGAGAACTTTCTCTCTGCTGAGTAATATTCCATTGTCTGTTGATACCACAGTATATTTATCCATTCACCTCCTGAAGGACATCTTGGTTGCTTCCAAGTTTTATCAAGTAAAAATACAAGTGGTATAAACCTATTTGAAGGTTTTTGTGTCCACCATCGTTTCTCATCTCCTTTGGGTAAATACTAAGGAGTGCAATTGCTGGATCATATGGAGAGAACCTGTTCAGTTTTTTAAGAAACTACCAAACTGTCTTCCAAAGCAGTTAAACCATCTTGCATCCCCATCAACAAGTATGAGAGTTACTATTGTTCCACTTCCTCACCAGTATTTGGTGTTGCTGGTGTTCTAGATTTGGCCATTGTAATAGGTATATAGTACTAGTGCTATCCCATTATTTTAAACCACATTTTCCTGTTGACATATGTGGAGAATTTTTTCTATGCTTATTTGCTATCTGTATATCTTTTTGATGAGGTGTCTGTTAAGGTATTTCACCCATTTTTAAAATGAGATGTCCTTGAGTTTTAGCAATTCTTAGTATATCTTGGACTGTTAATGATTAGATGTACCTTTTGTAAATATTTTCTCCTTAACTGTGACTTGTCTTCTCATTCTCTTGGCATCGTTTTTCACAGGGCAGAAGTTTTTAATTTTAGCTAACTCCCCCTTACTTAGTATTTTTTTCATGAATCATGTTTTTGGAATTCGACCTAAATTACGTAATCACACCTGAGGTGTGATTGAGGTCATTGAGATTTTCTCCAAGTCCTAGAGTTTTATAGTTTTATAGTTTTGCATTTTACATCTAGGCTTAGGATCCATTTTGAGTTAATTTTGATGCAGGTTGTAAAGTCCATGTCTAGGTTTATTTTTTACATGTGGACATCCCTTTGTTTCAGCACCATATACCGAGACTTTTTTTTTTCCTCCATTGTATTGCCTTTCTACCTTTGTCAAAGACCAGTGGATGGTATTTCTGAGGGTCTATTTCTTGGCTCTCTATTGTGCTCTGTTGATCTATTCTTTCACCAATACCATGCCTTCTTGATTACTGCACTGGTAAGTCTTGACATTGGGCAGTGTCAGTCCTCCAGCTTTGTTCTCCTATGTTTTGTTGGCTATTCTGAGCCTTTCGCCTTTCTATGTGAATTTCTGAATCAGTACATAAATATCTATGAAATAATTCGCTGGAATCTTGATGGGAACTGTACTGAATCAGTATATCCAGGTGGGAAGAACTGGCATCACACTCTTTTATAACAGATTCAAGAGAATTGTTTTCTCCTTTATTCAGCTCTACTTGTTTTTCATTCCACTCAGAAATTTTTCTTGGAAAAGAACCAATTTGACATCAATCTCCCCACCTCTCAGCCCACATAGTAATAAAGCACCAACCTTCTTTGGCTAACAGAGAATCATTAAAGAAAACTCTAAAAATTATTTCTAGGATCTTTCTGTGATAGCCAAGGTGTTCAACTTGTCTTTATTCTCTCCTCAACTGCAATTCAACTGCTTCTCCTGAATCCAAAGATTTATACTGTCATTGAAAAAATATTCTCCAAAATGTACTTAGCTATTTTTTAAGATTTTAGTTTTTAAGTAATCTCTGAACCCAGTGTGGGCCTCAAACTCACAACCCTGAGATCGAGAGTAGCGTGCTCCCCTGACTGAGCCAGCCAGGCACCCTTTACGTACTATTTTTACCATTAACTTTAGGAAAAAAATATAAAGAAAAGATTTGGAGTTGGCTAGAAGAATATATACATATATACTTAAAGAGTGCTTTGTTGTTAATGGAACTTACAAGATTAAAATCTATGTATAAGCATCTTTAGATCTCACAGGATTTCCTTCCAATGGATGATTTTAATGCTTACTAGATGTAATCATGTTCCATACAACTACAGGGTAATGCAAGTTATCAGAGTTCATTATTGCAAGTAAGATATGAGCCTGAGACTCAAGTCCACTAAAGAGACTCATTTTTATTGTATCTGTGCCAAATCAGCTATAGTGAAATTATCCATATATCTAATGAGCAGCTGTTTTTCTTGCTGCCCAGAGAACATGTGGTGAAATTCTCTCCTTCACAAGGTGCAGGTCAAATGCATCTCTGCCACAGCCCCTTCTTGCCTATTAAGTGAGAGCTTCATGTCTCTAACAGCCTGATGTTAGAAGTGCTCAGTGCTGTAGGAGAGTAGGAGATACGTGATGTTAAACTTCTGTGCTTTCTCCTGGCTAAGCCTAGTTGTTATTATCTGTCTGAGATTTTGTGCCCCAGGATTCACTTAGTTATCCATAGACGACAATATCAAGCAGAAACTGGGGTTTATGCAACTGAAAGGTAAGATCAGGCAGGTAACTTAGAAAAGTGCATCAACCCAAGAAACATTTTGAACTTAAGAATTCCTGAATAATTTTGCTGCTGGAGGAAATTGGCTGTTGGCTTTCAGATTTTAAAGAGTACAGTTATGGATACTAAGTTAATTCCACATTTGAGTGCCTTTTACACCTAAACCATTATGTAGATTTTATGAAGAATTCGTAAGACAAATCTGCATTGATAATTTGGCCAGTACTTTAAGCTCATAACTATTTTTGCGAGCATTTACTTTGTTTCAGGCATTTTACTTACATGTAATATCTCATTTAATGCTCACGATCCTAGTTTGTGATAGACTCACATGTATAAGAATTAAAAGGAGGCTAAAAAGGTTAAACAGCTTGCCAGGTGTCTTCGCTCATTATATAAAAGGTACTGAGTGACATATATGTACACATGATGTCTGTGCTTTTAACTAGGACCTTGTTCTACTCCCTTCAAGGTCTTGACCATGGGCTAGGAAAGGCAAGATTGAAGAGAAAAAAATAAGATACAACAGAAGTCATAAAATGGGAAAATGAGGTGGATACACCCGTATGGGTCATTTTAGTATGAAGTAGAAGAGGCTGAAGACGTCTCTACAGAAATAAAGCCATCTGTGGTTCTTGACTTTGAAGGATGGATAGAATTTCCTTAGCTAAAAAAATTGTGCTTGGTAGAGATATGTGTTGAGCTGAGGACAGAGAGGGAAAAGCTCAGAGGGTAATACAGTTAGTGACGAGAGTGTGAATGAAGACATAGGGGAGTAACAATTACACATGGCTTCTTCCTGGAATGATCAGTAGTCAGGCATAGATATGTGGAGGAAGTTGACCCATATACTTACTGCATGCAATAATTTTGGATTTGCTGAGTGTCAAGTTTAAGCATAAACAATGGAGGTTTGAAAGACTCTTTGACAGTTTGGCGTGTGTATCTCAGGACAGTAAATATCAAAAGTAATAAGTGGCCAGGTTCTTAATATCTGGAAACTCTTTTTTCTCTGTTTTAGAAAATTTCCTGCTGTAGAAATGACCTCATAGGGAAGCGGGAGTGGGAAAATCTAAGACCTAGCTAAAGTGGTAGTCCCTGGAACAAGAATAGGGCACAGCTAATGTTCTAAAAATTAGGAACCTTGGCAATTAAATATGATATTGTCACTGAGTATATGATTATTTTGAGTTTTAACACTAAAAATCAGTGGAAAAGTGATTTCTTCTCACAGATCTAACTTCCTTCCTTCCTCTTATTCTCTATAGCTCAGAGTATGGCTTTATGTTTGAAGGAGGTTCCTCAGCTTCCAAACCACTTCGATGTTTCTGTTTCATATGTACATTTTGTTCAAATAAAATTGAAAGCTAATGATATATATAGATTAATTATGCACTATGACATGTTTGTTATTATCTGAACCTAAACATTGATAAATATTTAGACATCTAGCTTTTCAGAAGCCCAAAATATGGCCCAAATTGTAGTTAATGGTGCAACTCTCCTTTGAGTTCTCTTTATTTTATAAGCATTTTTTGATTTGTATCTGTTGAAAGAGAACAAATATATTGGTCAATATTAACAAAATAGTTGTATCTGCTTTGTGTAAAAATAAGCGATTAAATATCATAATTAGGGTTAAAAGTGCATTTGAATTTTCTAGGTTTTTTATTATAACATTTAGTGTGCACGTGCATGATCAATATGCTAAAAAACTTTTGTTAGTAACACTACACATCGAAATATATATTGATTATATATTTCTTTAGATACCTGGGAAATAAATAGAATGAAATACGTTTGTGTATAAGTTATAAACATTTATATATTTATAATAACGTGTTATTCTTGCATCAATTATTGTATTTGAACTCCTTCAAATGTGCTGATCATTTTTTATCATTAACATTTATCATTANAAGTTATAAACATTTATATATTTATAATAACGTGTTATTCTTGCATCCATTATTGTATTTGAACTCCTTCAAATGTGCTGATCATTTTTTATCATTAACATTTATCATTAAACAAAAAACAAGACCGTATTGTAAAGAAACATCATTCCTGTTGATACTTCAGGTGTTTTGATATCCTGTGGACAGTTGTTTCCCCCATCATATTTTTCTTTAGAAAATACATTGAGTCATATGGGAAATTGGAATCCCAAGGAAAGGGTCCGCTAATAGAAGAAAATAAACAGACACAGATTCAGAAACTTTCTTGGGTGAGTTTGAGGAGGAAAAGTTCAGACAGTTCTTAAAGTTGGGTTCCGGTTAGCTCCCTCTCAAATGTTACCTCTTGACTTAGTATTCATCCTAGGACCCATCCTTGCTGCATTCCTTATGGTTCCCTGAAAGACCTGATGGATGAATTTTCTCTATAATGCCTCTTCTCAGAGCAGTTATTTCAGACTTCGGTTACAATTCTCTCCCTAACACTGACTCTATTTAATTGACTACATTCTGCCTCTCCCATCAGTCTGTAAGCCCTCTTGAGAGCAAGAGATGTGTTGCATCCATAAAACTTGTATTTCTACCACCTTCCACTGTGTCTTAGACATAGTCTAGGTTGTAAGCACGTGTGCTTAAAAAAGAATTAAGACATAACATGAAATACCTCATGAACTTTGAGTTATTGCAAGACTGATGATACTTGTTTCCAAATGAACACATTTGAGAAACATTGCAAAGTTTCAACCGTTAACAGGTGGAGACAGTTTTGAATTTGTTTTTAATTGTACCATGCGAGTAACTGTGGTAGGAGCTATACCTGATTTGGGTCTGTCTCTGAGTCTCTGCCTCTCTCCAATATTGGAAGGTAACTGTTGCTGAAATCCTTCTTGATTTTACTTAAATCACCTGTCTGAGCATGGCAACTGGAAAGGTATAGTTTGATGGATTGGTTTATTATAGTTAAATTGAGCATGGCACAGTCTAAATTGATCAGTAAAGAGACAAAATCCTGAACCATCTATGCCTTGGCTGTTTCGGTTCAGTTAGCTATCTATGGCCAAAATAGGGAGACAAAATATATACACGTATTTCTAAACATTTCTGAGTATTTTCAACACATCTTTGTTACAAAACAGTACATAAAGACACTTTCCATGACCAGATAAAAACCAAATGTGGCAACTGACAGCATATATTATCCTTTAAAACATTTCAGACTGTATTACTTTGCCTTTTCATTGTGTTTGTCATAAATCTCTTGGCAGAGGGATTTTTTTTTTAGAGTAGTTTCTCTTTTTACGTTAACATTTCTTGTTGTATAGTGTGCTCTTATTCATTACCCTTCACTCAGGAATGTTTCTACTTTTAGCCATAACTGTCTCCTTATGAACTATGCTGTTCTTAGTATGACTTATAAAATGAAAATGAAAGTATCTAAGAGATACATTTTGCTAAATGTAGCTCAGCTTTCCTTGTTTGAATTAGACCTCTAAGACAAGCTTATTTTGTTTGCCTTTTTAAAACCAGATTAAATAGATAATATCCAACTCTGTGTGAGATCTCCATTTTCTAGGTGGTAACATGATAACTCAATTTTTTTTTTTTGAGAACCAGAGAGAATTAAACTTTAGAAACCGTGTTTTATGATACTCTGTGATCTTACATGCATTAATAGGGACAGCTAAAAATCAACTTTCAAAGTTGAAAAAAATTATCATAGCATTATGGTTTTAATTTTAGAAGATGGGGAAAGCATAATATAAGGAAAAGAAAAAAAAAGAGCAATTGATACCTTACTCCAACACCCAGGTCTAAAAAGTACTTCTTATATTTTTTTTGAACATACAGTGTTTAGTTTGTGTTTGATGAAAATTTTCTCTGGTTTCATGTGGTGCTTCTTTTATAAAATTGGATTATTCTGTATTTCTAGGGTATTTTTTTTTAAGATTTTATCCATTTATTTATCAGAGAGTTGGAGAGCACACACACAAACAGGGGGAGCAGCAGGCAGAGGGAGAAGCAGACTCCCTGCTGAGTGAGGAGCCTGACTTGGGACTGGATCCCAGGATCCTGGGTTCACGATGGAGCCAAAGATGCTTAACGGACTGAGCCACCCAGGTGTCCCCGTATTTTTAGGTTTTAAGATTTAAAATTTTCTTTTTATTTTTCCATTTGAGAGAGAGAGTGCATGTGGGGTTGGGGCAGAGGGAGAGGAGAGAGAGAATCCCATGCAGACTCCATGTTAGGAGTGAAGTCCTATGCAAGGCTCTAGCCCAGGACCCTGAGATCATGACCTGAGCCAGAACCAAGAGTTGGTTGCTTAACTGACTAGGCCACCCAGGTACCCCTCTATTTTTAGTTTGTAAGCTCTGTTTAAGGTCTATTTACACATTTTTCCATTAGTGGTAATTCTTCCCCAACCGCATTTTTAATTGCTTCATCACATTGCGAGTGTACTATAATTTAACCATTGTCTATTATGGAGCTATTAAAGTTACTATCAATTTTTCAATATCAACAGTACTTTGGTAATGAACATTCTTGTCAGCAAATTTGGAACATTTTTGTGAATACTTAGAATTTCTTATGTGTGGAACTGAAATTGCTCTACACAAATACAGGATCTGTTTCTTTAAGTGTGTCTTATAAGGTGGTGATAAGGAAACTAGTAGGATCTCATCATTCAGAAGATATTACAATTCAGTAGGCTTATTTTACCTGTTGGTATATTTGAAAATATGGAAGACTGTGTTGTAGGCATTCACATAACATCTGATAAATAAATATACCATGGAAAACCCATATAACAGAAGTTCCTTGTAATTCACTTCTGCAATAGCCATAAAAACGAATATAAATGTTACATATTTATGTACTTATTAAGACAGACAGCCTTGGCACCAAGCTAATTATGGTCTGCAGTCACAGGACATGTTTTATGCATATCTTCTGCATTTAGAAAACGGTGAAACAGGTTTTGCACCTTAATGAAGAGAACCTCACTATCCCCACCCCCCTCACCCCAGCATCTCTGTTTTGAAGGACATGGGATTGTTTTCACATAGTGGCTGTTAAATTAAGTTTTCCCAGTGCCCTAGCATGCTGTGCCCACAAAAATTCTCAATGATCCTACATTTTAATATCTCTGAATAAGGCTATTTGGTTAAATAAGTGATCTGCAAGTGACCAAAATTAGGTGATTTTCTTACCATTCGACATTATAGTTAAGCACCCATTACATTTGTTTAGATATAATGTGCCAAAAACAGGAGAAATATAATAAAATTAAGAAATGAAGTGTTCATTAAAGAGCACAATAAACGGTTGCCTTTTCTTGCTACGATGGCCAGAAGGCCTAATTAACTTCTGGGAGCAGTGGCCCCATGGGCAGGATCCTTTGAGAGAGGATAAACCTCACTGAAACAGAAGCTAAGACTCGTTAGCTCTTAAACTGCTGTTCAGACCTAATTTCCATTGAATAAGGGCATATTTATGATAAAGAGTAAAAATGTTTACCTTATGTTCATATTTAATTAGCCTAATCGTTTGTTATCTCAATATTGTTTATTCTTTCTTTCTTAGGCAGAGACATGGCCATACAGACTTTTCTTTTCTTACCTGTAAGAGTTTCTACTTTAGGATGAAAGTAGTCTTTTTCCTTCCAATGCCCTTGGTGATTGCGTTTATTAGACCCTCATCGACAGGGCACATAAGGACTTGAAAGATACTCAAGTAAATTACAACCTTTAAATCCTATTCATCTCTATACGTATTTATCTCCTTAAAAATTATTCCAATAGATTTCTTACAACCTGATGATGATTCTGTTTATCTTTAACAGAACCTTGTTTTCCCTCAGTAAATTATTTCTCATTAATGAACTTGCACTTTATAATAAAGTCACTACCTCAGGTAGTTGAGGTGGAAGAGTCAAGAGTGAGTCTCTTTACCAGCACTCCACCCCCCTGTTTGAACAATGAGGAGTGTGCCCCCTCCTGCCTGGAGAACACACAAGGGAGATTATGCAAACAAGGGGGCCTAGTAGGTGTGAAGAACTTCCTTAGAAAGGTATTATGCTGCTTTTTCTTAAGCTGAGTGCAGCCCAAACCAAGGTACAGTCAAGTTGGATCAGCAGCGATTGGCACTTGCAAAGCCAAGTTCTTTCAAAATTCCCAGATACCATCAACTGATCTTCCTGCTCCATCTGTCTTCTCTCAGCTTATTAGAACCTCCCAAGTGCTCTCTCCATTCGTGCCCATTTCCAAGTGGTGAAAATCATCCTTGTATTTTATTTTTAAAGAAAGCGACTCTATTGTTTTGACCCTCAATATTCTCTCTCTCTCTCTCACAACTTAAGTGTTCTACTCATTGTTCAGTATTGGAAGGGTGGGAAAATTTTCCCTTCTTGGCTTCCCAGTTCTCTGGCTATTTAATAATTGACATAAGACAGATCAACAGGAAAGAAATTTTGTGTGTATGGGATTCCTATAAAAATAGGAGACCCAAAGGCAAGTTGGGCAAAGGGACAGAGGTGGGGTCTGAGGGGCTGGGGATTCAGAGAGGAAGGGAATGATTTTCAGGAAGGTAAGAGCAGATATTTTGTTATCAGCTGTTTGCCCCACCAAGTTAGTAATCTTTTCAGATCAAAAAAGTTACCCCAGGTCATAGCTGTCTGTGAGTACAGCTCCCCTAAGTTATTTTAGGCAGTTAAGGAAGAGGTCAGAGTTTTTTTCCTGAGCTGTCTAGGTTTTGATTGATATCAGCTTAAAATGATCCACGTGCCAATGTGATACCTTTTAGGATGAAATATTCTGTTCGCTTTCAATGTGAAGAATACTTCACAAATCTTTTCAGTGTTACATGTGAAGTTGTTTTTAAGGTCATGTTCACGATTTGTAAGCCTCAATATTAGAGTACATGTGACTTGGTGAGTTTTATGGGAATCCTGTTAGCTTTGCTTCGGTATGGATAGACAGGCTTGACGTGTCCTTTTTTTTTTCCCCCTGATCCATGTTTATTGTTTGTTTACTTTGGTACTTGATGTAAAACATATTTTAAATTCCCTCATTTAATCATGAATTTACCTCTTTATCTTTCATAAGATATTTCCTTTCTTTCTATATATGGATTTTACGTGCCCAACATCTCTGTGGTAAACATCTACATTTCATTCTTCTACATTACTACAGCAGACATTTGAGAACCCAAGAACATTTGCAATGCAGAAATTTAGAAGATTCTGCTAGAAATGGTTGATTCCTAGCTTGAACTTAGACTGTAGGACTCAAACATGCCCATATATTTCCAGAAGAAAATTCCTCATCCCCACCACCGCTGCACTCCCAATCTAAACCCTGGACTCCTGCCAGTTATGAAATAAGTGCTTGTTTAGGAGAAAGAGAAAAGCAGATTCACAGGGAAGGGTGCATTCTGCAGATGACTCAGTGACTGTCCTTCCGTTCAACCACCAACTGTTCATTATGTTTCTCAGAGAAGAGGGAACTGCAAGCAAAAGGAAAACAAACACAGAAGGGTTATTTTCACTGGTGCAATGTGTCGGCAGTCTGTTTGGATTGCTGTAACAGTATACCATAGACGGTGTGGATTAAACAACACACTGACTTCTTACAGTTCTGCAAGCTGTGAAGTCTAAGACCAAGGCACTAGCCAAGTGGGTGTCTGGTTGAGGGCCCCAACTGATAGCTATCTTCTGGCTTTGATAAGGGCAGTGATTCCACTTGTGCAGGATCTCTCCTCATGACCTAGTGATCTCCCAAAGGTTCCCACTTCTGTAGACCATCACATGAAGGGGTGGGGAATTAGGATTTCAACACATGAATTCTGGTGAGATAGAAACATCTAGTTCACAGTCTACTGTAAGGTGTTTTGGGCATGAGGACTTCTGCTTTGGTCCCATCTAACAGAGCATAAGGAAGGATGAAGGAGCACCTTTGTCCTCATGGTATGCAATTTGTCTTACATATTTTGAGGGCTGCAGAAAACATGATTTCACATAGCCAGTGTTAGTGCTACCCTCTTCTCGCGACTTTCAGTGAGTAGGAGACGGTATCCACAGAGGAAGACAACTGTGGTACTTATGGGGACTTCTGGTGAAGCTTCCCTTGACTTGTATTTCCTATGGTGGCCATAACAAATTAATGCCATTTGGGAGCTTAAAACAACAGAAATTTATTCTCAGAGTTCTCAAGGACAGAAGTCCACAAATAAGGTATCGTTATGAGTAGTTCCTTCTTGGAATTCAGAGGCAGGATCTTTTTTGTGGTTCTGCCTTTGTGTCTGGTGGTTGACAACAACCCTGAGTGTTTCTTAGCTTGTAGGTGCGACATGTCAGACTCTGCCTCCACTGTGGCCTGGTGTTCTCATGGGTGTGCTTGTCTCTCTGGCTCTGTTTGCTGTTACAGTGACTCCAGGCATTGGCTTAAGGGCCACTATAATCCAAAACGAAATCAACTTGATTATATGGGCAAAAACCCTATTTCCAGATAAGATCATGTTCACAAGTACAAGGAGTTAGAACTTCTGTACAAAATGGGGAAAAGATCTTTCACTAACCCTGAGGTTAGCAGACACCACTGTGGGGACAAGTGGTATAGACTGAATGTAGTAGGTGTAAGATAGCTTTCTTTCTCTTTATTTTTAAACTTGGGTCTTTAGGAAAGATTCTGATGAAGATTTGAGGGGACCAACCATTATGTTGAAGTAGTTGAGATGACTGGTTTTGTGAGGCAAAGACAGTTTTCATGTTGACAAATTTCTCATGATTGAACCTAAACTGAGTTAGAATGACTATATATTAAGAAGATGGCTATTTTTTAAAATACTTTATCTATTTATTAGAGAGGGACTGCATGAGGTGGAGGAGGGGAGGGAAGCAGAGGGAGAGGGACATGCAGACTCTGCCCTGAGCATGGAGCCCCACGAGGGGCTCTGTCCCAAGACCCCAAGATCATGATCTGAGCTGAAATCAAGGGTTGAACCGTCAACCCACCAAGCCACCCAGGTGCCCCAAGAATGTGGCTGTTTTTATAACCCCTGACTGGCACTGCTACATTGTTAAAAAAAAAAAAAAAAAAAAAAGGATTGCATTACATGAGAAAGGAGTGTTGCTTTTTTACCTCGGAAAAATAGTCCACATTTGAACTTAATCTAGTTACTTTTAAGATTTATAAGCACATTTGGTTGTCATGTATATTCAATAGATGTTTCAAAAACGGATTCTATTATACAATATAATCTTGCCTCTCTTGAGCGAGTCAGGCCTAGTGTGAATAAATACTTTCACACCATAGTATTATCTCATAGTAACCAACAGTAAAGCAAGGTGAATTGAAAAGATTTCAAATCCTGTATAAACTTGTGAATTAATTTCAAGCCTTTTTAGTGATGAGCTAGATATCATTCTATTTATTTACCATTAGAATTTGCATAGTGATTTTTTTCTCTCTCTCAACATTTATCTAGATTGAGCAGCAAATTTACTTTTGATTGCTTTCCCAATTTTTCAGGTAATTTGTATTCTAATACTATTTTATAGGAATTGGCCAGCCCAACTGCCATCCCCCTAGATTTGCATTGATACTGTTTTGAAATTTGTAATGTCATCTCATAGACTTGATTTGATTACATTAATTTTAGATCTCACCACATTGCTGTTTCTAGCAGTTTAAAATGTTACCACCAAAAATATTTTCATATACTAACTTAGGATCGTTCATGAGGAAAGAGTTGGTGTATCTAAAACCTGTTTTTGAAAAACACTTTTTTGATATCATTACTTCGGTTTATCAGTTGAGTGAAACCCTCATGCAATATTCATTGAAAGGCAATTGATGAGGTAACTGACTAAAAGAAGAGTTATTCTGATACTCAGATTTGATTGTTGTTTTTGATTGTGCATACTCCCGAGACTGGCTTAAAGCTTCCTAAGATTTGATCCAGAAATCAAAGTTAAGAAACAATAATGATCAGGTAGAAAGCAATATCCATGACATTCTATAAGAACATGCCATTCTATATGGTAAACAGTATAGAGTTCAATCATACTTAAGGCTTTTTTTTTCCTCTCTAAATTTTTACTGAAAATTGAGACTGTCAGTGATCCATTGACATTCAGGTATGCCCCAGGGGAGGGAAGGACAACAAAAAAATGTTTTGTTTGGGGTATTTGATAACCTGCTGCTCATTATATACATTAAATAAATTTATATTTCATTTCTCCTTCTGTTGTACATCCTGGTAGCTTGAAATGTGTTACCAGGAGCAACTGGATATGGATACTAGGAGTTTCATTAGGCTATACCTGGAGGCAACATAGACTAATAATGATAAATATGAAAAGCTATGTAATTCTGACCTCGTCAACTACTATAGACAAATGCATCTTTAGTCATGGGTTTGGTTTGTTTTCATCTGATGTTGCACTCTATGCAGGTAGCCTGTTTCTGATGGAAAAGTTAGACAATGCCCCAACTTGAAATTAAGTCAAATTAAATAACTATCTGTATGTTTTAATGAAAAATTAGACAAATAGTATACTTCTGACTTAGAGTTTTTACCCTTAGGATAGATTATGGAGTAAATGACACTAACGTACACATATCTGGTGTCTTTACAGTGGCAACTACAGAATTATTTAAATGTGTGTATGCTGTGGGCATTAATATGCTGGTCAGAAATCCCAAATCACTAGGACTGTTCATCAGATCCTTAGTTTTGCAGGTGTTTTTGTTGGTATTTCAAGGGAAAATTCCATGAAATCTTCTTGGTGTTTTCAGAGTACTACATGCAATAGAAAGATTAAAGGGGAAAAATAGAGGGGTGCCTGGCTTGCTCAGTGTATAGGGCATGCAAGTTTTGATCTTGAGTTCAAGCCCTACCTTTGGCATAGGGCTTACTTAAAAAAAAAAAAAAGTGGGAAGGGGGGGCAGAGAACAGAACCTGAAGAGTGGACATGTCACCTTCTAGGGTGAATACATGGTCATTCAGTAGTAATAAGAGGTTATGCATTTGTAATATGAAAATGCCTACATTAACAGTACTGAAAACCAAATCAATGGGTAATCATTACTCCAGAGGCAACACCCTGTTGCCCAGGCTTGAAGTACTTAAGAGGGTTGTCTGGCATCTTAGACTCTGAATCAATCTGGCAAAAAGCTAATGGGCTTCTGGAATATAATGTTGCCATACTATGGGCAGTGGATCATGAATCTTTGTTCTGATCATGTGAAGATGTCTACAACTGTTACTTAAAAATACAAGTAGCATATACATAACAAGCATGAAACATATCTTTAAAAAACTAACACTACCGTCATAGTCCTTTGTACATGTCCTTGTACTTAACATGAACAATTATTTTATATTTTATTTCCCAGTGGTCGCTGAACAACTGTAGAATTATATAATGCTTTACCAATCACATTCTCAAACAGATGTTTTGGGAGAATGGTTTTAATCAAGAAAAAAATTTTTTTTTTGTAATTTTACAGGTTTAGCAGAATAACTGTAACATCCTAGCTGAGTAGAGACTGTCTTCAAGTTCAAACACTGGATCCACACTGTACTTGTTGAGACCTTAGATAATTCACTTATCTTCTATGAGATAGAATTGTACTCTTCTCTAAAATGAGGTTATTAAAAATCAACTACTTCAAGGAGCTGTTGTGGGATTTGAACGAGATGTAAGTAATGCATTTAGCCTAGCATATAATAGATATTCGCGGAATGTTATTCACTGTTTATATACTGCAGTGTGAGCGTTGACATGGTCACAATTGTCTGTCAGTCCATCTTGTAACAAGACTGTATATCCTAAAGATGATTGGCTCTCTTACTACTTCACAATTAACATCTAACTATTAATCAGAAGTATGAAAGTGGCTCACTGGTAATTAATACATTCTTCCATTTCACTAAATTATGGCACACACTTGAGCAATTAGTAGTTTTCAAAGCAATAGGGTATTTTAGGGTCAACTTGGAAGTTTTAACACTTTGTATAAAGTGTTCAGGAAAGCATTTTGCCTAATGCTAAAGACCGATTAACAGTATATGAGAAGACTTATGGTGGAAACCAATGCTTTCTCTTAGGGTTGTTTATTAAAGCAACTTCTTTATAAAAACCTATGGAATATCTTTCCCTGAATTCCTTCCATCTTTAATGTTTACCCCGAAGTCCAAACTATCTTCCAGATGCTGTTTTATAAAATGCTTCAACACTTCGCCAACTTTCTCTATAAAATATCAAGATGATATCCCCAATGATTGTCAAATAGACATTGTTGTCTGGTCTTGTTGTCTGCTCTTTCTTCTTTCCTCAGTCTAGCTGATACTTATGTTTCATGGCTGTACTCAAATTCCAACTCTTGCATCAGTACTTAATACCCATTTTCTACAGTTTGTCATGTAAAATGTTGTCGACGGATCTGATGTTCTCTTGTACTGTTGTGTGTAATGATTCGATAAAAGACATCTTTACATCACCCTAAGTTCCTCACACATTTCTGTATATCTACTAAGAAGACAGTAGGTCAGACAGTTTCTTTCTGTACATAGGGACCATACTGCAGAAGGAAATGTACTCTTTTTTTTTTAAAGATTTTATTTATTTATTTGACAGAGAGATCACAAGTAGGCAGAGTGGTAGGCAGAGAGAGGAGGAAGCAGGCTCCCCGCTGAGCAGAGAGCCCGATGTGGGGCTGGATCCTGGGACCCTGGGATCATGACCTGAGCCGAAGGCAGACACTTAACCAACTGAGCCACCCAGGTGCCCTAAGGAAATGTATTCTTCTGGGAGCTATTGACATGAACAGTTTTTGAAGTAAAAATGGATCATAGTCCATAAGATATATTAGAGGGATATGAATTGATAAACTGGAAAATCTGGCCAGTAGATGACTGGTATGTTTTGGGTGGATTTCAGTGGTTAGGATAGGAAATGAACCTTAGTTTTAGGAAGCAGACATATTGGAGTCATCACATACACAACTGCTAATGTGATTCTTAAATGTGACTATCTCTTTTTAATTTTTTTATTTTTTTTTTTAAAGATTTATTATTTGAGAGAGAGAGTGAGCCCAAGTGATGGCGTGGTGAGCAACAGAAGAAGAGGGAGAAGCAGACTCCCTGCTGAGCAGGGAGCCCAACATGGGGCTCAACCCCAGACCCTGAGATCATGACCTGAGCCAAAGTCAGATGCTTAGCCAACTGAGCCACCCAGGTGCCCCTGAACATCTCTTTTTTGAAAGAAATTGTCTTTAGATAATGGGTTAAATAACTTTTCGATAAATATAGAGCTTGGGAGGTATAAGGAATGGAGCCGTAGAGGTGAAAAGAAGTTAAATTATATTTTTCTCAGTGATACTCATTGATTCTACATTTTCAAAAGGAAATTATAGTAAAAATATGTGTCTTACTTTGTTTTCATAAATAAGGAGCACATGTACCAATGATCCTTGATGAACACCATGAAAATCTTGGGCTTTTTCTTAAAAGTATCAGAAATAGATTTCCTCCTGACATATTTATTGAGGATAAAAACATGAATTTTCTTTTATTTACATTTATAATTTGACTCTGAAAGACAGATTTTTTTTTGACTAGCTTCATTATACCTTATTTGAAAAAGACCGTTGCAATGCCATCTGGCTTGAAAAACGGAGAACAATGTTCTTAAGTTGTTTTTAGAAGTGAAACTTACCAGCGTCACCTCTTGAATATAAAGGTTAGAAATAAGTACAACCACTAAAAATGTAATAGTTCAGTGAAAGTTGGGAAAGTGTGAGATTTGAGGCCTAAATTTTATGATTTTTCCCTTTGAAATATACAACTGCTAAAGTAAGGCTGATTTGTTAAAAATCAGTGATTGCAATACAAGACTTTGGCCTTTGACAACATCAAACATCCAAATGCCTAGCATGTAGTTGATCGTTGCCATTACAATAAAACACAAAAACAGCCTTCTTGTTAATTTTTTTGTACATTTTACATTTTATCTGCCAAACTGAATGTATTTCTATAAAGTATATCAAGCTCTTTTGGAAATGGTGAAACGCAAATAAACCCTCAAGATGATAGATAAATGAATAGATAAGTACGTGGAGGAGAGGCTGACACAGTCAGACAGCAACGTGAATGCTGCTGTGTGAGAATTATTATCAAATGTTACTCAGGAGTTGTGGTTCACTGTGATTGTGTACCCTGTAAGTTATGATATTTGGGACTGTTGATACAGCTTCTGTTTTTTTTAAGTCTCTTATCATTCAAGAACCTTTCGAAAATGTTCATAGTAACATCAGACTCACCGTGCGTAAGGTCTATACCCTGCTGGAAAGTGTCCTGGATTATGAATTCGAGCAGTATCAATAATAGGACACCAGAAGACGTGTTCTGTGGCCTTTTATATCCTACTCTGGTTGGTACTGTCACTACTATAACATTCAGGTGTTCTGTTCTACTTTTCTCCTCTCAGCACATTTTGTGACGAATGCATGTATGTATTTCATATGGGGGAAGACCGTCCTGGATGACTGCCCTAAGAAGCATGAAGAAAGGCAGGCTTATTTTTTCTCAAGAGCCTAAGAGATGTCGAAGCAATTTCTATCAGGTTTCAGAATTAAAGGAATTACAAACTTGATACGTACAACACAAATATAAAATATATAAAATTAAAATCTAATATTATAAATTTCTGGGCGCCTGGGTGGCTCAGTGGGTTAAAGCCTCTGCCTTCGGCTCACGTCATGATCTCAGGGTCCTGGGATCGAGGCCTACATCAGGCTCTCTGCTCCGCAGGGAGCCTGCTTCCTCCTGTCTCTCTGCCTGCCGCTCTGCCTATTTGTAATCTCTCTCTGTGTCAAATAAATAAATAAAATCTTTAAAAATTTCTATCGTCTATATTCTCAACAATAAAAATATGTGTATTAGGGGTCGGAGCAAAGAAATACAGGCTTGGCCTAGAAATATAAAAAAATGTGTAAACACACTTAAACACATTCATGTTTTTAAACTGATAAAACTATAGTTTTATGGGCATACGGGTGGCTCAGTGGGTTAAGCTTCTGATTGTTGGTTTTGGCTCAGGTCATGGTCTCAAGGTTGTGAAACTGAGCCCTAAGGTGGGCTCTGTGTTTAGTGTGGAGTCTGCTTGAGATTCTCCCACTCTCCCACTGCCCACCCCTCTTTGTGTGTGCACGTGTGCTCTTTTTCTCTCTCTCAAACAAATAAATATTAAAAAAAACTATAGTTTTATATATAGATTTAATCATCCCTCTTTATTTTAGCCATTATGAAAAACAGGTTTTAATTTGAAGTACTAGTTACATTCTAATAATCTCTTTTAATGAAATATAGTCCTTGAGGTCTTGTTAATAAACCAAAATAATGAAATGACCAAATGACCACTGAGGGAAGTTGCAGTATTGTTAAGAATGAAAGGATGGCAAATTGTTCCTACTTATTCATTTATTTTGCTTTGTTTTTTTATGGAAGTTAACAGGAACAGGGAAGCTATAGCTCCCTTAACTCTTAAAGGTATCTGTTGCCGTCCCTTTACTCCAGTGTGTTGCCAACCATGCAACCCGATTGAAGAGAAACAGTATAGTAGTAAATGACATAGAAGAAATTGCAGTGACGACCGATCAGTGCTTTCCTGGCTGGAGTGACTTCCATTGCCTTTGGCACAGTGCTAAGGTGCACATCTGACTGTTCTAATCATTTTCTTTTTTCTTTTAAGATGCATTTATTTCAGAGAGAGCAAGAGTGTGGGGGCAGGGAGGGGGAGAGGGAGAGAGAGAGAATCTCAAGGAGACTCCACCCTGACCAGGGAGCCCCACCTGGGGCTCGATCTCACAACCCCGAGGTCATGACCTGAGCTGAAATCAAGAGTTGGGACGCTTACCTGCCTGTGCCACCCAGGTGCCCCGATCATTTTTTTAAATATGCTTCATTGCTTTTGGTTGCCCACAGAATAAAACCTAAATGTCCTAGTATGCCACACATACCCAAGAAGATTTAGCTTTTCCTGACATCCAAGTTCTGCTCCTTGATCCTCTCCCATTCACTGTATTCCAGCCAGGCTCCTAGACTTTTATTTCTACCCCACATTATCTCTTGCCTCCAGACATTTACATATGTCCTTTCCTCTGCTGGGAGTCACTTTTATTTCCACGCAGTTATTGTCTTCAGCTGCTTTCACTTGCTCATCATTCAGATGTCCATTTCTGGTATCTTCTCTTCTTTCAAAAAGCCTCATTTCCTAGAATGCTTGTTTTCTTACTCTGCGCTCTGTAATGATGAACTTGTGAGACTACCGGTCTGAATTCCCTCCAGACCTGCAAATCAATGCGTGTTCAGCCCCCTCTTTGATTTTCAGTCCCTAGCAGATTGCCTTTGAACATCATACACACATAGTCAACCTTTGCTAAATAAATGGAAACTACCACATTCTTTGGAAAAACGCTAAAGTGTAGAATTATGCAGCCAGGCAAACATAGGTAGTTAATTCACTTAATCAACCGATCCCTGGTTATTTATATAGTTAATTCTTTCAATGAGTATTCCTTGAATAAATGTGACTTTCTGATACATAGTTGGTCACTGGTAAAGGATTGATCACCCAGCCCTTCGATTAACAAAAGGGAAAAATGCATAAGAACATCTTGAAAGTTTTAGGCTTCCTAGATGTAGTAAGAAAATTACATATTGAATGTAATATAAATTCATGTTTAAGTTATGACTACGAAGTTTTAATAAAAACACTCTAAAGTATTACATACTTAAGTGTAAAAGCTGGAATATTGACTGCTGCATTGCATTTTACCAGCTAAATACAAATACATCCTTAAAATGTTATTTTGCACAGGCCAAATGTCATAGTTCATTCACATGATGCTCATCAAATATTATTATATTTATGAAGGAGAAAAGCATAACAGATGTGGTTCTGAGTGAAACTAGATCTTTTAGTTAATGTTCATAATCTTCCAGTGTAGGCAGATCATTTGTGTGCCGTTTGTGGAATTGGATCTTCCAGGGAAACCCGTGGACTCTAGAACATTCAGTTGCTCTAATTACTGTAGGAGATCTTTGTCTTAGCTTAATAATCCAATTTTAGAAAGTCATGGCAATACTCCATAAAGAGCAAAACAGCAACGGGAAGAAATAGTTTAACAGGAATAAGCTATGACTAGAATTGTGGTTTTTGGAATAATACATTAGGTTTGTAATCAATTATGGATGAAATGTCTGGTCCGTATTTTTCCACATCATCTCCCAGCATTGCGTCCCTCCTGCCGGGATTGATTATGGAAGGAGCACCTCTTCTGTCATAACTGTCTGGACCCAGAGGAGTATGATACGTGCAGAACAGCAATTAGCATCAGAAATCAATCATCCTGAGGCTGTGTTTTCTAGAGTTCATCTAGAAAAAAAGTTACCCTCCGAGTGGCTGTGTGTGTCTGTGTGTGGGTAGGCGCACACGCCGCTCTTCATTTACAGTCTGCTGAATTGGAAACCTGACATTTTCTGCTTGTGTCGGAAAGCAGAACAAATCATTCTAGTTAAACCCCTGTAACTAAGAATGTGGCATCCCGGTGACAGAGAAAAGCATTTAGACTTCAAGTTTTTTTTGTTTTTAAGATCAACAACCTATATTAACTTATATAGACCTACCAGCTGATTTTCTAGTTAATGCACACCTACTGTGATTGTTTGCATTGTTCTTCTTTAAACATAGTTATACTTTGAAAGTTTACTTTCAATTTCACTTTATGCTTCAAGGATAGCTCTACTTCGGTGAGATAACAAGAGAAATGGAATCTTTCCGGAACGAATTTTACATATCAGGTTTTTCTGATACTACTAGAGCTAATATTTTGTTAACTAACTATCTAGGGGAGTAGTCCCAAAAATGTAATTCCAATCCGTTAAGTAGTTAATAAATTCTTTTGGAGTTTAGAGATGACTCAGAAAAAAATATTTAATTGAACTATTTGACAATAGTATTTATGCAATGGTGCATAGTTTACACATGCCTAATTTGTACAAAAATTAGGAAGACTTATTCCAAGTTGAATCAAAGATTTACATCAAAATGTAGCAAAGTCCAAGCAAATTCTTCCTTATGGTTTTAATATTTGCATTTTTCACAATTCCTGTGACAAGAACTATTCCCACATGGTATCATTGATATTGACAAATGTTAAATGATAGAAACAGGTATTGAAAGAAATTTGCACTGGCAAAACACAACGCAGATGCATTTGCAGCTTCTTTACCCAAAAAACGTGTATCATTCAGGAGGCAAAATCCTTATTCTCCAAGAACCTATAATCTGGAAAAGGGCTAATAAGAGGCAGTTCATCTTATTGCAAGCTAAGTCATCCGTGTCTCCTGGGAGTCACACAAGCAAACTGTGACAGAACTTCAGGAACAAGGAAGGCTCCCTCTGGTTGGGAGGCTGGGAAAGGCTCATGAAGGCTGGCGGTTCCTCTTGTGCTTTTTAGTAACCACGGCTCCAGCAATTTCTGCATTCCATTTACTGCACGGACATTCATTGGAATAACTCCGATCGATAATCGGTGTTTCTTAGAGATGTTCTGTTTCATTATCTGGGATTTCCGCTACAAACTTGAACACCAGGTGTTGGGGGGGCGGGGAGGCAGGGGAGAAGACCATGTTTTTTTTTACTTATTTGTTTCCAGTACAGAGCCTGGCACATTGACATGCAACAGATATTTGTGGCTTAAGTAAATAGTAAGTGCCAGTAAAGAAAATTTAACAAAGACTAAGATTTATCTCTTGTCAGTGTTACCTGCTCTTCAGCATAATTAAGGCAATGGCTGAAGCTAATAGTGCTTAAAAATTGGTAATGTGTTTTTTTGAGGGTTTTGTTTTTTTGGGTTTTTTTTTGGCTTAACAGATTTATTGGTGGTTTGTATTTTATTTTTTAAATTTTTTAATTTATTTTTTTGTGATTTGTATTTTATATTAGAAAATGCAGCTTTCACCAAGCATTTGTGGGGCAAAGTAAGTCAGATATGAATATACTAGTTTATTTCAACCAACAAGAAAAATAATCAAAAGGCATTATAACCATTTCCCCTTAAATTCGGAGGCAGCTTTAAACAAGGTATTGTTCCTGCCCGTTTTCATGGTGATATGCTAAAGTGTCTTCTAATCCTAAGTGGCTGTAAGCACAAACATAATTAATAGCCACTTGTTACTGAAATCATGAAATAGAAGTAACTGTTTGATTTACCACGTACCTATTAGTCCTCAATTTCCTTTCATGACATGGATAACCTTGCAGGCCTGTCTTAGCACAGATGAGTTGTGTAAATGTGTCTGAAGAACCATGGTCCAAATGACCCATTCTTGGTTGGCTTTGCCACCTCTTTGGTGTGCTACTTTCCAATCGGTGCTCTAGCAAATGACTCCAAACAAGGGCTTCCAACACCACAAACTGATTATCTTAAAGCTGTTGTGGTCAGAAGTATCAGGTGAGTCAGTGAGGCCGCATTCCTTCTGGAGAATTCCTTTCTTTGCCAATGCAGCTTCTACAAGAGGATCTTGTTTCTAGGCTCTTGACCATACAGCACTATACCTCTGCTTCCAGGTCTGACTCTTACTCTCCATGCATCTCTCTCATAAGGATCCTTGTGATTGGACTGTGCCCACCTGGGTAATCAGAAGAATCTTCCCATTTCCAGATTCTTCCTTTAATCACCTCTGTAGAATCCCTTTGGCCACGTAAGGAAATGTCCTGTCAGGTTCCATGAATAAGAATGTGGACATTTTTCAGGAACCATATTCAGCCCCTCCCAGTTGATTACATTTTAGGTTTATAGATTAACTTAGGAAAGATATTTCTTCCAGCTGAAGGCAACGTAGATGTCTCTCCTATTAACAGTTGGTCTGTGAGGTCTCTTAGTGAAGTGGGGAACCATCATGAAAGAGGTAGGAATGGGGCCAATACTGCATCTCTGGGAAACCCCATAGCTGTCAAGTGTGTTTAATTTTATTTGGAATGTTAGGATAAAATCCAATCTAGATCTTTATATGGTCATGTTTGCTCTCACGTTATAAACTCCTTGTGGAACAAATAGCCAAATTAGCCTAGAGCTAATTTTTTTAAAGCAGATCAGACTGAAAAGAGTGAGTTGTCAAGTTTTTATTTTACTCCTCCTTTCCAGGGGCTGGCAGAAGTTATGAATATAAATTAATATATATATTCTCTATGATTGGTTTGTTCTGAAAAGCAATAAATAGGCTAAAACTGTTGGCAATAACTCTTAAGGATCAAAAATGCTTATTTTGTCTAAAAAATGTTTACTTTGCCAAGATCAATAGATTTCCTTATTCTTTGACATATATATGATTTAGTGAACTTTGTAGATATTTTAGTCCTAGCTGTATATTGGTGATACAGATGTATCTTTCTGTGTATCTTTTTTTTTTAAGATTTTATTTATTTATTTCACAGAGGGAGAGAGATCACAAGGAGGCAGAGAGGCAGGCAGAGAGAGGCGGGGAAGCAGGCTCCCCGCTGAGCAGGGAGCC